>CM067369.1:88374922-88519922 GCA_034401795.1 Chaetoderma sp. LZ-2023a
GGTCTGGGGAAGAGACATCGAAAGCCGCAGTGATCCGAAATCCAAGATGGCCGCCAGCCACCGGCGTCCATCTTGAAAATAAGTTTCCAGATGATAACTCTTTTACCATTTATTGGATCACCTTGAAACTTGATAGGATGGTTGGACTGGGTCTGGGGAAGAAACCTCTCAAAATTGACGACGATCCGAAATCCAGGACGGCCGCCAGCCACCAGCGGCCATCTTGAAAATTAGTTTCTGGATATTACAGGCAACTCATTAACCGTTTATCGGATCGCTTTCAAACTTCATAGGGTGGTTGGACTAGATCTGAGGAAGAAACCTATCGAAATCAACAATGATCCGAAATCCAAGATGGCCGCCAGTCACCGGTGGCCATCTTGAAAAATGGTTTCCAGATGATAACTCCGTTACCATTTATTGGATCACTTTGAAACTTCATAGGGTGGTTGGACTGGGGGAAGAACCCTATCGAAAATGACAATGATCCGAAATCCAAGATGGCCGCCAGTCACCGGTGGCCATCTTGAAAATTGGTTTACAGATGATAACTCCGATACCGTTTATCGGATCGCTTTGAAACCTCATAGGGTGGATGGACTAGGCGAAGAGAAGAAACCTATCAAAATTGACAATAATCCGAAATTCAAGCTGGCTCCCAGCCACCATCTTGAAAATTGGTTTCCGGATGATAACTCTGTTCCCGTTCATCGAATCGCTTTGAAACGTCATAAGATGGTTAGACTAGGTCTGAAGAAGAAACCTATTGAAGTAGATGATGATCCGAACTCCAAGATGGCGGCCAGCCACGGGCTGCCATCTTGAAAGTTGCTTTCTGGATGATATCTCCGTTACCATTTATCTGATCACGTCATAGGGTGGTTGGAATATGCATATTTTCTGATAACTCTCATTCATTGGTTTGTCATCATGGCGGTGTAATATGCGCCGTTTGCGGAGCTCATTATTATTATTATTATTATTATTATTATTATTATTATTATTATTATTATTACAGGTGGCCCCGCAGTACGACACGTCCGGAAACACGTCACTTCTTGGCGCTAATCTGTTGTTTGAAATGCTCTGCGTTCTTCCAGGCGTAAAACACATCGAAGTATAAAGCATATCAGTCAAGCTTCCATGTCCAGAAATTGGTTGATGTTGACTTTTCAGATAACCTTTTAAATTATATTTTATGAGACTTAGGCCTTAATACAATGAGAGTATTTAGGTGTTGGAATTATATATTCTATATAGCGCCATTTTGAAAACAGATGGCAGAGATATGAACAATAGAGGTGATCCAATCTGTCGCTCAAGTATATGATGTAATATTCAGTTACGCCACATGTAGGCTGACGTCACTCCGTCGTGTATCTAGAAAAGGCCATCAAGTGCACGAATTGTATGGCTTTGTGACGGATTTGCAATTTAATAAACATAGGGAACAACAGCCCACAGTAAAATTAGTTTTATTCAATATTATTATTACTATTCAATAGCTTTCCTACTTATTCAGGAATTGTGGGGTGGGGGTGGGTGGTGAGGGTAGCTGCGATACAATGAGTATTTAATTGTGATCACTTACTCATTGCTATAGATCTCCAGTGGATGCTGTAATACACAGGCGGATGCTGTAGACTTCCGTCGGATGCGAAAAAGCATGTTGCCTTTCAGGAACCACGTTCTTCTTCGCATCCAACAGAGGTGCCCGTCCGTTAGATACGATTTCGGCCGTTGATCGATACCCCTCAACATACCCCATACACACCCGTGGATTGTGCATACCGTATTACTTGTGTCCAAACGACGCAGCAATTATCAACTAATATCACCTATTAACCATCCAACCGGTATTACAGGTGCCAGATTTGAAACATGCACGTGCAAATCATGTGTTGGATCGGACCAATCATTCTTCAAGATGCATGACGTGTACATTTATGCGGTATACATATTTACAATTAAATTAGTATGATATACATTTATCTAGATACCTAATCTTATAACTAATACTGTGAAATTATCAAGCCCTTCAACAGAATAATAACTTTTGTAAAGGCGGGCTCACACAGTTTAAACATGCCTTGAGCATATTATTTATGCAGTTTTCAACAATGTATAACATATTACCTATGGGATAAATAATACCATGCAATACAATTCGTAGAGCTAAGCATGCTAAAGTTTTCTAGGCAGAAAGATAAAACAAATGGCCTAACACTCACCCGAAACACGGGCCCCTCAGATTCCGTATAACAAGATATTTACCAAACAACGTTGATTGTGAACCTATTTGAGAGCCTACGGCCATTTAAATTCTTTTAGCAAAGTTTGGTAAATGTAGGGATGCGTTTTGACAGTTTCCGATGACTTTTTCGTAAAATCTAAAATATATATCGTAACCTTCAAACATGACTCAATTCTGTTTTGGTAATTAGAAGAGAAATTGAACAGACGCCGGCGAGGCAAGTTTATGTATTTCTATCAGAAATAATGTCGCATATAAGGCTGTATAATTATTCTTAGACTTTTTTCGACTAAGTAATAGTATTAGCAACACAAACACTAATTTAGAGACTATTATAAAACACTGAACTCGGAAATTCCGCCTTTGAGAGGGCCATAGTCGCTCTATAGCTATTTAACCCTCTGGTAATGACCTTATACGTTGCCTAGATATATAATTTTTAATAAATTATGTTTTCCAATTCTGAGAGCGGTGGAGTTTGTTTTATTGTGACGTTATCCTGACAAATCAACTCCCACTTATTTCTTCCAGGAAGACTCGTCCTTGCATATTTTATCAGGCTAAAACTAGCGGATGCTTAACAAACGCCTGACAGTTCAAAAGGAACAAATCTGTTGGCGAAATATCATATCATATGATTGATGGATAAACTGGAAAGGTCCTTCAAGCGTTCGTGACCAACTTATCTGCGTCATTCATGACCTCATTGATTATGACGTCATCCTGCACATCGCGTAGTTGATTATGACGTCATGTGATTGATGGATAAACTGGAATTATCCATTCTAACTGCTCCAGATAAGAATCTTCTATGAAGTTCAGTAAACCGTGTAAGGTATGCCACATTGGTAGAAAGACGTGTGGTATTCCACAGACATTTATCCCACAATGCATCCGTACATGGAGGATTCCAGTTTATCCTTCAATCATATGACGTCTTAATCAATTACGCCATGAATGGCGTTGCTAAGTTCGTAATGAACGCTTAATTGGTGACAGACTAAGTGTTGCTGTACGAATTGTATGTCTCTACTATTTAAAAAAACATGCTGTTGAATATTTTGAAACTAATTTGACTAGGTGATGTTGCTGTACAGCACCCAGGCAAATTAGTTTCAAAATACTCAACAGCTTACTTGTATAGTTTTCTGGAAATTGATAGTCAGGGAGTTCAGTGATCGATCGATCGATCCCAACACGGGTCATGTGTGGGTGAAGCTTAGCCAGAGGTGGGCGGGGCATAGCTAAAACTGGACTCCTCCCTTTGGTTATTGTATATGAAAAACTCCTGAAAATATAGCCCGGTTAAAGGGATGCTAATCTCATCTCAAATGTTGTATTGTACCGATAGATTATAATTTATAGGTTCCATATCATTCATATCCTGTCCCATTCCCTTATCTGTATCACAGTTATCTGCCTTATAATATCGCGTAAATGTTGAACAGTGATCGACACCATTTTTTCACATCAAGTCATAGTGTGTGATGTCATGTAAGTGCCAATGCATTATGTAATAATCAATCCGTTGAATGTTTTGAAACTAATTTGACTGGAAGCTATGGCGGCAACAACTTCCAGTCAAATTAGTTTTAAAATATTAAAAGGCGTACCTGTACCCCATTGCCAAACTATAGCTGGCACCTGTATGACTGAGCGTATATACCGAGGCAGACACGCTATGTTTTTTCCGATTGGTTGAAAAGTAAATCATGACAGCCATCGTAGGCTGTAGAAATGAATCACCATTTAGCTACTAAAGTCTGAATATCTTCCGTTGCCGACATGATAAAAACTAAAATGTCAGGTATGAATTATATGTGGCAAATTCTATCACCTGAATGGTTAGTATAAGATAAGGTGAGATTTCCTGTAATGAATTCGCTACAGTGTTCGGTGAACAGCATCAATAAGCTGATCTGCGTGATAGAAAAGTCCGCTTGGTGTAAAATGGACCTTTCCGGGTTTAGCTATGCCCCGCCCATCTCTAGCTAAGCTCCACCCACACTTCGCTCGTGTTGGGATCGATCGATCTCTGAACACCCTGACGATCAATTTCCAAGAAAACTGCACAGGTAAGCTGTTGAATATTTCGAAACTAATTTGACTGGGTGCTGTTGTTGTTTCAAAATATTCAACAGCATGCAAGGGCACAGACAAGGGGCGGGGTCCTGGTGGTGGGGGAGGTGTGTGTGTGTGTGTGTGTGTGTGTGTGTGCGTGCGCGTGCGCGTGTGCGTGTGCGTGTGTGTGTGCGTGCGTGCGTGCGTGCGTGCGTGCGTGCGTGTGTGTGTGTGAGTGTGGCTGAAAGTGAATGGGATGCCATCAGAAGGCATTCAGATTTTACAATTTTCCGGTGGAGCAACCCTGGACCCCCGTCATATGGGTCTAGCCACCCACTCCCCACCCCACTCCCACCCCCAGAAAAAAAATTTAAGAACATGTCTACACCCTTGCCACGTTTATTAAATAGCAAAAAATTACAAAGACACACAATTCATACAACGTGTCGGACTATTTGAGATTTGATGACGGTCTATATGGAACCCTTTGTAAGGTAATGATTGTGATGTCACCATGCGCGCTAGCTGATAATGACGTCATACGAGGTCAAATGATGGATGGATACACTGGAAACGTGTAATTGTTAATCAATCAGGAATTTCAGTCAAAGGCTTACAATGCAGACGGTTACTGCCGCATCTTTGCTACTTACTTGTCGGATATAAGTCATTTTATTGTGACGTAATGTATCAAGTGACTTATCTTTATTATGACGTCAGACATTTGAGTGACAGATTGTGTCCTCCCATTAAATGATCTAAGCATATTTAGCAACTATTCTAGATCTTTACTATTCTATATGGCGAACAGAGCTCGTAGAATTAGAATGATTAGAGCGGTAAATCTTCTTCTTCTTTTCGTTCGCTGATCATACCGCCAGTCCTGTAAGTGACTGTCGACATGATCATAAGCGTTAAGTGTGTGGATCCATGGTTTATTAGAGTGCGCCGTGCGGCCTGGAACCTCCGTCTTCAGCACTCGAGGTTTCTGTCAGGGTTATCTCACCCTTACTTCCTTTAGTCGCCTCTTACGACACGCAGAGGATACGGAAGGTGTATTCTAAGCCCCACCTACAGGGCCGGAGCGGTAAATTATGCATGCTAATTTGCAATTTATGTATGGATAAATGTATTAATTACAGTCAAATATAACTACTCTTCTATTTTCTACAAGACGATGGGCACGACAAATCCAGCATAACAAATGCAATTGATAATGAGAACGTACAAGTGACAGGTTAGATTACTTACAGAATGTACAAAAATACTTATAATAGACCGTTCCAGTTTTAGCCATGCCCCGTCCATCTCTAGATAAGCTCCACCCACAGATCGCTCGTGTTGTGATCGATCGATCTCTGAATTCCCTTACTATCAATCAATTACCAGAAAATTATACATTTAAGCTGTTGAATATGTTCAAACTCATTTGACTAGGTGCTGTTGCTGCCTATGGCACCAACAGCGCCCAGTCAAATTCGTTACAAAATGTTCAACAGCATATGTTTATCAAATAGCAAAGACACAATTCGTACACCGTGTCGGACTATTATGCGTTTAAGACGGACTAAATCGAGTCATTCATGCTGGAATTGATTATGACGTCATCCTACGAGTCAGGTAGTCGATTATAACGTCATATGATGGATGAATGAACTGGAAAGGTCCATTCCGCATGCATGGTACTTATATGGGATGATGAACATATAGGTGACAGCGAATTTCATAGGAGGGTTATTGGAAATATATCGATCAATAGAAGGATCCATTTCTATCTATGTCCCGCCCATTTCTATCTATGCCCAGCCCATTTCTATCTATGCCCCGCCCATTTCTGTCTATGCCCCGCCCATTTCTAGATAAGCTCAGCCCACCTTTCTACGCATGTTGCAATCTTTTTATATACTTTGAATCCTGAAATCCTAGAATCCCAATTTCAAGGTAACTACACAGATAAGCTGTTGAATATTTTGAGAGAAATTTGACCGGATGGTTGTGACGCCCAGTCAAATTATTTTCAAAATATTCAACAGAATGTCCCCCATCAAAGAGTTACAATTTGTACACTTGACGGAATTCCATGATGGAGCTAGATACATCGTAATGATTGTGACGTCAGCTCACTAGTGAGGTAATTGATTATGACGACATATATAGGTGACAGATTTAATATCACCCCACCCCCATTCTACCTTGACAGTACAGTAATACCTGCCTATAGCGACCACTGTATGGTTCAATAAACGGCTCCGTAGCGACACTGTGGATCGTGTACCATCATAACCTCTGTCCCACTAGCTTGATACAGACATTAAAATGGACTTGATCCATCCAGTGGTTCGTGGGATATGAACATCTACGCAAAGTCAGCAAATTTATTTTGCGTGAGACAGATTTGAATTTTACGACGAATTCAGAGGGACTATTTTTCTGTTAACTACTTGTCATACAGACTACTATAGGCTTTATATCAGAGTATCGCTCGTGTCCTTTTAAGTTTCAATTCTTTCTACAGCCATATTCTGGTGGAAATTACTACGCCAATGGCTGCTCAATACATACGAGATACTTTGCTCGATCTCGTATCGAAGGAGATCTCGCGAGATACGAATGAATCAAATACCTAACATGTTAGCTGACGTAACAATCAATATGGGCGGGCATAGCTAGAAATAGATCCCTTTATTATGTCGTTTGTCATATGAACTACCAGTTGGGCAACAAGATGGAGGCTCTTTCAGCCCACAAATCTTACAAAACCACAACCATATAGCCCCACCCTAACCCACACCCACCCGGCCCAAACCAAGCGCCCATATGCCGTGTCATCTCTTTCAAAACATTCGTGTCGAAGTGAAATTTATATTGGGAAGTTAGTGAATATGCAAATCAAATTGACAACATAGCCAATATATCTTTAGCCTATGGAAGAGTGAATATGAAATCAAGTACTTGTACTTATTACCCGTGAGGAAGAGTGAAAACTACACTAAAAATAGCCATTAAGTGAAGCAGTGCTATATATCTCAAGTTATGCATCAACGATACAAAAAGATACTTTACAAAATAGGTTTAAAAATATTTAGTTAATGTATTTTAGCATGACAAACTGAATACTGTAACCAGAGAAATTAAAATATATATATTTCTAACCACATTTACAAGCTTGGCCACCTATCCCACAAATATAAAACGTATATGTTTGAAAAGGTGGTGAAATGGACCAGATTTTTTAGTTATCTAAAGACACCATGCACAATCAAATCGTAACCCTGCTGAATCCCAGCTGCAAATCACACACAATAAACCACAGACATCAACACTGAACCAAAGGTTGTGTATTAATAGGTCATTTGTATAGGCACAGTATGCCTATAGCTACTGTAAGCGCACCTAAGCAACAGTCCAATTTTTCATTTTATACACGGATGTGGGCTGAGATTTAAAAGGGCCGAACTCACTCCACATAAAGACAAAGTATTAGCCACGTTGCTAATTAACCTTTCCAGTTTCAACTATGCACCGCCCGCACATGCCTATGGCAGCAACAGCGACCAGTCAAATTAGTTTCAAAATATTCAACAGACTTTATTAAATAGTAAAGACATACCATTCGTACAACAACGCTTAGTTTGCCACCATTTATGCGTTCGTGACGTACTTACCCACGTCATTCATGACGTCATTAGTTATGACGTTATTCTACACGTCACGTAGTTGATTATGACGTTATGTGGTGGATGGATAAACTGGAAAGGTCCGTTAACCATATTGTGTGTATTAATAGGACATCCGTATAGGCTATAGCTACTGTAAGCTCAACTGAGTCGCTGTAGAAACCAATATGGGCTGGGCTTTAAGTGGGCCGAAGTCCGTTCACATAAAACACAACATATTGGCTACATTGTTAATGTAGTGTGCATTTTGACTTGACATTGATATTCATGGACGCTCAAATGTTTTGAAATAGACGAAACTCTATACATCCGCTACGCCATAGAGTAGTGCATGGACCAAACCTACCAAAAGTCAATTTATGTATAAGCTAAGAATTACTATGTGTAATATTTTGAATCCAATTTGTCTGGAAAATGATGTAATCAAATTAGGTCCAAACATCAAGATACAGAAGACCGTGTACGCACGGATTCCTTTAAATTGTGCGAGTGTGAGGGAAATGGATGCTATATATTATATACTTCAGGCTAACCATACATTTTCAGGCTAACCGTCCGTTTTATTAAAATGAGGTAGATGCCGCCTAGATTCTCTGTCATGAGTAGGCTACCCAGAAGATCATGACTTTCTCTGCAAAAGCACAAGGCGACAGAGCATTAGGTCTAGATATATTTCTGACATCGTTAACGCTTTAACCTGCCAAAAAACGGCTTCTGCAGTGGTCTTGAGAAATGTCTATTTGCAGACCAAGAGAAGAAAAATTTTGAAAATTTACAACTGGAATGACTGGCTCGATAACCCAGCCAGTCATTCCAGTTGTAATTTTCAAAAGTAGTTTTCTTTTCATCTGCAAATGGACATTTTCTATCAGAAAATTTAAATTTTCTTGAATAAATTTGACGGTTAAGTGGTGAACGCATTGCATGAGTATGGGCTTGTAGAGCTATCAGCAGTAATTAGCAACTCATCCTCTAACCTGCTTCAGTTGCTGCCTGATCCAACTGCATCTATCAGTATTAATAGTATGGTGCATATTCGTAGTAAAATTCTTGAAAACAAAATTGTCAAAATTGTTTACTTTTAGAATCTAAAACTGTGATGTAATGTAACGAAATAAATCTTAACATATGATGATTTAATTACGCATAAATTAATATAATTTTTAGGCTGTGGAATTGAATTAGACGCACGAGTCCCTAGTTCTATTTTAATTACAATTAAAGAAATTACAATAATTGGTACCGAATGAAATCAGGATATTCTAAGATTTAATTCGTTTTATTACATTGAGATACACAAATTAGCCTATAAATGTACAGTTTAAACAATTTCATTTTCCCGCATTTTACCGTGAATATGCACCTTTAACAGCAGGGAGTTCCACCGAACCAACCGACCAATGGCGAATGCTTATATGTTCGTGTTTCCATTTACTACTAGCACAGTAATGGATGGATGTGACACGGATACACGGTTTGTTCGACCAAACATGGTGAGAAGTTCGCGTCTGAAAAATGCTCCTGTAAGGCAGTAAAGAAAGAAATGGATTGCGTTATTGAAATACTGAAGTATGTTAACAACCGGCCACATAATTCTAATCACGGCCGTCCTATCTGTGTCCACGCGCTCTTCCCAATAATGATAACCAATCAAGTAGATGACAATTGGTGTCGTAGTGAGCATGAATATGAACGTCACCGTTAGTAACATGAGTGTCAGTCCGCAGATCCGTTCCCGCTGCTCGCGTCCAGATTTTATTGTAGTCGAGACTTGCCGACATACGCTTCTTTGAATGGTGGCGATTCCAGCACGGTTATTATAATCATTGCACATGGCATTGATTTTACTGTTGCTGTTTATATTGCTGTTCTTATCAGAACCCCCAGACCATCTCCTCGTGTCCCTATGTGCCTGGATACGACGCCGCGACGAAGACAAGTGACGTAGGATTTTAACATTGCACAGAATCATAATGGCTGACGGAATGAAGCTGAAGGCACAGAAATCGATCCAGGGATACACTTTTCCTACAAAGAACTGATAATTCGGATCAATAGGAGTGCACACTAACTTCGAATCAGTTGTTTCCGTTTGACCAACAATCCACAAGAAATGTTGGTTTAGAAAAAGAAGAAATATAAAGATTCCCGCCAAAACGAATCTCGCTTGTCTTCTTGTACAGTATTGCTTGGCGCGGAAAGGGAACCGAACAGAGAGAAATCGTTCAACCGTGACGGCCACTAAGATCCACACGGAATAGTCTAGAGCAACGTAAACAGTAAACACGTGTAATTTACATAGCAAATCAGAATGGACACGGATGTCGTAATTATAGCCTTCGTTCAACCAGAACCGCAGCAAACCCGTGTATAAGACGAATGTATCAGCCACTGACAAAGCAGTTAAGTACAACATTGATGAAGACTTTCTGAAAACTCGACGAAGCGACACTATGAACGTAAGGACATTGCCTAAAGTTCCCAGTAAGATGAGAATTGGCGAGCCAATCCGGCATATGTGCCGCGCAGTCACAATGTAATCCTCTTCTTCCTGGATCTGCGGCACGGATGTAGTAGTGTTTATATTTCTGAAGTGTGAACTGTGAATAAAAAAACCAACGTATTATTATTATTATTATTAGTAGTAGTAGTAGTAGTAGTAGTAGTAGTAGTAGTAGTAGTAGTAGTAGTAGTAGTAGTAGTAGTAGTAGTAGTAGTAGTAGTAGTAGTAGGGGGAGGAGGAGGTAGATGGTAGGATGTCAAGGATTATGCTTTATTTGCCGTGTCCGGCTGACAGGCCTTACAGTGTGAAAATTAATAGCCGTAAAATATATAGAGAATCTGGAACGAGGTCACTTTTCATATCACTATTATGGACCGAGTTGAAAATTATCAATTTTGCACTCGCTAAAGCTCGTGCAAATTGATAATTTTCAACGAGGTTCATAATAGTGATATGAAAAGTGACAGAGTTTGAGATTTTATTTATCATATAAACTGTAATTTTGAAATATTTGCCAATAGTTGCTGATGTGACTTTTATCTTATTTCTCATTGTTCATCTTCGTGAAATCGATACCGCGGCTGTGATGCACCACTACTTGATAACAGATACTGAATGCGCAGCAAACTATAGTGACAAACACAAAATCTGGCATCAATCTTTACTTCGCTGCCGAGTGATAAACTGTCAAACGATGACATTTTGCGATGACGTTTCATGAATGACAAATCGTAGTAAACAAATCGTAGTAAAACGCACCGCGTAGTACCCTACGCCTCACGCTCACATCAATCGGTGTTTTAATTGGTCGATTTAAATGGGTTGCGTACCCAACAGCCAATGAAAATACTCCGTTGAATACGGCACGCGTGCTCATATCGAAAAATATGGAGCGGGCTAGAAGGCTTGTTTATATGATAAATCATCATATCATATCATATCATATCATATCATAACGTGCGACGCAATTACCTCAAGTAATCAATGATTTTATCTCTCGCTGGTGCGTTGAGATCTGTGTCATCAATCTAAACATCTGTCAGTCATCAGGATTCACGCGCTGGCCATCCTGATAACATTGCCAGTTCTGGGAAATCATGAGCACCAAGTCAATATACTCCATTACAACACAAACTCGGTGGTTATTGATGAAACGTATCTGTCTTCTAGACATTAAACCCATTAACACTCAAAGACCCTACGTGACAAATTCTTTATGATGTAAGGAATTCGTAGTAAAACGCACGTGGTGAATATTTGGTGAATATTGTGAGACTAATTTGATTGGGATAGGTTGTTGCCTATTGCAGCAATATGTTCCAGTCAAATTTGTTTCAAAATATGCAATAACTTCCATGTATGGTTGTCTTGAAATTATGACATGGGTATATTAAGGAATAATTGGTTAATACAGACATCTTCATGGTTGCTTAGAAATTGTGATATTTGTATTTCGAGGTTGAGAAGCTTACTACCTGTTACGATAAACCCTGTATATAACGGACAACTGATTTCGGGGCCAGTAAATGCGTGTTGTTTCATACCATACATCGAGTCTTTTGAAATATCTTGCAAGTTGAAGTTCCGCAGACTACATTATCAACGGGGTTTAACTGTGGATATACTGAATATATTGAATAGAATTTGAGTGAAAGTTTATGGAGGCTTTTTGGAGGCTTAGCCACCAACAGCATTCATTCACATTGTTTACAAAATATTCAAAAGGTCCAGATTTATTGTCCATTGAAATTATTGTCTTATGGCTAGTAGCAGTAAAAGGGTTAAGGTAACACCATTATTTGATTCCAACGATCATCATCCATAGCCACTGGGCTGCATTAGCTGACAACATGACTTTAGTCACGCGATGTTTAATGAACCACGCAGCTTGACCGGTATATGCAGATTTTAAAGCTCTTGATATCATGTCTGTCGTCTCCATGCATATATTTACGTAGGCGATGTCGTTGTAGATATATATTGTTATGAAGTCATTTCGACAAAAACTCGCAAATTCTCTCAAAAGGTGTCGTGTTATATACAGGGCCCAAATTGACCTTTCCAGTTTTAGCTATGCCCCGCCCATCTCTAGCTAATCTCCATCCACGCTTCGCCCGTGCTGGGATCGATCGATCCATGAACGTCTTGAACATCAATTTCCAGAAAAATATACATGTAAGCTGCTGAATATTTTGAAACTAATTTGATATGGTGCTGTTTCTGCCTATGGCAGCAACAGGGCCCAGTAAAATTAGTTTCAAAATATTGAACAGAATGTTTGTTAAATGGTAAAGACAGACAAGTCGCACAACAACGCTTAGTCCGTCTTCAATTATGCATTTGTGACGTACTTATCTACGCCATTCATGACCTCGTTGATTATGACATCATCGTACACGTCACACATGACGTCATATGATGGATGGATAAGCTGGAAAAGCCCATTGGGACACCATGGTCTGGGAAAACATTTATAAAATTCAGAAACTTTTGAAAAGCAAATTATGTGCCAGTGTGCCGCTATCTCTTGCATTTGCAGTGATAAGCAACTGCTTCGTTTTGTTTCATTTTGTAATTCTGTTAACCGTTATCACACTGACGTAAAATGCAAATTGTTAATCAATCGCTGGATCTGATCTGATCTGTCACTCAGGTACGTGACGTCCTAATTAAATACGTCACATGTATGCTGCCTTCACAATCATGATAGACAGAGAATACTCAGTCATAGTGATGGAAAGGTTCGTCAAGTGTACGACTTTTATGTCCTTGATAGATTTACTATTTAAATAAACATTCTGTTAGATATTCTGAATCTAATTTAACTGGGTTGTTGCTGCCAGAGGTCAGTTTCCTAAGACAACAATAGCGTCCAATCAAATTAACTCCCAAGGATTCAACAGAACATTTCTTACATCGTCTTCAAAATTGTACTAACTAACATTTTCTCGATCTTGTTTTTAAAGGGAAATTCCAGTGAAAATCGGGAATAAGTCAACTAAAAATATACTATAATCCGAAATAGTTGCCGCAAAAAATATAAAATACACTGTTCCATTGCCGAGAAATAATAAAATGAATATGCCCAAAGCGCTCGAAAACGTGACTCCTGGGCGCATCCATTTTCTCGCAACGAGAGCGAGAAACCGCGAGATTATGACGTCAACGACACACCAGCAAAATATCGCCAGCGCTTTTAGATTTACCTGTTTACTTCGCGTTATGAAGGCCGAATATTAATTAACCCTTTAATGACAAAATTCTGTCAGGAAAATCAGAATATTTCCTTATTGAATGGCCATTTGCAGGCCAAGCGAAGACTATTTTTGAAAATACTGAGACAGTCGTTTTAGTTGTAAATTCTCAAAATAGCCTTCTTTTGACCTGCGTCCTCAACTTGACAATTGCCGAGGCCAGTGCTGGCATGAGATGGTTAAATCGCATCGTGTCCGCATGTCAAGCATGGGCTTGCAGTAATAGAAACAATCATGGAAAGGGTACGGAAATTCACATTTTCAGATACCGGATCCACAGAAGCATCCGCATGAAAAGGGGCTAACTGAAAGATTGCTTCATAACATCGGCACTGGATGGATATCTTCCACATTTAAATTTGGATGACACAAGTTTAGAACATATAGTCTGTATAATTTTAAAATAATGTGTCATGAATTTCAAAACAAAAGGCGCGGTACTTAATTTTAATATAACAGAATCAAACTCGACAACTAACGTCGTATTTGCTTGCACCAATTGTAAAACGGGATTTGCAAACCAAAATGAAACGACGTCGCTGATTGCCCGGGCGTTCAATTATAGGCAACCGCTTAGCGGCTTACTTCGTAGACGATAGTAGGTGACAGCTAGTAAAAAATGACAAGTGTACGCTAGACATAATTAGTAGTTTAGTGCTTTCACACTATTGAAATCCATCGTTATTAATCATTTACAACGTTTACTCCCAATTTTAAAATAACTATGCTGAGTGTTGGATATTCTGAATTAAATTTTCCTGGAATTATGTTGCAGTAGCTTCCAAACTAATTAGTTTCACACAATAGGCCTATGCAGGGTAAATTTTAAGCTTTCTGCTTTTCTGTCCTTGAAAGGGTTAACTAATTGATCCCAAATTTTTTAATGTTGACCCATATTTACTGCCTGTTGAATATTTTGAAACTGGAATTTGACTGGAAGCAGAAGTTGCAATAGCAACAGCTTTCAGAGAAATTACATTCAACATTTATTCAACTAACATATTTGTCAAGAATTTGTTGTGGCTGGTTGATTGCAAACACGCTCCTGGCATAACCCTTCAATGTTTAAAAAAAATAGGAATTGCCCATAAGAAAACAATTTTCTAGCAATTTAGCACTACAATGACTGGCGCGATCATCGGGACACTAATTGCACTTTAATTTCCTCCAAATACTGTGACAAAGTGTCAGTTGTTTAGCCAGTACGCTAAGTATCCACGAGATGCAAGATTTACCTCCCCTGGTTACGGCTATCCTCGATCGGGCAAACAGAGTAGGCGTGTCGGTGACGTCAGCTGCTTGTCCAAAATGGCGCCTCTATCTACTGGTTACTTTAGCAATTTAAATTGAGGATATCTTTTTTATTTGTTGGCATAAAACTGTGCTATTGGTCTCAAATTAATGCGGAAAATTAGTACTTTACGTCAGATGCATAAAATCCCCCAGTGGAATATCCCTTTAAAGTATCTTATTTAACCCTTTAACAGTTATATTTGTTCAAGAAAATTTAAATTTTTTCAAATAAAATGTCCACTTGCAGACCAAGGGAAAATTATTTTTGGAAATTTACCACTGCAATGACTGGCTCGGTCATCGAGCAGTCATTCCAGTGGCAAATTTTCAAAAACAGTCTTTTCATGGTCTGCATATGGACATTTCTCAAGACCCTTGGAATGAATCCCGCTATTGCAGTTATATGAGTTCTATTAGTCAAATTCTTTGTTATAATTATGGACATAAAATTTAGCATCATTACAGATATACCTGTTTTTTTGATGAAGTGTTGATGCAAAGTAATAAAATCTATTCTGGTGTTGGTATTCATTCCACAAGTTTGCTTATTGGTAATAAAGCCACTTCTAGCTAGCATTTTAATTAAACTATAGCGATAGAAGATATCGAAATCAATACTGAGCGTCATGGTCAAAACCAGTTACAGTAGAGCCGTTACATCCGAGCTCCTAACCGTTTAACCTTCACAGCTGCCAAAAATGGCTTCTGCAGTCTATGCCCCGTCGATTTTTGGCCAAACTCTTAGCGCCGCTCTTATGACTGTGGTACAAACAGCACGGCTCTCCACCAACTTGGTATATTTGAACAACGGACTGTTTAGTTCATCGTAAATTCATCAAATACATGCGATTCAGCCTTTTACTGCCGATCTTTGGCACTTTCGTGTAGGAACTATTCCATTTGATTGTGACGGCACGTGTCAAGTAATGTGTGTGTTGCGTGCGTGCGTGTGTGGGCGTATGTGCGTGAATATGCGCGTGCGTATGCGGTAACGTTTTCACTCAATTACTAGTTGGCCTATAGGTCTATAGATATCAAATTCAATTTCAAAATCAATTTGATCTGTATTATGTAGGCTTGATCATTATTTTTTTAGGCTTGGTCATCGCGATCCAAACGGTTTGTCAAAAATCAATAAAGCATAGCCAGCAATACTTCTTGGACAAATTATTGGACGCCTTGCTTCAAATAAATGCAGTACGCGATATGTTATGTACAGAGGACTTGTGGCCAGCATCAGGAAATAATATAAATACACGTCATTCATTTCAGAATGTACAAAGAACCTAGGATACCTTTAATCACGAGCCGATGTCCAGTCGCAATACAGGCGTATACAAATATTGATCAGATGATTTATTGTATAGATGCTATCTAGACAAAGTGAAAATTAGAAAATACTACCGTATTGTATGGACACCATTAGCGTGGTCTCACATGTCGTATTGGACAGATAACATATGACAATAGCCACATTTCTAGCCAAGCCTGCCGATGTCTAGCTTAGCTCCGCCTGCATTGTATACGAATGTTTGAATCGATATTAACCCTTTAATAAATCTATTTGTTCACAAATATTTACTTATAGAAAATTCATTTTCAGGCCAAGAGAAGACTATTTTGAAAATTTACCACTGGAATGACTGGCTCGGTTAACGAGCCAGTCATTCCAGTGGTGAACTTTCTCAATAATCTTCTCTTGGCCTGCAAATGTGTAGTTTTCAGGATATTTTCAAGACAATACCGAATAAATGGCCATAGTCCGTGCCTCCCTATTATTCATTTTAGATGTTGAATCAAGGGAAATTCTAGACGGGATCCACACCGAATGCATATCTAACGTTTTGAATCATTCGGTTGACGCTACGGAGAGTTATCACATGGAACCAGATTTTGGAAGATGGTTGCCTGATGGCCATTTTTAATTTTGCATCAGTTGTGAAAGGGATTCACCTCACACCACACATAATAGATTACCAACGCTTTTAATAATTCGTGTTTTATATAATTAGATCAAAGTTGTGTAATGTTATCATATGTAAAGACATTTTCGGTATTGTATTTCGCATCTGCAGCAATCTGATCTTCTCCATACAACAGCCAAATGATTTCCAAAGCATTATATAAATCAGCCAAAAGTACAGAGACGTATTATATATCATGCAGAATACAACACCATATATTAGTATTGGCTGTAGTGAAAAATTGCCTTTTGGTCTATATTCCCCACAAATTAGGCCAATCAGTCGTAGTGTGTTGTGTTTAAGTGTTGTAGTCTATGTGCTAATGTACCCACTGATAAACTTGCGTGCAAATCTACAAAACGGATAACAAAATTATTATTAATTTCGCAATTTTCGCATAATGGGGTATTTCTTAGAGTAAAGGGACCTATAATGCCTAACGCCTTGCTACCATATTATAGCATGCTTCTCAGTCACCAAAATGGCCAGTACATATTGCTAAGAGCTACATTCTTACCAAGATTAAGATTTGTCAATTTTCTAGAAGCAAACTTTTATACACAAACGCGTTTTCTTAAATAATTGCTATAAAACTGGTAATCGACTATGTAACCAGTTCAGTATCATAATTTAACCCCTCTTGTGTCAACAGCGCCTCAATGCACTCAAAATTCCACTTATATCAATTAACCCTTTAGTGGTCAACATTTTTCAATAAAATAATAACTTTTAAAATAAAATTTGCAAAAATAGCTTTCTGTTGTCGTTCAAATAGACATTATTCAAGACCACTACAGGTGCTGCTTTTTAGCCGGTTTGAACATAAAAATGGTCAAGAAAATTCAGTTTTTCATAGCGAGTGTCTATTTTCCGGCTGAGAGAACCCTATTTTTGAAAATTTACCTCTGGAGTCATTCCAGTGGTAAATTTTCAAAAATCATATTCTCTTGGATGAAAAAATGAACATTCCTCAAGACCACTACATAGTCCGTTTTGGCGATCCTGACCATTAACGAGTTAGGTTAGCACAAGGGTGTTAAATCAATACTTCCATACAGATTTTGTTTTAATCCAACATCAAATAACGAAACTAGACACAGATATATCTTCTCTCAATAGTTTCAATGACCAGTGACCATAACATGGAACATATCTGGCGACTTCAGCGTCAATTAATCAACAAATGTCAAAGTAACAGTCAAACTGTGTCACAGCTGTTGATATATGAAAGACAGATCGCTGTTGCATAAGCTTACCAGGGTGAGATAACAACCTATAGGTAGGTGCCTCTCAGAATGCTGACGGTTTCTTTTGTAAAATGACATGGAGCTCACCAGATAGATGTTATCAAGGCATTTTCTGAACTATGATGAAGGTTATACTTATATATTAACTAGACTGCATATGGAAGTTAACATGAAAAAAATAATTTTGGGGAAATATCCTTGAAAGGTTGAATGAATGCGACACGTGCAAATGCTCATGCCCTCGGAATACTGGTAGCCAATTTGACGAATACGATGGTTAAGGAAATGTAACAATTCAACTCGAATTTGGCATGGCTCAACATTTTGAAACTCTCTTCAAGTTAAAATAAAAATAATTCTCTTTTCTGTAGCTATTTCCCTTGATGTTTCGAAAATGCAGGTGTGCTGCCCCTCAGAATGCTGGATTTTACCAATATCATATCAAGGCAATACATATTTCTTTACAAAACCCATGTCTGTTGTCTCATTCCATAGACCACTGGCGGCCAGTTTATGCAAAGGTGTGTTCCAGAAAGAGAGTAGAAGAGCAAAATGAACCAGCAAGCAACTGAGATTCTTTTTAACTACCATCTAATAGCTATCTAAATTTCCAATAAAAATTAACACCCCCCCATCCTCGCCCTCTTGTCCGTCTTTACCGAAGTGCTGAAGCGATACATCCGTTTCTATTCTGAATTCTGGGGTTAAGATTTGCAGAAGAAAAGTGTCATCAAATATCTAGGAAAGTTCCAGACAAAAACTGGCCATTTTGCATTTCAGCTTGCTTATGCTCGTGACATCTCTGAGTAGTACAATATAACATTCCTGACCGGGTTTTTACTCTAGACCATTTTGTTTGTTCACCTAAATTCTGAGGCTAAAACATTCCTGGTGGGGGTGGGGTGGAGTTGAGTGGGGTTGGGTGGGTGGTGTGGGTGGGGGAGGGACTCTATCTGTACGTACGCATATTTGCTTAGGGATTTATCACATATTCACGGGAACAGCTGCTTTCTTTGACGCTGTTTGTGGCGGTTGTATCAACGGAGCTGCTATATGCTTTGAGATCTACTGAAATCATTTAGTGCTGTATAGCTTGAAGCGTCAGAACTTATTCTAAAACGGGTCCACTGTTTTTTTTTTTCAAAAGTAAGATTTTTTGCGTTTTCTCAAATTGACCACGTTCGCATGTATAGAAAATTTACCACCATCGATAAATTGTCAAGCGCAAGAGATTATAAGAATATATTATCTATCAGTCTGGAACCGTCTCATGTCAATATAACAACACGCTCTTAATAATGATAAGGGGACAGAATAAACACACAAACCGGGTGAGTGCGAACGCTACCAAAGAATGGTTGTAAATTCCGAGCTACCTAATCACTTTAAACACTGAAATCACAGTACCTCATTCTCAAAGGAACCATAGATGACGCCTTAGAATATTTCGAAACCAACTGTACTGGAAACTGGTGATGCACAAGGTAGCAGCAGCTTCAAATGAACCTTTCCAGTTTTAGCTATGCCCCGCCCATCTCTAGCCAAGCTCCACCCACACCTCACTCGTTTTGGGATCAATCAATATCTGCACTCGCTGAATCTCAATTTCCAGAAAACTATACAGATTAGCTGTTGAATATTTTATGGCAGCAACAGCGCCCAGTCAAATTAGTTTCAAAATATTCAACGACATGTGTATTAAATGGCAAAAAACATACAATTCACAGAATGTTTTGGACTATCAAGTCTTTAAGACGGTTCTAAATCGAGTCATTCATGTTGCAAGTGCGTATGACGTCATCTTACGCGTCACATAGTTGATTATGACGTCATATGATGGATGTATAAAGTGGAAGGTTTCATTAAGCTAGTTTCAAATACGTACCATGATTTCTTCCAATGGAAAAGGCTTTAGTGTGGCGTGGATTTATAGGCTCTACACCTTTCATGGTGAAGCTTGCCAAAACCGGCCTCTTGAGGAATGCCAATTTGCAGGCCAAGAGAAGGCTGCTTTGAAAACTTACTACTGGAATGAGTGGCTCGAGAACCGAGCCAGTCATTCCAATGGGGCAATTTTCAGAAAATAGTCCTCTTTAGCCTGCAAATGGACATTCAATTAGTATATATTTTAAGTTTCTTGAGCAACGTTAGCCGTTAAAGGGTTGCACAGATTAATATTAACTGCTTGTCGGATAGCCTCTCAAAATGGTGTGAAACATTGGCAGATTTATATGTGCTGTAAAATTCTGAAATTATGGCCGGGTCTGAGAGCGCTCGAGGGTACTGTAAAGTTTAAAATATTTAAATAGAAAATACGGCCATGTCATATAGGCTACGCTGATGTCGCGACCGTTCGCTAGGCAGTCCTAATACGGTAATTGTATATTCAGTAAACCTAGACCTTTGTCGTTATTGATATGCGGGGGTGTGTTGTTCAAACCATGGGCCATGGCCATTTATATTACATAACCTATTCATCACAATTTATGGAAAGCGGCTAAATACGCCTTTCAAGAACATAATTTGACTGGGGTCTTGTTCCTGCAGTTGCTAGTTGGGTCGGTGCTGTCCTATTTAGGAGCATGTTGTAACACCGGACCCCAAAACCCACCCATTACAGCCCAACCCCCTTAGTCGTACATACGAGTGCGCTGCCAGTAACGGAAGAATCTAGTTTTAACCATGTTCCGCCCATTTCTAGCTAACCTTCACCCACACTCCGCCCGTGTTGGAATTCCTCGATCCTCGACCTCCCTGACCATCAATTTCCAGAAAACTATGCAGGTAAGCTGTTGAATATTTTGAAAATAATTTGACTGGGTGGTTTTACTGCCTATGACAACGACACCGCCCAGTCAATTACTTTCAAAATATTCACAGCATGTTTATTAAATAGTAATAACATACAGTTCGTACAGTAACCCTTAGTCCCGCATCAATTAAGCGTTAGTGGCGAACTTAGCTACGTCATTGACGATGTAATTGATTATGACGTCATCCTAATCATCACGTAGTTGATTATGACGTCATATGATTGATGAATAAACTCTAATCCTCCATTGCTGCCATCCACCTAGCGCAAGCATCTGATTATATTAATCCCCGGAAGTAAACAAATAATACAAAATGGACTATCCCAACCCAAGGACCTACTAAAAGTGCTCAAATGAAAATAGAAGCCGTCTAGTGGTTGAACAAGGATGGATTACATAAGGCTTTTAAGCTGAGAATATTCTCACTGGCGAATTCCTATGACAAGATTTATGCACTCAAATTTCAGATACCATAAACATTGGTTAGACTTAGAAATGTTAAAATAGACCAGAGGCCGGGGTGAAGAAAGTGTCACTATCCACCACACCTGTGGAATAGATAGTGTGGTCATATCGTTATCACTGGATTAGCCTGTGTTGACGAATCGTCCAGGATAGACCTTTTCACTTTATCCATCCATCATATGACGTCATAATCAACTACGCGACTTGTAGAATGACATCATAAAGAATGACGTAGATAAGTACGTCACGAACGCATATTTGAAGACGGACTATGCGCTGCTGTACGAATTGTATGTCTTTAGTATTTAATAAATATTCTGTTGAATACATTGAAACTAATTTGACTGGGCGCTGGTGCTGCCATATATATAGTTATAAAATATTCATCAGCTTACCTGCATAGTTTTCTGGAAATTAATAGTCAGTGCGTTCAGAGAGCGATTAATCCCAACATGAGCATGATGTGGGTGGAGCTTAGATAGAGATGGGCGGGGCATAGCTAAAACCTGAAAGGTTCATTCTGTGTTACTGAGATTTCAGAATCTCTTTAAAATATCAGCTAACTGGAGCGTTCTATGCCTTTCACAGCCCTCACCATAGCGTTAGCGGGCTCGGTGAAAAAGACAACATTGGACCTTTCCATTTTTAGCTATGCCCGCCCATCACTAGCTAAGCTCCACCCACACCTCGCCATGCTGGGATTGATCGATCCCCAAATTCCCTAGCTATCAATTTCCTGAAAACTATACAGGGAAGCTGTTGAATATTTTGTAACTAATTTGACTGGGTGCTGTTGCTGCCTATGGCAGCAACAGCGCCCAGTCAAATTAGTTTCAAAATATTCAACAGAATATTTATTAAATAGTAAAAGCAAACAATTTGTACAACAACACATAGACCGTCTTCAAATATGTGTCCGTGATGTACTTATCGACGTCATTCATGACGCCATTCATTATGATGTCATTCTACACATCACGCAGTTCACTATGACGTCATATGATGGGTGGGTACTCTGGAAAGGTGAATTAACATTGGCAACCAGTATGTCACTGACAACATAGCTGCAGTAGGGAGCTTTGCCAAGCTATCTTCAAGCTGATGGATCTATTTCTAGCTAAGCTCCTCCTACGTCGTGCGCGTGTGAGGATCGATTTAACTATTTTTAACTCTGAATTCGCTCTATCCCATTTATGGTGTGGTAAATGGTAAGGTATGGTAAGCTGTTAACTATTTTGAAACTAATCTGACTTGGTGCTGTTACTGCCTATGCCTGGCAGCAACACCCTCCAGTCAAATTGGTTTCAAAATATTCAACACAATGTCTATTAAATATCTATCCATCAAAGATATAGCCTGTAATTCGCACAATTGACGGACTTTTCAATGTTCATATGACAGAGAACACGCCATTCATTATGTATTTTGATTGTGGCGTCAGACTACATATGGCGTAGTTGATAATGTCGTCATACACTTGAGTAACGGATCGGACCCGTGCACTGTAGTCCGAATTTGCTTTGACCTTGGACCGCGGCTATTACAAATATTTGGATATACTCTCCAAACATCTGTCAAAGGATCGGTTCGGGATCAGAGCAAATTTGCGCTTTTCAAATTAGAGACCGTGTGAAAATCCAAGCCAGAGAATATTATGTGGCTCTGTACACTCTAAGAATACACACACAGTATGGCCACACTAGACGAGCAGGTCTTGTTACATTAATAGATAAGCGCGCGCAGATGTTGCAAAACCGATGATTCAATCAGTTAAAGGTGCATATTCACACGAACATGCTTGAAAATAAAATGGTTGAAATTATATACTTTTAGAGGCTTAAATTGTGTACCTTAATGTAATGAAACGAAATAAATCTTAACTTATGATGATTTCATTCCATATAAATAAATGTCGTAGGTTTAGTTGTGAATTCGTGCCTCTAATTCAAGTAGACATCTGGAAAAAATTATATTAATTTATACGCAATGAAATCATCATATGTTATGATTTATTTCGTTTCATTACATCTGGGTGCACACTTTAAGCCCCGAAGAGTATAGAATTTTAACAATTTTATTTTCAACCATTTTGGTGTGAATATGCACCTTTAACAAGTACAAAATTATTTGCATCCCACGTCACATCGTGACATACGGGGTTATGCAATGTACAATTATTTGCATACACAGTAGATGTTGAGAATTATTTGGCAATTTCATTGTCAGCATTATTTTTTATAATTTATAGAGGTCGTCGTCGTCGTCGTCGTCGTCGTCGTCGTCGTCGTCGTCGTCGTCGTCAACATAATCATCATCATCATCATCATCATCATCATCATCATCATCATTTCCATAATTATGACAATCATTTGATCATGATCATCATCATAATCACTGACCGGTCACTGTGGCCATTAGTGCGTACTGTCCGGGCTAAGGGTACTGCATCATTTCATAACGATGACAGTTCTATCGCTATTTCATCTACAAAAACAAATGGTCCGACGACATGGTAAAGGTATTGTGATGTGCTTGAATCGAGAGAAATTAGAGGAATTGTTCCGGCACCAAGACGAAGATGGATGAATACAGTTTTAGCTATGCCCCGCCCAAATTTAGCTATGCTCCACCCACACCTCACCCATGTTGGAGTCAATCGATCCCTAAACTAGCTGACTCTCAATTTCCAGCAAAGTATACAGGTACGCTGTTGAATATTTTGAAACTAATTTGACTGGGCGCTGTTGTTGCCTATGGCAGAAACAGTGCCCAGTCAAATTAGTTTCAAAATATTCAAAAGCATGTTTACTAAATAGTAAAAATATACAATTTGTACAACAACGCTTAGTCCGTCATCAGTTAAGCGTTCGTGACGAACTGAGCTACGAATTCTTGAAATAATTGATTATGACGTCATCATACACGCCATGTTGACTATGACGTCATATGATTGATGGATAAACTGGAGGATGATACAAATGATCCATCAAGAAGTCACCTATTTTCACCGAGGTGGTGATGTCATGGTCCGAAAATGTTATCAATTGTTGTATTTGTATGAAGTGCAATGTGCGCCAACATGCTCAAACCGTGACAACGTCACGACAGACTCTGGTCACAGTGATGGTGACAGCATTACCCTCTTCCCACTTACCCAGCTGGGACGTGGTAAAAAATATTAAGATTATGTCAACAGTGCAGGCGGTATTCGTCTGAAAAGTCATGATACAAAACTTTATATATCCAAATATTTGCCAAGCTGCTACCTGCCGTGTTCCAACTGCCTAAACTTCCTGGCCGAATGTTTGCACATTCTGGTTGGGATTATTTGTTGATTCGTGATTTCTTGCAGCCCCAAGTCCTATTCAAGAGACAACCGGCTATTTTGGTCAACAGAAGGTTGACTTTCAAAACAGAATGTAGAAAGACCACCTGCCATATACAGTTACCATCTCATGTCTCCAAATTGCAATTCATCGTGCAACTTACTTGTATTATGAGGCCGTCTGTCGTTATTTTTCAATCTTGGTGCTCAATAATGTGGTACCCGAAGACAGGCTTTTCTGTACTTTGAATTATTAGATAATTTACAAAATGTGCCAAATTTGATATGTTTTTCCCAAATCCAAGACTCAAACATGTTATCTAGTACAGTCTGAACACGATGGGAGAAATGTTTTGTTGAACATTTTTGGACTTAATTTGATTGAAAGCCATTTCTACCTTTAGCAGTTGATGACAAATCTTAATTGTCAGTTTTGAAAGAAAAGAATGTTTAAATCAAACACGGGCTGAACATTTGTTTCCTAGCAATTGTTCGTCTGATTTATCACCGCAGTTGTCCCATCCATCACACGCGAGATTTCTGCTGATGCAAGCGAATCCGTTTGCGCACATGAACTGGGTGTCCTTATCGAAAGTGATATTCGTATATTTCGTCACTAGAGACTGATATCTGTTATTGGTCTGCGACGAAAAGCCTGGATACTCGACCCCTACCTGTGCACCAAACGGAAACAGTGAATGATCCATGACAAATGCTATGCTCGCGAGTCAGACTTTCACATGAGCATCTTCAGTTTTATTATAGAGTTGAATTATGGTGAGGTAATTGCTTATGCAGTTGTGGTCTTCTTCCTATAGTTCCGAGACCAGTTTCAATATAATATCTGTATCTTGTATCTGATGTTGGCAAATTGAACCGATCCTGTTTGGAGGATATGTTAATAATGTGGCCGCGTCATCCACATGAAGAGGCTTCCCAAGGGGCCACGTATCTGTACTCGTGGATACTCGCAGATCATTCGGACATATCCCCACAATTGTCCCAGCCGTCGCGTCGGAGACTTTTACCGATATACTTGCCATTGTCGCACTCGAAAGACAAAGGTACAGGATCAGTTCTGAATCTTGTGATCAACAGTTAAAAAAAATGACCATTGTCCAGGTCAGATGCCTGATAGTCAATTGTAATGCAATCACTACTGATATACGTTCCACTGTGCGAATGATTGCCACAGAATTTCTCAAGCAACCTATAATCACCGAAATCTACATTCGGAGGAAATCTGTGGAGCAGTTATTCCTTGTGAAATTGAATTCGACAATCTTTACGTGTGGCTGGTAATTCTCGTCTATGTAGATGGCTAGTGATCCGGCGGTTATGTTGCTGGTGGCTTCGTGCTGGACACGTGCCGCATCATCAAGCACTCTGATCCGGTGGTTATGTTGCTGGTGGCTTCATGCTCTACACGTGCCGCATCATCAAGCACTCTGATCCGGTGGTTAGGTTGCTGGTGGCTTCATGCTGGACAAGTGCCGCATCAGCACGCACTCTGATCCGGTGGTTATGTTGCTGTTGGCTTCATGCTGGACACGTGCCGTATCATCAAGCACTCTGATCCGGTTGTTATGTTGCTGGTGGCTTCATGCTGGACACGTGCCGCATCATCAATCACTTTGATCCGGTGGTTATGTTGCTGGTGGCTTCATGCTGGACACGTGCCGCATCATCAAGCACTCTGATCCTGTGGTTATGTTGCTGGTGGCTTCATGCTGGACACGTACCGCATCATCAAGCACTCTGATCCTGTGGTTAGGTTGCCGGTGGCTTCATGCTGGACACGTACCACACCATCAAGCACTCTGATCCGGCGGCTATGTTGCTGGTGGCTTCATGCTGGACACGTGCCACATCATCAAGCACTCTGATCCGGCGGCTATGTTGCTGGTGGCTTCATGCTGGACAAGTGCCGCATCATCACGCACTCTGATCTGTTGATATCCACGTACTAACGTACTAACCCAGTTGAGGCTTGGTTTACATTAACAAGTCGTGTAGCGCGTGTGAAATCGAGACAGGCACACCCATACAAATGATAATTACGTTCAAGTACGTCATTTTGTATATTTGAATTTTTAAGAGAACTATCTAATTTGTGTTATATCACATGCTCACGGAAAGTTATATCTTGCTACGTAACTAGGTATTAAATTCTTACAATGTATGTATAAGGACCACATAGGTCTATTTATTACTTGTCATATGCTCTCAAAATCTATAGCAATAGTCACATATTATTGCGCGAATCTTGCTAAAGATAACAACAAAGAAATTACCCAAACCAAACACACAAACAAGATTGCAAAAATGAGTCTTATCTTGGCCTGCAAATGGACATTCCAATAGCCCTCTCAAGCATGGGCCGGTTTGGGCCATTTAACGGACATTTGACTTAGAACACCGCTTTCTGGTTGTGACGTCAATTGACACGTGGTATCTTTGTGATGAGCAGAGTCGTTTCCCAGAGAAAACAGAGGGATCCATTTCTAGCTAAGCCCCGCCCATTTATATGACAACAACAGCTCCCAGTCGAATTAGTTTCAAAATATTCAAAAGAATGTTTTTAAAATTGTAAACCCATCAAAAACATATAATTCGTCCATTCATGACGGACCTTTCAATTTTCATGACGGAATTATGATTGTGACGTCAGAATACACTTGAGGTAATGGATTATGACGTCAGGTACTTGAGCGACAGATCGGATCTCTGCATTGGCTTCAGGTCGCACAGATCAACATAACTCAAGATCACCTTCAGGAAATTGAAAATAGTTTTTCCTGACAGAAAACATACATCAGCGGTCTGGATTGACATGAAGAAAGATTTTGATAATGATTGGAAGAAAGGTCTGAAACTGAAAATGCGTTAGAGTGGAATTTCTGACATGTACACACAAATTTTCCAGTAAATGGTCAACGGAATGGTCAGTGTCCGAAAACAAGGTCAACAGAGCAGAAAAATTAGCATTGTATCAAGGAGTCTCTCAGGGAGATGTAATATCTCCAACAGACCTGTCTCCCTGCTGAGTTTGTGCAGATTACATTTCCCATGGGGCTTAACGCTCGATATGCTGACTATTTTCAAAATATTCATCCTGTCCAGAGTTATTACCCATTGTAATTATTATTTGGTGGCTGGCATCGTTCAGACAGTTAATCGTTTTCGTCAATGACCTCTTAATGTATAGATGGTGCCATCAGATGACCGCATCAACTGGATTTCGCCGGAATACTGACATCAATACCACAATTGTGAGATTGCAATAAGCAATGGAAAGAATTATGAAATGAACCAAGGAGTTGTTAATGCCGATAAATTTAAAGAAGACCACGTGCGGAATGCTTAGGTTCTCAAAACAAAGAATAAAAACTCAACCAACAACGATTCTGGATGATTGCATGTCTCATCATCACAACTCCTTTGGTTGACATTGACAATTGCAATCTCACAAGCCCCCCTCCCCCCTCACCCACTCCCCGCCACCCCAACACACAACTACCACCACCCCACTCACCATGACCTCGAAACAGTTTTTCGCAAACCCAATCATAAACGACTACTGACGTGTGGTCAAGACCCCTTCAGTACAGCTTGAGTTACCGCGCCAGCGAATTTTTACCTTTTCCATAACCGTAACCTTTGCCCTTTTGCACCCCACCCCCAAATTAAGCGATTTCGCTGTGACACAATTTCCAACATGCCAGCCAATATTGCTCAAAATCTCATTAAAACTCGCATTATCAGGTCGTGTATACATATTCACGCACGTATACCGAGCGCACGAACGCACGCATCGAGACAGGGGCGGGCGGCCGGACGGACGGACAGGGGGCTGAGAGGTGAGAGAGGGAGAGAGCTGAGGGAGTGGCGAGAAGGAGAGTGAGTGTGTGTGAGAGAGAGAGAGAGAGAGAGAGAGAGAGAGAGAGGGGTGGGGAGGGAGGGAGGGAAGGAGGGAGGGAGAGAGTGGGGAAGGAGCGAGGGGAAGACGATGGAGAGAGAAGACGGAGAGATCGCCAAGTTACGTATATATAACTTTGACGAATATACAATTATGATTAGTAGACTAATTAGTATTTAACTAGTATTTAAGGAATACAAACCTGAGTTCATCCGGGTCAAAATCAGAATCACCGAAATACATCTTTCTGGTTGCTTGAGAACTGACTAATGCCACATGCTTGCGAAAATGTTAGACCAGAATCCGTTTAGGCCTATATTTCATAATTGTTGCAAGCAAGAAGATCGAAAAAGACATCTCCTATTCATGCAAATATAGTTTATCTAAATTATATTCTTAATACGAACATAAGATAAACAATTAATTGTGTGTATTCTGCAAGTTTTCTCTCACAAAAATCCTAAAACAAATTTTAGGCACATACAGTCTGACAAATTTATACACAGGACACAAGATGGTGGCTCTTTAAGACAGGTGATAATACGGCCACCTGTCTTAGCGAACCAAAATCGGTGGCCCTACTCGTAAACATTTCTTAAGCGCGCCTGCCTTTTATGACAGTATCTAAGCCATATCACTTCATGATGTTGTCCCATAAATCAGTATGCCTGTATCAATGGGGTTTTGGAGACCCTCTAGGTAGATGCGGAAGCTCTTCCCTACCCCTTACCACTCTGATATCAAAAGATTTCAATTTTAATTAAAGGATGAACTGGTGTTCATTTTTCAACAACTTTGGTGGAAGATGTTGCTGTTTACTGCAACATCGTTCACCAAAATTGTTGAGAAATGTACACCAGTTACTTTGCTATTGACGTATGTAGTAAAAGATAGACTAGTGACATCAGCGTGGCAAGGGTTAGATGTGGTAGGTACCTATTGACTAAAACGCGTTCTTCGTTCAAAAGCTTTGAACCAAAACGACGTTCCTACTTCGATAAATTTCGGGTGACCAGGACTTGCTTCATCGTCCTATCGTACGGTCGAACGGCGAAGAGATGTGAGTGGGCGTACGTTAGTACGATGGGATTGGTTAGATGTATTGCCATAATGGCTTATTCCAGATCTCGAAACCGGATTTTATCCTTTCTTTGATCTGGCAATAATGATGTATTACAGATAGTTCAAAGATATACCTGCTTCTGTGAGTCGGGGATCTAAATAGGTAAATCATGTGTTAGCTCGTGCAAAACTTTGATGTCGTCTTATTATCAATATTAACAGCTAACAAGTAAATATTGATCTGTTGAAACGGTGTTGTTTTTGCTCCAAACTAGAGATGTCGTCGTGGTCGTTATCGCCGCCACCGGCGCCGTCGTCGTCGCCGCCGTTGCTATGGTTGTTGTTTGCTGTTCTTTGTAGCAATTGTTTGTTGTATTGCTGTAGTTCCGTACGCAGTAGGCGGCAGCTGAAGAGGTAGCCTCATCGTTGTCGGAGTCATCGTCATACTATTCGTCGACGTCAATGTAGTCTTTGTTCCAAGATTGCCCACAGTATATTTGTCTCGACTAAATCTATTAGCTATTATACGGTGAATCAACGATTAAAACGCAATTATTTTACTGTGCTGTTGAAAGTATGTAACCTATAAATAAATTACGTTTCATTAATAATTTGCAAAACCGCTATCGCTTGTAAAACGCGTCGTAAATTAATTAGGCCTATCGCTCACAACAACACACACTTAAAGCGTCAATCTTAAGAGCATGTTTCGAGAAATATTTCAAATCCAGGTTTTACAAATCTATGTTTACCAAATTTATAAATGATTACGATACGATGTGAATACAAGAATGCGTCTGTCATCTGGAAATCCAAATGCTTTTAAAACAGAAACTCTCCGCCTCGCCTAGTCCTGTTCAATCGATATTATCGTCTTAACGTCGTCGACCTGATCAAAGCCTATCAGAAGCTAAGACGTGATATTATGCAAGGGAGATAAAATTCTTAACATAATCGCGCATTTCTCACATTTTATTACCGCTTGTTAGCAACATATAAATAATATTTATGATACCAATTTCGAAAATGTTATCTCCCCCACCCGCATCCTCCCCCACCCCCCATCTCACCTCTGATAGAAATAAAGTAATTACCCCTCCCACCCTCCTTTACACTGCATAAAACACCTACACCGCCAACAACAGCTAATTAAGTAGCAACAGGGAACGCATACACCCCTAGCAACATCTTAATTTTTTTATTATTTCAGTTTTGACTTATTTACGCAACCCTTCGGGGAAGCAACGCAACTCTTCGGGGAAGCACCTCAAAGAATGCCATTACTCCAATACATCTAGGTGTGAGTGACCAATAAAACCAAACCATCAGTAGCAACAATTTCATCACACCCCCTATACTGCGGTATAATATTTATTCTCTACCCAAGTTAATCTACACAAAATAAGACACATTCCATTTACCACAACGAAATATCGTACAGTACAGTAGAATATTTTGAAATTAATTTAATTGGACGATGTTATTCTCTGTGGCAGGTCCCAGTAAAACTATTCTCAAAATATTTATCAGTTTTCCTGTGTGATTAAAATACTGGATTTTCAGACCTATGAATCGGCCAACATAGCGTATTCATGGCAAAAATCGAAAGACAGCAGTTCAACACGCTATAGTGGCTTCCTGGATACTCAGAAGGTATTCGAGATAGATATGGGAGCGATTGTAAAACGGCAAGGTCATATGAGCTCACTATTAGCGCTCCAGCAGGAGCTGTCACGTGGCAGTATCACTTTACCATAATTCACCTTTCCAGAGTACCCACCCATCATATGACGTCATAATGAACTGCGCGATGTGTAGAATGACATCATAATGAATGACGTCATGAATGATGTCGATAAGTACGTCACGAACGCATATTTGAAGACGGTCTATGCGTTGTTGTACAAATTGTTTGCTCGTACTATTTAATAAAGATTCTGTTGACTATTTTGAAACTAATTTGACTGTGCGGTGTTGCTGCTATAGGCAGCAACAACACCCAGTCAAATTAGTTCCAAAATATTCAACAGCTTCCCTGTATAGTTTTCAGGAAATTGATAGCTAGGGCATTTGGTGATCGATCAATCCCAACACGGCGAGGTGTGGGTGGAGCTTAGCTAATGATGTGCGGGGCATAGCTAAAAATGGAAAGGACCATTCCATAAGTCATACGAGGATCTGCTCTTGAAATTACTGCAAAACACAGCAATTTGCATGCATATTGGGGCAAACTTCCTTGGCTCAGTTACCCTCTGTGATGACAAGGCTCTTCTCCACTACACCTCAGGACTGCAACAGCTTCTCTCCATTACAACGGAGTACGGTACGAGAACAACATCTCGAAGAGGCATGTAATGCTATTTAACAACACAGTCTCAGAACCCTTCTTCACTGAGTGGCTGCGCAATGACCAGGCGATGGAGGTGGTTACAAAATACAAGCACTTGAAGCGGGTGAGTATACGCTTTGACGCTGCAAAGGAATTCTACCCAGAGAGCTTGGGCAACAGCATATGCGCTGATGTGTTCATGCTTTCCAGGAGTAAATGGCATTAATACAAAGCTCTGGTCAGTGTATGTCACCCCAGATGCACGTACGGCCTGGAAAGCGTGAATCTATTAGGTGCGGGAATAAAGAATATTGTTGGCCACGAGAAAAGAACATTGAGGCAACTCCAAACTTTCCCAGGTACACCAGCTGATCCTCTTGCAACCTCCTTCTTGGGGCTCTACCAGTCGATGCTTACATAGTTAAGAAGGAGTTTGCATTGATCGGCACCATAATGAGAGGAAATCACTCGATTGCACACAAATTAGCGTCAGACAACTTGGCATGAAAGAAAATGGAAGCCATAGCCGGTTCATACAAACAGAAAAAAGATTCTGGATAAGTACAACCTACCATCTGCTCAGAACCTGATACATGTTCCCCCACCAAAATAACGCTGAAATGCAATCAACAGCAGTGTTTGAAGATCTGAAAACGAAGTTGGTAACCAAAACAGCGGCACGTTATGTCAACATGGCAAACACCAAAATAGGTAACCCACATCTAGTGGTCAACTGTAAGTGCTGACACTTCTGCCGTCAAATAGCCACAGTCAAGGTGAACCTACTGGCAGTAGTCGCAGGTACCTATCATCTACAGGGACATAGTGCCAAATTTAATCATCACGAAAACAGTGCCTGCCCAACCTGTGGTCATGGCGTGGATGATAGGGTTCACTTCCTCGTTCCATGTCCGGTCTTCGCAACCATTAAAGCTCACCCACTTAGCTAAATGGAGGTCCTGATCGAAGACAGAATACCTGCCGTCAAGCAGATTATAGATGAGCGATCGCTCAAGCTGGTTTTGGATGCGTCTGGTCTCTCCCAGCTCATCGGAGACAGCTTGCCTGTGCTGATCGAACCTATCTCCTGAACCTACTGCTGTCGCCTCCATAAGAAGCGTTGTGAGCTGATCAACATTCCGGGCAGAACAAGTAATAAATGGAAGTTGGTTTCTAAGAGACGCTAGAAACCTATTTAGATGCGTATATTAACTGTGAACTAGCACTGTTGCTCTCTGCATGGCTATGGCCCTGCGTATACTGCTTCCTTCATGTGCACGCCGTATATATTAGCTAAGCAATATCGTTTGCAACATTACTTCTGTTATATCGCTCGTGGACTTCTGTTTACACCTTGTGTTTCCACCTAGTGGTGCGGCTGACATAGGCAGCATCTCCAGGATCACACCACCACCACCACCACCCCCACCACCACCATCACCACCACCACCACCACCACCACCACCACCACCACCACCACCACCACCACTATCACCGCCACCACCACCACCACCAACAACAACAACCCCCCCCCCCCACCACCACCACCACCACCACCACCACCCCCCACCACCACCACCACCACCGCCACATGAAGGGGCTGGCATTCGGGTGGTTGGGTTCTGGGCGGGCAGTTGCTGGGCATGCTGGTTGGCCAGCAGACGTCATGCGGACATGCGGGTGAGTTATGGGCGGGCGTGCAAGTGAACGAGCAAACTCTGGGCATGCGTTTTGGTTGTATGTAGGCGAGCAGGCGGGTTGTCTCTGGGCTGGAGTTTCTGGGCGGATAGGCGCATTCTGGGAGGGTATGCGGGAGGCAGGTTGGTGTGTTCTGGGCGGACAGTCGAGCGGTCAGCTTCTGATGGGCAAGCTGGTTGGCGGGCGGGGTCTTGGCAGGTGAGTTCTGGGACGACGGGTGACTGGGCTGACGGGCGGCTGGGATGGCTGGCGAGCATTCAGGAAGGCGGGTGGGTGATTAGACGGCAGGTTCTGGGTAGGCGGGCCAATGGCCGGCCAGTGGACAGGCAGGCGGGATTGGCACATCAAGGATACGATATTTTTTTTTCTCTCTCTCTCTCTCTCTATTCTTTTTAGTTCTGTGTAGGCAGGCAGATGGATGGATGGAAGGATGATGGATGGATGGATTTATGGGCGGGCTTCCAGTCACGTGGGTGGGTAGATGGGTTTCGGGTGGACAGATGGGTCGGCGGGCTCTGGGAAGGCTTTTGGTTCTGGCCTAGCATCTGCGTGGGTGACCAGCAGGATTCTAGGCAGGCACGCAGGTTATGGGTAGGCAGGCAGGCAGCTGCACAGGCAGTCTGGTGGATTCTGTGCAGGCGGGTGGATTCTGGACCAATGAGCGGGTTAGTGGGTTCTTGGTGGACAGTTTCTGTTTCAGTTGGGTGGGTGAGTTCTGGGTGGGCCATATATTTGCCGGCGGGTCGGTGCGTGGTGAGTGGGCAGGCAGGTTGTGGGTAGGTGGGCAGGTTCTGGGTAGGTGGGCAGGCATGCTGGCTGGTTCTGTGCATGTGGGTTATGCGTGGACAAGCGGATGGGTTATGGCTGGGAAGGCAGCTTGGCGAATGGTAAATGATAATAATGGTGCCACTGACCGTGCGTGCGTGCGTGCGTGCGTGCGTGCGTGCGTGCGTGCGTGCGTGCGTGCGTGCGTGCGTGCGCGCATGTTCGTGTGTCTGTGTTCCTATGTGTGCATTCGTGCGTGTGCGCGCGTTGGACGGGGGTAACTACGTCCGATCGAGTAGGTGGATGTGGGAGAGAATGTGTGACAATGACGGCGAGTGGTTGGCACTTGATGTTATGAAAATAATCCGACCACCTAGGTGGCGAAGTTAACTCTGGGTGGCGAGAAAAACCCATTTTACGGTATGCAGCATTCAATTTATGAATATTTTGTCAAAATACGTGAATAATTGACTGTGAGATAATAAGTTCAATAGCATTTCTTTATTACAAATAATAATAAACAGAATAGGCATACGTATCATTCTGGTTTGTAGGGGAATGAAATTGACGCTATCCCACAAGTGCGAGGCTAGGAGAAATTGACACTATCCCACAAGTGCGAGGCTAGGAGAAATTGACACTATCCCACAAGTGCGAGGCTGGGAGAAATTGACACTATCCCACAAGTGCGAGGCTAGGAGAAATTGACACTATCCCACAAGTGCGAGGCTAGGAGAAATTGACACTATCCCACAAGTGCGAGGCTAGGAGAAATTGACGAGAGGCTGTGCTGGTGGTGTTTTACGTTTAATTTGGTAATAATCAGCCAATGGATTCACGCGCGCATTACATTATTTTAAGGTGATAATAGAGTTTGGCAAACAGAATGATATATCTGGTTTAGAATGGCCGGTATCTCACAGTCCGTGCGTATACAATAAATGCTTAAATAATCGTGAAGTACGCCACTATTGCGTACAAGCGCAATACTGACATATGCCCATTGATAAGAATCGTTCGTTTGTACACGTCATAGGTCAAAGGTCACTTGAACAAGACAGATTTCCGATTAACCCATTTCTTGCAAGAAAAATAATACTCTATCGCGACAAAATTTAAGAATGACTAGGTGTATTTATTTCATCTGATATTTAATAATAGTTTGGCGCTGAACATACTAGGTGGGGTGGGGTGCGGGTGCTGGGGAGGGGGTGTCTGGCTAGCCACCCCGTTAATCTTTGACCTAGAGATCTCGATATCACGAAGCAGCTTGCCTATGGTATACCCGGGAAACATGTGTCCAAGTTTGATTTCAGTCATCGTCCTATTTCACGACCCTAGCCCTCTCACTCCGTTCCCGTATCGAGTTCCTCGAACGGCGTAGCTATGTGAGTGGGAATATGCGAGTACGGTGAGTTTCAGTAGGATTAACCAATCCTAAAATATAGCCAACGATGATTTGCTAAACTCCAAAACTTAACGTTGAGATATTTTGCGAATCACAAACGCAAATGGTAAACACGTATTTTCATATAGTTTATGGGTAAGACTCGATATTCATCTATGGTGCGTTCAGGAACACGAGTATCTCTTAAGCTCCCCGAACATTTTGTTCCATCAGATGGTAGCTTTTCCCATAGATATCTGAATGGGTTTTATGGATTTTTATTTGTTATTAGCTCGCCTGGTCTGAAAGACAAAGCAATCTTATGCTGTGGCAACCACCCGTCACTCGTCTGTCCATTTTGGCTTTGATTATTTCAAATCTGCTATTTTCGAAACTCGAATAAACTGACTGGCTGCCATCCTGGAACATCTTTCTACCGGAAACATAGTAAAGAAAATGGAGATTTAAAATATCTTGTTCTCAGAGAACCACTTGATCACCAAAGCCACTTTGGGATTGATTTAAACTCATCAAACATCATCTATGGCAATAGCGGAACCGACTTTGTTTGAAGGAACTTGATTGGCCAAATTAGTCCTAGCCCCGCCATAGAGTCCCGTATACATTCTCTACTTATGATCAATTGAGTATTGATTCGAGTAGAAGATACATAGAGCTTTGAAACCTCACTAGGTAGAACTTTGAAAACCGGGAATAAGCGGTCCAGGCTGCCATATTTGGAAAATACAATATGTCCGCCAGCCGACATAATGGCTAACAACCTTTAAACCAAACGTCGCAGAGAGTCAAATGATATATGTTTATAGGGGTTTTAGAGGATGCTGATTACGTTTTTAGGCCAACTTTGTTATTCACGGTCAAGGTCACATGCAAATCTCAATAGGTCACGTCCAACGGGCGATATTCAGATCTTCATAAACCGAAATCGTGAGCTATTCACATCTTCATAGCATTTTGGATAACTTTCCATGGTCCACACATTCCAGAATATCTGATGTTTCATACCCACACGAAGGGCATGCCAATTCCATCTCGTCGCAGTCCGCCACTTAAACGTACTGTTAAAACATTCCTATCTCTCAGCTTATCCCAGGTTTTTAAAACTCCACATTTAAGTCAATAGGTGTCTGCTACTCAACATTCAATTTCTCTTGAAAAGCAAAACTATACATGTATGTAAGGCAAATCCAAGATTGCAACAGGATTATTTTAGATGTACATATTTCAGACTGAGATTGAGGAACAAGAGTCAGGGCTAGTACCTTTTAAGACTAACTTGAGACTGAAGTTTGCTTCTTTTCCTCTACCCAGATCCTTAATCTGTCTTTCTATCATTCCAGGCGGATGGTAAATTGATCGACCACATCCATGGCGTATAGAAAAAGCACAAACATTCCAACACTAAACGGGCATAATCCTCTGATTTCCAAGCCTACTGCTACACTGCCTGACCCTGAAAATGAATTGTTTGCCACACCATCTCTTCCATCAAGCTTCAGTGTTTTAGAAAAACTAAATATCATGGACGTAATTGACTCTGTTTCTGCTCTAAATACAGCTAATATGTGTGAGCTTCTCATCTCTTTCACCAGGTGTGGTTTGCGCAATGATGATGCTGAATCTGGTTAACTGCCAACATGGAGTGATTCTCATGCTCTAATATCCACTGCTCCTGTGCCCCTGATGCCTGTAGGGTTTCTATCTATGATACCCTCCCCTGTAACTGACTATGCAACTGTCCGCAAAGCCCTTCATTTCCAGAGAGTGCGCCATCAGATTAACCCACCGCAGTCCATCATTCCAGAATTCTGCGATGAGGGCGTCTTCCATACAGTCGCTGATATCATGATGGCTGAGCCAGTTACATTCGCGGACATACATGGTATGATGGGAATGTTTCACCAGGTGAAGATACTGGTGAAGTGTGCTGGACGGTATCTGCGAGGGTCTGGCATTGAGGAAGGGCTTATTGAGACAGAGGTGTTTGGCAAGCTGACATCGAATTCTGTGTTGGAAGGCACCCACTACGTCAGATTGTTTCAAGGCAAATTGATTGTATCAGATGTCCTAACTTCCTTGATGTGGCAGGGATTTTGGGTATGGCTTACGCAGCATAAGAGGGATATAGATCGTGATATGATGGCGTGTACAGTTGAACTGAGGGAGGCTCTGTGTGGGAAGAGCAAGAGCAACTCAACCTTAAAGTTTACTGAGTTGCTTTTGCATTCATGCTCTATTCAACAGATGTTTCAGTCCTTCTTGGAGAAGTGTGATTCCAAGTCTGAGGTTTGCCAGTACTTGGGTGTCTTCCAGCAGCTTGCCCTCAATATCAAGCATGTTATCGCTTCCGATCATGAGGGAAACTTCGCGTATTGCATCTGTAGAGAAATCTCTTCCCATATTCCAAGAGAGTGACTCACTGAACTACCTCCGATATTGTTCATTTTACCCTGACACTATAAAACTCCTACAAAGTACTCGTCATGAGGTCTTCCAACAATTTTTGTGTGGCCATTTGTCGTGAAGGACTGCTCCGGTTGCTTCAATGCCATGGCACAAGATATGAAGTTAGAGCAGTCTATCCATAGGACGTCAAAGAGCAAGGGTGGAATCGTGGGCCAGACGAGAAACACAGCTGTTGTGGTTGAATGGCAGCTAACCTTTCATGAGATTCTTCTCATTTCGAACAACTTGAGAGAGATGGCAAATGATAGGTCAATGGACCATAGTGAATCTGCAATGGTCCACCACGATCTTATAGCTCGAAAAGCAGAGCATCTGAACAACAATGTAGCACCACCTTTGGACTTTGTGTGCAACCGAGGCAATCCCTTCATCATTCAAGCACCCGGCATCAAACTGCATATCTTCGTCACTAAGCAGGTAGCTGATACTGAAATATCTGTGCATCATGAATGGTGAGCGTTGTTACAAGGAGTTTCGCAAGGAACGATTTCTTAAGAAAAATAAAGTGTCGGTCACTATCTCAAAACGAAAGTTGCACCAACTAGACCACAAATCAGCCTCTGACACCCCAATTGCTCAAGTTGTTGCTTCAGAGAAGATACTAGCTGTTGCTCAGCGTAACATACATTGTAGATATTTTGAAAGAGCGGGGAATGTCACTGAAATCAATCTACTCTCACGATATTCTGCCTTCTTCAGTCATCTTTGATGGCGACCTAGCCTTACGACCAGAATAAGCAAGCTCATGGCGGAAATCGAGAAGCATCTAGCACGTGAAGACATGGTATTTCTATGAGGCTGTGATATTGGACTTCATGTCCATTCCCGAATCTGTCTGAAATTGCGACATTCGCAAATGCTATACGATCTGTGCTCTCTATTGGACACTCTCTGCATTCCAGAACCAGGCTCCATATTGTATTTGACAGCTATCTGGAATCCTCTGTCAAAGGGAGTGAGACAAAACTCGGCGTTGCGCTGTTACTGGAGCTATTGCTATGATATTTATAGGTCCAGATGTCCATATGCCCCAACAATTCGACAAGTTCTAACCATCGTCGAGTAACGAAACCAAGTTACAACGTCTTACTCCTTAGAACAACACTCATAACTTCCTATCATTCTCACGAGATCATCAGAGGAATCTTCAGTGTCAGAACATATTGATGCACTGACGGGCAGCGTAGAAGAAGCGGCACCTTCATTGTGCATGGGAGGTAGATAGAGCCTGCCAACGACTCCTGGTGATATCTAATGACACAGATACAGTGGCCAGGCTGCTGCGTTTATCTCGGAGTAGCAAGAACATGGTTAGCATGAGCTGTAGGTGAGGTTTGGCCCCGCCGAGTGTAGAAGACACCTAACCTTGCACATTCTTGTAGAGAGACTGGACCTGAGATTGTGTTGGATTCTAGAAACTTTCGCTGAGACCCATGAATGGAGTGATGAGTCCATGAAGAAGGCGGAGGAATACTTCGTTCGTGTATGAACTAACGCTGGGCGCAAGACATCCTCTCAAACTTTTGACCAGCTCCGACTGAAAATCATACTACGGATACTGCACCTAAATTACTGGCCCAGCTGCCACCCACATCAAATGTAATTAAATCCCGTATTCAGCGATCATTTTTTATTTTACGTAATGTCCTCAATATCCTTATTGATAGAGGTCATGCAATCCGTCCCACTAATCATGGCTGGCTTTGTGATCATGGCATCATTTTGCCGGTGAAAGGTCTGATGCCACTACCAGATGAAAAACTTATTTTGTCCCAGGTCACATGAACCTAACTGTAAAAATAAGTAGTGTATATTGCACACCTAGAAGCATTCAGGTTTAAATTATTTTGTATGACCAGTTGTTCCTCTACCCAACTCATAAATATCTGTGTTATCTTTGTACTCATTGCAACATTGCTATGTTTTTTCATAATATGTCTTGTTCCTTGCTTTATGATGAAGGTTTCTGTTGTATTATTGTATATTAACGGCAGCCATCTTAAACATCTTTGTCATGAATATATGTCAAATGAGGTCACATATATAGTGTCAGTAATGGCAGTGGGAAAATAGACATACCTGTGATTGCTATGGATAGACATCTTGGATCATGACCTAGACCCAGGACAACGTTCAAACCCCTTTTAATCAATAAGGCAAACTTGTTTTAACTGGGAAAACACCCCATTCACCCCTATAGTCCAAAAGGTTTCGAAGTTATGATCGTGGGAAATTCTCTCCTGGTTGCTATGGGCGGACATCTTGGATTTTTGACGACCTAACCCTCGGAGAACATTGAAAACCCTTCCAATCAGTCAGGCAACATTGATTTAGTGGGGAAAGACACGTCTTTTATCCCTCTGTATCGAATAGTTTCTGAGTTATGATCATGACAAAATTCTACCTGGTTGCTATGGACGTCCATCTTGGATTTCAGTAACTAGGTGGCATAAAAGCGATTTAAACAACTCCATTGTAAACAGCAGACTGGAAAATACCATTGTAGACGTCAAGCACTTCTTTTTGCAATATTTTACACTGTTTCAATCAAAATATATGTTAATTTCATGGTGGTCGACAGCCAATTGTTGGCCATTTTGGAATATGTCTGTCACAGAGTTATGCCCACTCTTTCAAAATTCCTCCTAGTGCAGTTTTAAAGCTCTATGTGTATATTATTCAAATCACTATTCAAATTCTCTTAAGTAGAACATGTATACGGGTCTCTATGTCAGACTCTGGACTAAAAGCTTCAACGACAATTTTGGATGCCATAATTTTCATGAAAATGGGTTCTCCCGAACCACTGAAGGGATCCAGCCGAGGTATGGATGTATGGGATGCTATATTCGTTTGTTCAAGGGAAATTAGTACCACCATCGATCAATCAGATTTCCAAATTTTGATGGCCAGATTAACATTTTTCTATTTGATGGATTTTGAAGTCGAAATTAGTTTTCTTCATGGTTTGTGATATGATTTCAAATTTTCCACTTGGAAAACTGTTGGATAAACGGTTGGCGTCCATCTTGGAATTTCTCTGCTAAAAACTCTCATAGTAAAACGATTGAAAAGTCAAAATGTCTGGTATGACTCATCCTTGTTGCACTTTTAACCAAACAAATTTACTGTATGATGCAGGTGAGCGATACAGGCCCCTTGGGCCTCTTGCATTGTAGTGTGATTTTATTTCTGCTGTAATTACTGGTGGGTCAAGCAATATTTGGACTGGACAGAAGATAATGATTGACTGTACTCTACAGCTGAAGAAGTTTAAAGTTCTTTCAGCTGCAACACGTTTTACTACACCCTTCTACACGGTGGCTTGTCCACCGCGAGAGTCCTGATCTCTTTTTGGTTCTTTATCGTCTTCAGTGGTCCGAGATTACGTTCTTTGAGTTCTGAGCACAGAACACTTAGCACCTTGATGTTGTAGCAACCTTCTAGTGCTTTCTGAGCAGGCGTGTTAGCAGCTGTATTAGCAGGCATATTTTCAGACATTCGAAGGACATATCTGTACATAGACCATCGCTGCCATGCTACTCTCCCTGAGAGTGGCCCTGTGTTACACAATTTGTAGAGTGCTGCATTTAATATTAGAATGTGTGGCCAGAGCTATTTTGCATTGGCTCGCACATATTTGTGGTGGCATGCATCAAGTTTATTCAAAAGGGATTTGGAGCCACCCAGCCGTAACAATTCACCTTTCCAGGAACCCATCTATCAAGCTGATGTCATATGACGTCATAATCAGCTAAGCGGCGTGTAGGATGACGTCAAAACCATCACGTCATAAATGATTCTATGTATTTAACATTTAATAGTCCGACACGTTGTACGAATTGTGTCTCTACTATTTAATAAACATGCTGTTGAATATTTTGAAACTAATTTGACTGGACACTGTTGTTGCCATAGGCAGAAACAGCACCCAGTCAAATTAGTTCAAAAATATACAACAGATTACCTGTATAGTTTTCTGGAAATTGATAGTCAGAGAGTTCAGAGATTGATCGATTCCAACGAGGTGTGGGTGGATATTAGCTAAAAATGGAATGGTCCATTGTATAGCAATGTGGAAACACGTGAAGGATCATGTAGTTGCATCTTGACTCTGATGGGAATTACAGAGCCACGAATCCACAAACTCAATCGAAAACGGGAAGGCAATATTTCTTGTTAAACATCGAGTCCCAATGCCGGTATAGCTGCAGATGAACTCAAGATTCTGCTTTTCCTCCACGCCTCAGTGCCTCGATGGGCATGTTGGTACATCACTCATATCATTGAGGCTGGAATGTTTGGTCTGGTGTAGTCTTCTTGACCAGACGATAGAGATGTAGCGAGGCATCGCGTGAGCACTGGTGATAAAGCACTCTGTGGCGATCCTATTATCGTTTCTAACTGGATGATTACAAGCAAAATTTCAATCTCAAATAATAGTCATATTCTGTACTCACCTACAAAATGAGATTCTTTTACAATGCAGTAGCAGGATCAATTTCTACCTATACACCGGCCATTTCTAGATACGCTTCGTCCGTGCTTTGTACGTGTTGGGATCGATTTATATACATTGAATATTGAATTCGCAGAATTCCAATTTCAAGGTAGCTATACAGGTAACCTGTACATTAATTTGCATCTAATCTGACTGGGTGCTGTTGCTGCCTATGGCAGCGACAGCGCCTAGTCAAATTAGTGCCAAATTATTGAACAGAATGTTTATTAAATAGTAAAGACATACAAATTGTAGACCTGCAAATGACGGACGATCCAGTGTTCATGACGGACCTAGTTACGTCGTTCATTAGACATTTTGATTGCGACATCAGCCTGCGTGTGACCTAATTAATTATAACGTCATATACTTGAGCTTCAAATCGGATCTATGAATTTATTATATTTTCGGCAAATTCTCCTCACCCGTCGACGCGTTTGCTTTTGTCCAAAACAAGAAAGAAAAACTGGCCATCATCACATTTCTATTTTAGCGACATGTGAAGACATGACGAATATTTGATGCCAAATTTAGGCCTATTAACAATTCCAAGTGGATTGCCTAAGGCTGCATACTAGGTTACACATTTTGCTTCGACCTACTGGTAACAAACTATGATAAATGCAAAACTATTTTCGTTTTACCACCTAGGATAAATGTTATTAGCTGTCACAGCATATGTGCCTATTGATTTTCGGAAAATAGGGCTGCCTATAGAGTGATTGTTAAGCCCTCAATCACTGAAGATGAGCATAGGATGTAACAAATATGTATTGCTGTTATCTTAATATGTTCCATTCATCAGCACCCTCTTACAAGTAATGACAATGAAATCTTTCTTCTGTGTCGGACTCAGTTCCCTATACACGAGAACACGTTGCACAGATAGTATGTACATATACATACCGTATTAACCATGTAATGTCTAATCAAATAAGTTTCCTTATTGAGTGTGAATTTGCAGGCCGAGAGAAGACAATTTTAGAAAATTTACCAATGGATGACAGGCTCGGCTATCGAACCAATATTTAAAAACATAGTCCTCTCATTGCCTGTAAATGGACGTTCCTCGTTTGGCCGGCTTTGCCAAGGAATGGTTAATTCTCAGCAAAGAAATCGGCTGCCAAGATGAGAACATTGTAAAAGTACATATACGTTTATAATTGTAAATCCTGCTTACTTAGTCCGAATACATTACGGCGCATAGGATCCCATTTAAATTACGGTTACACGAATTTTGCACTTTTACTTTATTTTGTGAAAGACTTGCCAATATTAAGCTAATGGAGGATTTCCTTGAGAACAGTACCTTAACAGCAACTGATATCCAATTACTTGCGTATCTAGATGACTATACTAAATTCCCAGTATTCTTCACGCGTATATTCCAAGGCTTACTGTTCGGTATCGGTGTGATTGCTAATTCAATTCTCTTATTCTATTTTAAATTATCTAGAAAATACCGTGTTCCCGTGTTTACAGTTTTGTCGAGTCTCGCTGTCTGTGACTGGCTCACGTGTTTGTTTTCAGCAATGATAGGACTTCTTTATCCATATGTTATCGTACCAACAATAATGTGTAGCATTGATATATATATATTGACAATGGCTTACCATAGCAGTCTCTGTCATATGATGTTTCTGTCCGCACTAAGATATTTTCAACTGGTATATCCTTTAGTGGCTAAGGCCAAGGTCACGACAACTTGGGTGTTTAAGTACTGCGTTGTATTCTGGTTTATCTCTTTATGGATTTCTATGCCACTTGGTTATTATTACAGGACCTATGACTTATATCACAATGGAAACTTACGACATTTCTGTTTCTTTTTCGGTAATGATGAGGTTATGGTACTTACATATATTGTATTTTGTTATTTCATACCAATGATTGTAATCGCTGTCTTGCATATTTCAAAACAATATCGCGTTTCCCATGTTTCTCCGAAGTCAGATAAAATGAACAAGCAAGACCGGCGCAGTACGAGTTCCCGTCTTATCTCCATAATTATTTCTCTCTTCATCATATCGATTTTGCCGCATTTTGTGCATTTATCATGTCATTATGTCCTAGGATTCCCTATGGCAGATTTTCACTGGATATTATACATGTTTGGCAATATGTTCACATATGTGAATAGTGTAGCCAATCCGGCTCTATATGTGTTGAGTTCCAAAGACATTCGTGGTGAAATGTATAATGTATTATTTAGCCGGAATACATGAATGTTGAAAGGTTCGTTGAAAGGTTCGTTAACGAATATCTATATCTTGTTTGGTTTGTAGACAATTCCACGTGACTAATAATACAGTACTGCTAATAAATAATCGAAATGATTCCAAAACTAAAACATATGCGATAGTTTACTGAATGTGGCCCAAGAGTTAACATGCAGTAAATATATGCATCTGTTTGGAATTTATTTAATTTTAAGATTTATTTCGTTTGAACATTACATCGAGGTACACAAATTAAGGCCCTAAAAGTATACAATTTAAACATTTTAGTTTTCACACATTCTGTTTTGATACTCACCATTAGTGGCGTTAATTAATGGCGTAAACGTTTACATTTCGCAGATGGAAATAGTGTCTCAATTTAATGACAACTAACAACAAGACTGCTGTTACATATTTTGTAAATAATTCTACTGGAACTTGTTGCTGCTTTAAACAGCAATAGATGTTAGTCAAATTAGTTTCAACATATTTAACAGAATACTCCATTAGAGATAATCTCCCATCTTGGTCTGTAACATTTAAAGTGTTAATGAACAGTCGCGTGAATATGGGGTGGCGCCAGATTTCTTCAGCTGAGAAATTTTATGGGAAATATTCTGTGGAAAACTTATTTTCACTGATTATTTCCTAAAAAAGAATTTTCACTCTGACTGCAAGGAATAGCCTCTCAAAACGTCTGATTTTCACTTTCCTCCACTTGATCCTCTGGGAAAAAACCTTAGAATAGAAACAATATCCCTTTAACCTCACCCCACCCAATCCACTTTTGTGACTTCAGTCACTCCACCCACCCGAACCCCTGGACAAATGTCGTATACGCCCGCGTACCGGTACAGAAAATGACAAATGTTATATTTTTCACAAGATTATTGATAGAAGCTTGTTCTATGCATCTTCCTTGTCTGAATAATAAATTGAAAACGAATGAAGAGTAATGCACTAGCTCGACTCGAAAGCTCAGAAGCACGACTGTGAGTCGTGCCGTCCCAGAAAATTTGATTTATATGTCGAAATTTTGTAAGGCTAGTTAGGACTCCGTCATTTTCGGGTAAATTTAGCTAGCACGGCACATGAGAAGTTAGACTTATAAATCAGGCCTATGAAGATGCGCTTATGGGCATTCTTAAATTGGATAGATACAACAGTACCTCGCGTCGCTGAACGACGCGAGCACATGGTTTCTGTATATTCCAGGAGCTCTGTTTAAACATGCGTAACTTGTTGATGGACGCGTGTGTATGATAGGTATTCCCTACTAAAGTTCATATGAATCAATTATTAGGGATATGTGTAAAAATATTTTTGGAGACCCTCACATAGAAATACTGTTTAGATTTTGGTGCCGCTTGTAGCCGAAATCGTAATAGTCATAGTATGTACTAGGTGTTATACTTCAGTTTAGGCATAATCATATTTTGATGTTCAAGGTTACTATACCACCTAGTTTAACATATGAGCAGCTTTTACCGGAATTGGCTGGCTTCCACGCAATCACTTCCTATAGGAAGATTTATCCATACCACTCCTAGATGGAAAGTTTTCAACGGTACAGTACAGTTCCTAAATGTGGACGAAATAATACAATAGTACAATAGAGCCTCTGTCCGAAAATTCGATGAGATGATCAATTACTGCGTATCAGTATTTCATGGCCTGATGGTGGGTTTATGTCGTTCGTGTGGTTTATCGTTTTATGGTTTTAGAACAGTCTCTGTGGTGCGTGTAGATGCACAACGGTGATAGGAGACCATTAACTGTTTGAGCCACTTTGAGGTGATAATACCTCTGGACAATGTATGCTTTCGCTTTGTTACAACATGAGCCTTATGGCAGAACAAAGTTACATTAGAGCGAGAGGCCATCATAGTTTATTTACAGTGTTCGAATCCTTTCGTAATCGAGCTTCACGTTCTGTAACAAATTCCTACTAACTACTGGGTGAATCTGCTGAACTTGTGCTCCCTTAAAGATATTATCTGAATTATGTATATAGGTTGTTATTATTCTTAATTAATGTATTATAGTGGTGCCACGTCCGAGGGAGGGGATGGTCCCGTTCCACGTGTAGTGATGATTTATAGTTGCTGATTGGTGTCAGTAGCGGATTATAATAGGGGTAGCGGAGGGGGGGGGGGGGGGTATGGTCTTAATGTCTTATTTGTCCATTATATTTTGTTTCAGTATTATTCTTATTAAAAAGTGGGTTTTTTCTCTGATGTTTTAGGAGTCAGATTGTTCATGATTGTATTACAGTTTAGTATTATTTTTTTATCTTCTAGATGCACTCAGATGGCACCACCTGCACTTCCACAGGTAAATATGGCCCTTCACTTGGCTGTTAAATTATTCTAATTTTGGCTCTTTAATTTCATTTTTCTGTTCATTCATTTTTTATCCAGTCCTGTTTTCACAAGTGAACGGCTGAAAAATTTTGTGAACAAAAAAAAAGAAATTAAATGGCCAAAAAACAATAATTTAACAGCCAACCGATGGTCCATGTTTACATCTGGAAATGCAGGAGATGCCATCTGCGAGCATCTAGATTTCAAAATTCCCCATTTTGGTTTCCTTTTAGCATCCACCCAACTCCACAAATATTCTTTGCACCCCCCCCCCAACCCCCGGCACTAGCAAGACTTAATCCGCCACTGCTTGGTGTGACGTCGTTTTTGGTTCGACACCAGGCGTGTGTGGGTAGTGTGACCAAGTGGTATATATCCATGTATGGTGTGGTGTCTGGTGCAGGGGAAGATTGTGGGATAAGCTGGTGTGGTGCGGGCCATACTGCATTATCGGCACACCAACGGACATTCCCGGTGATTGCCGAGTGACTCAAGTGCCTCTCGAGTCCACAAAGAGATGCTATCTGAATGGCCTACTTAGTGCACATGCTTCCAAAGCTGCGTCCGAGGCCAAACGTACGTCTCAATTATGTACTATATTGTGATATATTAATGGGCTTGTTAAGCATGACGTCACGGCGCGTGATTCGCAATCTGGAAGTGTGTATTATGCTTTATTACATCATAAGTTTGTTTTTATGTTGTGATCATTTGCTGTTAAACAAAAACATTGCGTTGTATATTTAACAATCGAGCCGAACCCGGAAATACGTCATCACTTAACACGCCCATACGTGGTGCAAAAGCACTACATTGGTATCAGAACAAATTGGACACCGCCCTTTTGTTAATTGAAGTAAAAAAAGAAAGAGAAAGGTTGCGGTTCTATTTATCTCTATCTTTTCTCTATTATTTAAATTTCCCGCCATTTTGACATGTGATTTTGAGATTCTTTTCCAGTAATTGTTTTATTGACATCCAAATCTTTCTTTATTTTTGTTAGTTAAATAGTGTAGTGGTAGAGAAGTAATATCTATAAGACTATATGTTGAAATCACGATTTAGCTATTGTTAATAAATGTTTTGACAACTCCTCTAGTCTTAAAATAACCTCGAGTTTCTAATCGAACGCAATATCAAAATATTTCGTGGTAATTTGTGTCGAATAAAGTTATATTTCTGTGCCCGTGAAATAGGACAATTTAAGTAAATTTTGCAGTACGACACACATAATTTTTATTACTACCATTTACAAGTAATATAATTGCTAATTTATTGACATATATGCCCACTAAACACACTGCTTACAATGTAAATCGGTAGGAGAGGGACCGGACCTGAACTGTCATGCTGGGTGTTGATGTCGGGAGTACTTGTCTCCTCAGAGACATCGGTCTGAGTGTCAGTGTATAGCAGCATGCCAGGTCCGAGCTCAGGCTCTGGGTTGGTGCCAACACATGGCTTTAGCCGATTGAAGTGGACAACTGAGGTCAGGCTATCCGGGACACGGATCAGGTAGGTCACGTCGATCCTCTTACCTGCTACCACATAGGGACATTTTCACTGGTAACTCAGCTTACTAGGTACATTTGAAGAACGTCTGGTATCGTGAAGCCAAACCATCTTTCCAGCCTCATAGGGGTTACCATATACTCGACGGTCATGCCACGTCTTCTGCCGCTGATGTACAGAGGGAGTGTCTCTTATGAGCTCGTGGGCCTGTTCTATCCTTTGGCGCATGAGTTCTACGTAGAGAGACAGTGCGTTTATGTCACCCGGGATTCTAGGCATGGCTAGATCCAGTGGCCAGGCTAACTCGTGGCCTAGTAGTTTCGCAGGTGTGAAACCCGTCCATGTGTGGAGAGAAGTGCGGTACGCCAAGAGTATGTATGGGAGCCGAAGATCCCAATCCGGACAATCAAGGTGTTTTTCCTTAGTCAACATGATCGCCAGGCTTCTGTTGAACCTCTCTACCATCCAGTCGCCGCGTGGATGATAGGGCATCGTACGCATGATGAAAATGTGAAACAATTTGCAGAGCTCGGCAAGCAAACGGCTCTCAAAATTCGGACCTTGGTCGTAGTGTAGCTCTTAGGGCATACCAAAACGGAAGACATACCTAACAATGAACTTCCGAATTTGCCAGGACGAGTTATCGCACATAATTCTCCTCTTTTCCTACATGGCTAAATTTTTAACCCCGTAGATTTAGGATAGACTGGCAATGTCTTTAGAAAACCAGTCTACCGTGACAACACGTGGGTAGGTATTTTCACACATTTGCCGGGAAGGGATTATCTTTTGTTTGTCTCCACTCGCTTACCCAGAACCGACAATCAGAATCTGTTGGGTGTGCGCGTGTAGGCGATCTACACATTAGATGGATGGCTTGGTTCTGTGACATTCTGTATTACAGTCTAAACCTCGCGATACCAGTTGGTAAAGTCGATGTATTCCACAGATTTTCTAGTTTCTAACCCGTTTAACAAGAAGTACAAATTTATTTATGACGGACGGACGTCTGCATTTTTTCAAACTATTATCGAACTGGAAGTTGGTGCTGCCGTAAACAGCAACCAGCTTCAAGTCGAATTAAGGTCAAAATACAATACTTCAATCATAGATGTTGTTGTATTCGTGTTATGGCATGGAAGGTGGTGCGTGTGTCAATCGGTACAGGACCATTACCGATGAGACCACCAGTAAACCCTGTCTATGGCGGACACTTTTTGGGCCCATAACAAAGCGTGATTACTAAAAGCAAGATCTCTTAATACAAGTCATTTAATACAGTAAATGGCATGTTTTGGACTACACAATGCCGATTCTTTATGACTTGCGGTCTTACGACCACACGCCTCAATGAACCGCCATCTTGTGGCCCAAAACAACTGTCCACTATAGACAGGTTTGTCTGTATTCCATATATTAGCCGTTTCTAACAAGATACCAACTTCTGATGACTCATGTAGACTCACACATTCTCGCTAAATAAGTTTAAATGCACCAATTAGGCACATTTATTATATACAGAATTTGAGCATTATCGGTGATTGTCTCAATGTTTTGCCACTGTGACAGTTTCAGCGAAAGAAAGGCAGGTGCTATTGTTACTGGCAACTATTTGTGTCATTGTTGCCGACAGCGTATTATCTTGTGACCATGGGAACTAACAGCGTATTTCGAAAACATTTTGACCGAAGGTTGCTGCTGTTACCATGAACACTGATATGATTTGCAAGTCCCTTGTCTTCGTTAACCACATTGCAATGCTGTTAAAGCGCTCATTGTTAACCCGTTCACGATGAAGACAGACCAAACCTGTTTATGCAGTGGCCTTGAGGAGTGTCTGTTTGCAGGCCAAGAGAAGATGATTCTTGCAAATTTACCATTGGAATGGCTGGTTCGATAACTGAGACAGTCATTACAGTGATAAACTTTCCAAAATATTCTTGTCTTGGCCTGGAAATGAATATTCAATAAGCAAATGGTTTAATTTTGTTTATCAAATTTAGCCATTAAAGGGATAGTAGTATAGCCGGGATTAAAATGATACCACGTCCCTGAATAACGGGGGAAATCGTGAAATTCGCCTCCCAGGCCCTTAACAATTGAGGGCCGCATTTTTTAGGTGTTTTTAGGCCCAGGTAGCGCAGGCCTCTAAAAAACTGCCGCCCCTAGGGGCCCCCCTCCACTATGCCAGCACGTAGTGCGACGCCACACCACCATAATGAAAGCACCCGGGAGGCGAATTTCCCGATTACCCCCGTTATTCCGGGACGTTGTATCATTTTAATCCCGGCTATACTACTTAGCACATGGTCGTAACGTCCATTTAGAGACTAGCACACTCAGCGGTATACGAGCTGATCAAGCACGCATTACATGGCGTCCATTTAGAGACAAGCATACTCAGCGGTATACGAGCTGATCAAGCACGCATTACATGGTCTTAACGTCCATTTAGAGACAAGCATACTCAGCGGTATACGAGCTGATCAAGCACGCATTACATGGTCTGAACGTCCATTTAGAGACAAGCATACTCAGCGGTATACGAGCTGATCAAGCACGCATTACATGGTCTGAACGTCCATTTAGAGACAAGCATACTCAGTGGTATAGCACACATTACATGGTCTGAACGCCCATTTAGAGACAAGCATACTCAGTGGTATACACCATGATTACTGTTGCACAGCTTCGCGCTATGGCAAGGCAATTTGGCCTTAGAGTACAGTACCGTATAGAATGGGTCCTCTTCGAGGTGCCCCAGCGGGGCACAACATACATACACGCCGATGTGCTGCATCAACCTCCGGGCCATGCACACAGCAGCTCACTGGTAGAAGTCGGCCGGGATGTGATAGAGTATCTCCCAGGTGCCAACAGCAACCTATGGAAAGCTATCAGTCCTAGCCTGTTCACACCTGTAAATCACCTGTTTGACAAGCCCTCCATTAACATATACGCCAGCACGGATGGGATATCGGACGCCCATTTAGAGTTTACACTCTTATTACTCATTGACCGGACGACAACATGATATCATACCAGCAATATCTGTCCTTTGCCGAGATGCTGAAGAAAGAGGGTTGCCCCTTCATGACCACTGCACAAAACGAACAGATGCTCGCACAGCAACAGATCTGTCAACAAGAAGGAGAGCGCCTACAGCGGGAGAACTGGTATCAACAGAACGCGCGCAGGGCAAGGAGGGACAGGGGAAATTTCCGCTACTGGCAGGCCCTCCTGGAGGAGAGAAAGCGGGATGCAGGAGTCTTGACAGACGACGATCGGCCAGATGTCTACGACGATGAGCCAGGTGTCTTCACAGACGAGGATGAGCCAGAGGTCATACAGTGGGAAGAGGAGATGGCGCGGAAGTATAAGATCAAGAAAGCCATCCAGCGGCGGACCTACTATCTTGGTGATAAGGTGAAGTTCCAGATGTCACGTCTCAGAATGCTACTGGCACCCGACATAGTGCTGGATGACCACGTTCTAAGAGCCATCTGTCTCAAGACCGAAAAGCTGGCAGGGTTTGCCAGACTCTCCAAAATGAACCCTTCTTTGTCTCATAAGCAGATTCTGCAGGTGATGTCGGTTTAAGCCCCAGGTATACTATGGCAAAATCTGAGTGGCGGAAGCAACCAGAACTATACCCCTCCATGACTGCTGACGAGGGCGGTACCATCCACGGCTGGCGACTCCAGCAGATAGATACCATCAGGCAGAATCTCGTCCATGAGGCAGAAAAGTACGGCAGAACGCGCAGTCGATATAAGACAGCCTACAACGTCCTCGCGCATACAACCACTGTTGTGGGCGTGATTGGAGCCAGTGCTGGTGTGGCAGCTGTGGCCACTCTCGCTACAGGGGTGGGTGCCCTCGTCGCCATCCCTCTGGGTGGCGTGACACTAGCCACCACTGTCTTGGGCACGGGCTCGGGGGTGTGGCAGCGGCAGATCACAAGGAGGTTGGAGAAGCATGCTAAGTATGTGACACTAGCACGTGTGGTGTGCCACGGCAGGCTGTGGAGTAAGTTCCACCATGCTTCACCCCTATTCTGGTACTCCTGAAGCTGTGCTCATCGCCAGCTGTCTCAGACGAATCCTCCATGAGCTGGGTGCAAGCCTCCCTGATACAAACGACTTCGATCCACAGCTCAACAGTCATAGCGTCTCAGCGGCCAGCAGACTACAGAGAGAGTTCAGAGCTCACCCAGACTATCGGTGGCATGGCGGCGACAACCACGGTCTAGGGGTTATGTATGGTGGCCCCGGACGTGACTACTCAGGATTCCCCTATCGAACACCCCGACGAGTAGGCCGTCGGAAGACAGTGACATTCTCGTTCGATCCAGACTCCGATCCTGGAGCGATAGTGCAGAATATGCACATCACCGGAATCAGGCAGGACTTCCCAGATGCGTGGAAGTACTTTGTCCCACACACCACCTCGGGCCTCACACCAGCAGGGATCGTTCGGATCGACCAGTCCCTGGAAGCCCTGTGCTACTGCCTCCTTACAGCGCAGACCAAGCGGCGTCATTCCATAGATGGCGTCAGCGGAGCAGAGGTCCAGGCCATGTTCATCAGTCTCGTTGAGGATATGATCATCGTGGCAGATCCCAGCAGTCTTATTGCTAAGTTCCAGCAGGGGCTGCAGAAGGCCCATTGCAAACTTGACTTTGCTCTTTCACCACACCTACGATTGATTCCGAGCAACATGATCGTGAACATCGAGGACCTCCAAGTCAGGGGCTATAACAACATGATAGTCGAGGGGAGTTCTCCCGGTGTCCACTTCGGTTTCAACGTGGATATCAACACACCTAGATGGGGCCATACAGTCATTCCGACACTGCAGCCAGTCGACACGGCGCTTCCCATGGCAGCGCCAACCCCACCACTGCAGCCAGTCGCCACGACACCACTTCCTGTGGCAGCTCTACGAGTGGTGTCAGGCCTAACTATCGTGGTGCTCGGGATCAGCCTACTCCGCCGCTAGCAAATCAGCTATCTCGTCAGTCTCGGCTGGGACCACAGTGAGACACTGAGCCAGCTTGGCCTGCCCTACAGCCCCTATACACGCTGCCAACATGCACATCCAAGGGCTGGAGGGTTCCGCAGTGCATCCTTTTTCCAGCTTGTAGTATCGCAGAGCCTTGTTCAGCTCTGAGTTAGGTGAGGCCATGGAGGTCTGCAACTGCTGGAACACATCTGACAGATACTCCCGATCCTTGTAGAAACCTTTAGTTCGCAGGAGCTGCTCGATGATACTCCCACCCATGATAAGGTATTCGAGGAAGCAGATCTGCCCCTTTCCAAATCCTAGATAGAGCTTCACAGCTGTCAGCTCCTCTGTCAGCTCAGCACCAGAGAGCTGAGCGAGCTCATCTGGCGTCTTCTTCTTGTAGGCCTTCAGCTCCCTCTGGAAGACCTCATAGTACTTCTCGCATAGCGCGGACATGTTTAAGATGCCTCAATAGAGAGATGAATATTCCTGAGTACAAACCCGGCCACCTGGCAGATGCAGACTGGGAAGATCTTATTAGCTCACTCGACGACAGGGAACACAGGCGTTTAACTGCGTTGTATACTCAGGGTTTAAACAATGCCGTCAACGGTACAGATCGTGAAGCAACTGCCCGAGAGCCAGATGAGTCTTCAGAAGGTAGAGAACCTGCTGCGAACCAAGACAGAGAAGTTACTGACACAGGCTAAACCTCTGGCAGTCCATGTCGCCAGTAACGTGGCGGCACATGTGGCTGTGGTGAAGATGACTGGGGGAAATGAGGTTCTTCCTGCCGCCACTGCAGCTGTCCTCGCTACCGTAGTGAGTGGGGTGGCCGGCCACTGTCTCGGAATAACTCACCCCATCCCAAAGATCGCCCTCAGTGGTGCCGCCTACACTGCCACCGCCAAGATCATGGGTGAACGTGTTACACTAATGGAGGCCGCGGTTCTAGGGCTAGCAACGAGTGCAATGGCCGAGATCATCGTCGCCTATGTTTAACCCTTCTGAATAGTGAGAGATGGATGACGAGACCCCTGCAGCATATGAGGCATGGCGGGCTGGAGGGTGGTGTGTAGTCCATAGTCGAGCATGCGGCCTGAGGATTGCCAATGCCCAGGAATGGTGGACTGCCCACAAGGCGTGCCCCTGCAGAGAGGGCCAGTACCCTGAGCACTGCTACCGATTCCCTTGGCCGACTGCGTGGTCCTCCTATGCCCAACTATTTCACTGGGGGTATGACTAGTGGGTTTAAGCCGTCCATATAGCACTATGACTCTGTCACTCACAGACCTAGAAAGCAAAGAGCTAGGCGATCTTGCTCACTTGGGCGAGGCACGCCTCGGTTCAGAGGACACTGTTGCCCCTATCTCCTTCCTAGACTTCGATGAGAAGGGAGACCCGCGGGACATCCGAGGTACCATCCCAGCCCGAGATCTCGTCGGGAACACTGATACGGTAGGACAATCGGCCATTAACAAGGCCAAGACTGTATACAAGGGGATGGGCATCAAAGACAGGGCAACGATGCGAGGTATGCTCGGAGTCGACGAGGCTGGTGCCATCAAGGTTATGGCTGAGTCCTATGCACAAGACCTGGTTAATGATCTCCTGAAACCCCGGAGCTTTTTCCAACAAGACGGAGAGAATCTCAGGGTAGGCACCATCGGCCTGAGCAATATCACGGTCGATGGCAAAAAAGGTGCTACCGACAGCCTCCAGCTACCAGAGGTGAAGAAGTCAGGGTTCTTTGGTTTGCCGTTTAAGCTCGCATAATAGTCATGACTTCCCGTGCATGTATCGTACAGATACTGGATGTGCTAGACACTGCGGGTGCTGACACAGGCCCTCTACACTATCTTCTCGGCTGCTGCTGGGATTTCATGCTTGACGCCTCCATCGCATCCTTCGTATCCGCCGGAGGTACAACGCTACCCACACAGCAGGCGCAAAAGCTGGTGCAGGAAGTACTGCCGTTTAGTCTCCCAGATATAGACGAGGCTACCGCCGACCAAGTGCTAACCATCCTTCGCGCACATGTCTGTACCATTCGACAGTAGGCCAGGCGATGCTGGCCAGGTGGTGCTGATCATTGCCCCATCAGGCCACGGGAAAAACATCTTGCTGCGGGCTCTCCTGGCCGAACATCTACACTCTCAATACATCCTTCTGGTGTCTGACTCCGCTGCTGAGGCTGTTGACAGTAATGATCAATGGTACAATGGTCCAATCACCAAGACGCAGAACCTGCAAGCCCTGATGGAGAAGCTGCTGGCAGCCCGACTGACAGAACCACTTGTTCTAGTTATCGATGACCCTGCAATGGACCAGAAGACAGTCCCCTACCTCAGCAACATCACCAGGCGCATCCGGCACACAAAGATAACTGTCTTCATCCTCTTTCAGAAGTACACCCGCGAGATCTCACCAGACATCCGCCACAATGCCCGGTTGCTATACTTCAGCTCCAAGTGTGGACGTGCCCTTCTCGAGACCATATATGACAGCCTAACCGTCAAGGAGCCCAAAGGGGACTTTATCGCAGGTGTACAGAGGGCAGCTGAGCTGTACCGCTTCATCTTCAGCAACAAGGAGACAGGTGAGCTGTCACACTTCAAGCCCTCTCTGGAAAAGGCGCAGACCTTCGCCTACAAGCTGAATCCAGCTAGGAAACTAGCCTGCTCTACGCGTCATCGCTGACAGACTGACCGCGGCGGTCTCCGCTGCAACTTTTTTCGTTCAGGCTGCGCGGTCTTCGTCCGCTACGTCATCAGAAGCTTGAGGAACTTCGTCAGAAGCCTGGAGGAACTTCGTCAGAAGCTTGAGGAACTTCGTCAGAAGCTTGAGGAACTTCGTCAGAAGCTTGCGGAACTTCGTCAGAAGCTTGCGGAACTTCGTCAGAAGCTTGCGGAACTTCGTCAGACGCTTGCGGAACTTCGTCAGAAGCTTGAGGAACTTCGTCTGAGCAACTTCGTCAGAAGCTTGAGGAACTTTGTCAGAAGCCTGGAGGAACTTCGTCAGAAGCTTGAGGAACTTCGTCAGAAGCCTGGAGGAACTTCGTCAGAAGCTTGAGGAACTTCGTCAGAAGCTTGAGGAACTTCGTCAGAAGCTTGAGGAACTTCGTCAGAAGTTTGAGGAACTTCGTCAGAAGCCTGTCGCTGAAACTCTATCCACCGAGGGTCAGATGGTAGGACTCTCTTCGTCTGGAACTTCTCACGGAAGACCCACTTTTTCCATGCGCGATGAGCATCTGACTTGCGAGCCGTTTTGATGAGGTAGTCCTGGTAGTTATCTGGGAACTCCAGAAATGCTGACAGATTCTTGACCAATCTCCTATGCCCTCTTTCATTGAAGATACGCTCAACAGCCTCCTTGCTGCCAACAGTGAACCCCTCTTGAGTACCTTTTGCATGACCGGTGTCATGGCTCTCCGCTACAGCGGCACTGACCTCCTCCCTGAAGTAGTTATTTGCCCCAGAGTGGAGGCTATCCAGCATCTCTCGCTCTTCCTGGCTATGTAGGCTAAATACGGCAGCCCACTTCCCGACCGTTAGTAGATCTTTGGGGTCGACCCTCGCCTTTTGGAGAGCTAGAATAACAGGACTGTTGGTTTGGCCCACAGGTAGGTCGAGTGTCCTGCCCTGGGTGCTGTCAAACTTCCGGTAGAGTATCCGAGTCAGGAGTTCTTTTGTACTACGAGCTGGCGCTCCTTCCTCTATGGCGGCCAGTATCTCCGCATCCGTCGGCGGTGTAACCTTGACTCGCTCATGGATAATGTTGATGTCACGAAGCAGGCCTCGGACCCTGTCACTGTGGGACAGTGCACGTCGCGGCTGTCGTGCCGGCTTGGCCTGCTGCCCAAAGATAATCTGCTGGAGAACTTTACCAAACATGGCAGCCGTTTAACCCCTCTATATACCCAGACCTTAAACATGCTGCAGTATGTGCAACATCCAGATGGGGCCGTTGAACCCGCGACATCGCACTGTACTGATCCTCGGAAGGACTGCCTGACGGTCATTCGGCCCAGTATACATGATGATAACCCGTTGTCCGCTGCTGGGAAGTACATTGACTTTGCAATCTCGGCACAGATCCATGAGATCAAGAGCATGACACTCGAGTTCAAGCTTCAGAGCACACTGGAACAGACGGTAGAGCTCCCGCAGGTTCTGAACAGGTGGGAGATCGTACAAAGCAACAGCACCGTGGACACCACCTATGTGAACGATGAGTACCGAGTCCTAGGTCCGCTGGCTCGTGACCCAAACTTCTATGCGAAGGGAAAGGGGTACTACGCTGTGGGTGAGGGGTTCACGGCATTCGAACTACTGGTAGGTGTCGAGAAGCCTGTGGCAGTTCCACTCTTCACCCTCCTCGAGAACACACACGTGAATCCAGCTGCCATGCAGGATAGGTTGTTCCTCCGGGTATACACTGAGCATCTCGCAGATGTGTCGATGAATGCTCCAAGACTTCATGTCTGGCATGACGAGAATGACCAGGAACTGAAGCAAACGGGATCCAAACAGCGGATCGTGCATGTGGAGCGAGAACACCAGCAGGTCCAAGCCACAGCTAACCAAGAGGTAGAGCTGACATTGCATCGTGGTGCATCAGACTGTGTCGCTGTTGCGGTCCTGGTTCAGAAGGGAGTCGTCATCCAGGAGGTGGGTAAGCTGGACGACTTCAAACTTGTGGTTGCTGGGACCAATGTTCTTGGTGAGGTATGCGAGCTGGCTGACTGCCAACTCTACATACAGAAAACTAAGTCATACGCACTTCTGCGACTAACCAGTGGAAGCGACGACCTCGAGTCAGCACTCAAGGGCCGTCACCACGTCGGTGGCAGGAACATCCCACCTAATCAGGGCAACCGGCTCAGCTTCAACATCGGAAACCTCATAGCTGGGACTCGCTCATTAGGTGTGACGGTACTTTACTTTGGCTATGCTAAGGTATGCATGTCAAACACATCAGGTATTCAGCTTGAGCGTGCGTAGAGCACGACCCCTGTCGTCACCGCTGCAGCTGCCACTACTACTATAAGCTCTGCTGTCTTCTGACCTGTCGATGCTTCATAGTCGAGCGTTGGCTCAGATACGGCCTCGTAGTACTCATCGAGACTCTCATCTGCCTCTTTGAGGCTCTGGTTGGCCTGAGCTCGGAGTTGTCGTCGGCGTGCCTCCCTCTGGCGCATATGCTCGAGGGCTTTGCTGTACTCAAACTTCTCCATAGACAGCTTCTCCATCGCCTGGTTATGACGCTCATGCTCGACCTCTGCCGCCTTCTTGTCGGCGAAGCTGAGACCCCAGTTCGCTAAGGCAAACACGCCCGCATTCAAGATTGCGGAGGCCATGCTATAGACTACAGTTTAAAGCTACTATATATACGGATATGTATGAACCAGAGGCTTATGAAGATCCAGTCGAGGATATAGATGACGAGGACTATGATGAGGAGGACTATGATGAGGATGATGCAGACGACTACGATGTAGCAGAGACCGTGGGTGATGAGCTTGAATCCCGCAAACTAATACACAGAGCAAAAGAAATCTATCGCACTTACGTAAAAGTTTCTATCGGTTCGCTGGCAGCAGTTGGGGCTCTGATCGCTCTGTTCACAACGAAGGCGGGCGAGACGGTCCGCAAGATCGCCAACAATGCTCTCCAGGGTATGGAGAAGATTTCTGAAGCCATACCGGCCATCGCCTCAGGAGTAGGTACGTTCTTCGGAGTCGCAGGCCCTTGGCTACCGTATGTTGCCATGGCACTTGCGGCCATCTGGGCGGCCGAACATTTAAGCCGTACTATATAAGGATGGTGTCTCTGTATGACCTAGTCAAGTCACTTAACTTCCGAGGGTTAGTCGATAAGCTACCGCTCAGCGAAGATCCAGCAGAGACTAGACGGCAGTGTACGGAGGTGTTTGAGGAGGTCTTCAGTGATAGTCGAATGCATAACGGCCGTCTGTTCGTCTGTGTAGAGTTCGCCCAGGCTGTGCGTGACAGGACGGGAGTGGACGTCAGTGATACCCTCACCCAGACCGTGCGTGACAGGACGGGAGTGGACGTCAGTGATGAAATCCGGGGTCTTTCTTGAGGAACTCTACTATCAGCCTGGTGGATATTACCGTGAGCCCCACCAACTACTCGAGGCTGTACGTCGCAAGGGCCACAACTTCACCTTGGAGACAATTAGCCAGTGGCTCAGCCGCCAGGCGATGTGGCAGATATACAAACCTCGCCCACGGCACATCAGGTATGCCCATTTCGATGAAACTGTCCCGAATAGAGTTCACCAGGCAGATGTTCTATTCCTTCCACACGACTCGGTTGGTCGTAAGACCTACAAGTATGCCCTCACCATCGTCGATGTCGCCAGCAGGTACAAGGCTGCAGCACCGCTCACAGACAAGTCAGCTGGCCAGGTGGCCCAGGCATTCCAGGGTGTCTACGAGGATCCAGAAAATCCCCTCCAGTGGCCAGAATTGTTGCAGGTGGATGAGGGTAAGGAGTTCAGAGGCGAGACTTCGGCCCTCATGCGGAAACATGGTGTGGCAATTAGACGAGGTGAAGTTGGTCACCACCGTGCCCAGGCAATCGCCGAGCGGTGGAATCGGACACTGGCAGAGAGAGTGTTCCCACACCAATACGCCCAGGAAATGGCACAGGCCGGAGAGAGGTCCAGGGTGTTGGTGAAAGGTTTGCCCCGGGTGGTAGAGCGATCCAATACTGAGGTAACTCGGTTAACTGGTAAGAAGCCAGTAGAGGCTATCCAACGATCCTCTGTTGCCCAACCTTCTGGAGGAGCGGACAAGGAACAGGTGTGCCTTCCATCTTATGCTCTGGTTCGGTACCTGTATGAACCTGGTGAGTTGGAAGGCGGGCGACGACGTGCAACAGATCCTAACTGGTCGCTAGATGTCCACAGACTTGACAGGTATGTCGAGATGGAGGGGCAGCCTACGCTGTACTATCTGGCACGCTCGGAGAGCTGTCCCAAACGTCCGTTTGTTCGGGAGGAGCTTCAGGTGGTCCCTCCAGACACACAGCTACCACCGTCGTCAGGTGTCTAAGGGATATGGTACTCGATTGGTTCGGTATGGACACCATCTGCCAACACATGCCGCTTATCGTAGTAGGCTGAGAGCCCGAGTTTTTCCTGTTCATACGTCACCATGCCCTGGTGGCACATGCGTAGGCCTCGGTTTGTAGCTCTGTCCATGCTACCGTTTAGGTCACTGAAGAACCTTTGCCAAGAGACATCGTTCTGGCGTTTAGACATACCTTTGGCTGAGCATTTCACCTTCCCCTCGGGGCTCTCCACGTAGTAGCACTTGGAACAGAGAGCGATACCACGGTTGCCTTCGAACTCGAGCTTGAACAGTCCCGGAGTCCGTCCAGACCACTTGTCCCAAGCTAGCCACTCCCACTTATGAGCCTCATACTCTGCTCGCATCTCAGGGTGAATGACTTCGTCGAGGCTGGAGGCAGCTATTGCGATGTACGCAGAGTCTGTGTCCATCTGGAGGTACTCGAAGCTGTCACGAGGCACATAGTGATCCAGGAAGTCGTAGTAGAACTCCAGCATCCGCAGCTTCGCGAGCTCGTATACGGCTATCCCCACCTGGAAGGGCCGGCGAATGGTGATTTTTGCCTTGCGTCTCTGGATCTCGTAGGACTCGCCGATCTCCTCGAGATCTTCGAACCATGCACTGTGGAGGGCTCTATCTACCACTCGTTCATCCTTGGTGAAGGTCGTGTTGCTGTGGCGCTCCAGGGCCTCGATGAGCTTCCCATAGGCACTGTTGCCTAGTAGCTTGAACAGATCTGCCAAGAGCGATTTGCTCTTATCAACATCTCCTGTACGGCGAGCATCGGTAACATTGTTCACAAACCACTCGAAGGGTCTCTGCGGCTTGTAGTCTATTGTCCGGTAGACCGCTGTAATCTCCAGCCCATGGGCGAGGTACCACTTGAGTGATGGCGCATACAAGAGCTTCCTCTTGGCTGAGAGTGCACCGACTAGTTTACTGGTTGTGGGACGTTTCCTACCTGTTTTCTATAGGTATGTGAGCATCTCAACAGATACTGCCTCAGCCGGAATCTCTCTGTTGTAGAAGAGAGGTGGCATTTCCTCGAACTTCGCCCACAGGGCCTTAGGAACCTCTATGTCCACTTCAGCGAAACCGAACCAGTGGTCAGCCAGCAGATCCTTCTTAAATCTGGCTACGTCGCTAGCACCGGACCACTGCCGTACTGTCTCCTTACGACATGGCATCTCTTTAGCCATCGTAGACAAGTACAGAGCATTTGCGTCATAGCCGAGTAGACGTTGGCAGACACGCTCACTCTGGCGGATGCGGGTCACACCTGCCTCGTTGTATCTGGTGAACACGATGCTGGGCCCTCCAACAACCGCGTCCTTCAGCATCTCGTAGGCCTCCTTTCCGGGAGAGTAGAGGCTAACATCCGGCATGTGCTGAGCGGTTCCACGTAGGAGGTAATGCAGAGACACTCCTGGGAGAGACACAGCATCCTTGAGGATGTCTATTTCTCGTTCCGTGTAGTACTCCCGCATCCGCTCGAGGGCTTCGATGAATGGACTGACATCCAGGCTGTTATAGTACCGCAACCAGTCGGCGAACGTCTGCATGCCTTGGTCTCTGAATGTCTGTTTGCACTGTTTCCACTCCGACAGCTTGAGGAGGTAGCCACCTTTGAGCTTGGACCACCACGCTGGGTAGTCGGGGAGTCCGGGGTAATTAAGCTTCTCGGGGGTGTCGAACCATTCATACGGGAGCCAGCTCTTCTGCTGTGTACATCCATAGGCTTTGATCCATGCCTCGTAGGAGACTCCTGGCCCCAAGTAGTTAATCACATCGAGAAACCTAAGCTCGGGTGTTATGAGGAACATGGTCTGACTAGCTTGCTTGGCGGCTTTCACTGTGGCAGTGTTGGTCAGCTCATCCACGAAGTGCTTCTTGATCAGGTTTAGGTCATAACGGCCAGAGTTGAAGCCCAGCACCGGGACTTGGTCACACCACTCGGTAATCAGTCGCTGCTGGCGTTTTGGGAGCTTGTCCATGTTTGAAGGGATGAACTGTGCCCGGACTTCTGTACGGATTATGTGTGCTCGCCTGGTAATCTCCTCCATGAAAGCCTTGATCAGAGCTTCTGGGTCAGGATTGCAGAGGTGAGTGGGCTCACTGGTGGAGCCTTCCAAGGAGCAGCCGACTGACACAGAGATCGGTATGTGGTTACTCTCAATCGTGAGAGTCTCCGTAGGATGAGTCTTGACGCCATCTAGGAGCGCCTCGAAGTCATAGACGATGAAGTACGGGTATGAGACGGTCCGAACTCGTTTAGGGATGCTTGGGCAGCGTTTTATCCCGCGCTCCCACTGTACCACAAGTGTGTATCCAGCTGCTCTCAGCTTATCCTCTCTCCGGACTGTCTTGAGGTATTTTTGTTCAGCCGCCTCACCTTGCTGGTGCTGAGGGCATCCATCCCAGAAACAGCCATGGAACTGGTAAACGGTGTTGGTAGTCGGATCATAACCATCTACGGGAGCCCCCTCGATCCAATGCTCGCCACCGTGCCCACACTCTACATGGTGTATGTGGATACCTTGGGTTTTCGCCTCATACATGACCCAACGAGTAGCCGCTGAACTGGCTGGTTGGGGTGGATAGAACGCTTTCTCATGCGCAGACTGCGGTGCATCAACATTCTCCCCAGGGCACTCTATGGTTGTTTTGCCACCTGTACAACGGTCAGCATGACACTGAAGATGGCATGCCTGTGTAAACCTCTGCTGGCAGTGACTGCAGACTAGTGTATGTGCCAGCTTGGAGATGTTCTTTATATAGAAGGCGTGGTGATCGTACACCCCGATGGTCATAGTGTCGTGGTAGTGGGCCGCTTGCCGGATCAGGTGCCAGGTGCCCTCTTCAGTTGGTTCATACACGCGAATCCCGATCTTCGCGAAGAACTCTACCTTATCCAGCTGATCCAGAGAGGTTTTTGGCACGTCAGGCACAGGCCCGTCCAGGTTATAGAACTGTCTCGCGAGATCACGCGCGGGCTCAGTACTTCTATCGGGCCTCGCCCCCTGATGCACTGCTAGGCATCTCCAGAGACACATGTTATCCTTGTAGGTGTCAAGTGCCGCCATACTCTTCTTCTGTCGTAGCCAGACTGGGAGCGGTCCTGTCCTGAGCAAAGGTTGGTGGTCGATGACAGCCTTGACCACAACGTTGATTGATCGGACGAAAGCCCACTTGGTGTTGGGGCGGTCGACGTTGTCGGGGTCGAGGCGGTCTTGCTTTCTTGCCGCCACCCAGTCCTGAGCTGCTCCTATCGTGTTCAGCCACGGACTCCCTGGAGCGTTCTTGTGGAAGAGCATCACCCTACCATCCTCGATGTGTTTGATGCGATAGGTGTGGGTATACCGGAGGTAGAAGGCGTTCCGGGCAGTCTGCTGGATCTTACCCATGATCTGCCCTGTAATGTCTCCATTGAGGCGTTGGAAGAACGTCCAGCGTACTGTCCGTCTTCCTCTCTCCTCCCCTTCCATCTCACCCAGACGCTCATTGAGAATCTGCTCACCCTCTCGCCTCATGCTCCGGGCTAAGGGTTCAGCCCTCGGCCCCCTCATCATTCGCTTAGCGATCCTGCGTAGGGCAGGTAGGCGCTCCAGTGGATGGTCTGCCATCCGCGTCGTTACAGCTTTGGCTCGTAAGCTAGCCGTCACCTCCTCATCCAACTGATGAAGCTCCCGCCGCCGCTGTGCTTTCTTGTGGGGATTCAAACGATCATCTCTGGTGGTCGCGGGAAACCGTCCCGTCTTCACTGATCGGCTCAGTCGAGCAATGAATTCCTCGGCACGGGCCTGTCCGATCAGCTGGAGCAGGTCGGCTTTCTTGGCCTTAGAGGCTACTCTAAGGCCAAATTGCCTTGCCATAGCGCGAAGCTGTGCAACAGTAATCATGGTGTATACCACTGAGTATGCTTGTCTCTAAATGGGCGTTCAGACCATGTAATGCGTGCTATACCACTGAGTATGCTTGTCTCTAAATGGACGTTCAGACCATGTAATGCGTGCTTGATCAGCTCGTATACCGCTGAGTATGCTTGTCTCTAAATGGACGTTAAGACCATGTAATGCGTGCTTGATCAGCTCGTATACCGCTGAGTATGCGTGTCTCTAAATGGACGCCATGTAATGCGTGCTTGATCAGCTCGTATACCGCTGAGTGTGCTAGTCTCTAAATGGACGTTACGACCATGTGCTAAGTAGTATAGCCGGGATTAAAATGATACAACGCCCCGGAATAACGGGGGTAATCGGGAAATTCGCCTCCCGGGTGCTTTCATTATGGGGGTGTGGCGTCGCACTATGTGCTGGCATAGTGGAGGGGGGCCCCTAGGGGCGGCAGTTTTTTAGAGGCCTGCGCTACCTGGGCCTAAAAACACCTACAAATGCGGCCCTCAATTGTTAAGGGCCTGGGAGGCGAATTTCACGATTTCCCCCGTTATTCAGGGACGTGGTATCATTTTAATCCCGGCTATACTACTGGGATAAAGTAACATGAAGTAACATGAAAGACAGGACTACAGCATGGAAACAATGTTGCTAGAAACTATTGCCGTCTTAGAGAGAAAAAGTTTGCAGCAATAGTGTTTCGAAAAAACAACACTACTTATTGCATAAAGTTGAATGGAATTGAGTAATATAGCTTTATAACACCCGTAACATTCCGTGTAATAGAGGGATCTATTTAGCTGTGCCATGCCCACATCTAGCTATACCCCGCCTATGTCTAGCTATGCCTCGTCCGTTTCTAGCTAACATCAGCGCACGCTTTGCGCACGCCGGGGTCAATTTCTATAATTTGAACCCTGAATTCTCAGAATCCCTATTTCAATTTAACTATTCAAGTAAGTGGTTGAATATTTTGAAACTAATTTGACTGGATGCCGTTGCTAACGGCGTCCATTCAAATTTGATTCAAAAATCTTTTTATTTTATTTTATTTTATTTTATTTTCATACCACCAATAATTTATCCTGGCTATTAGGTCGAATAGATTGCCAATGTCCTGTCTCTGTCTGACATACTGGAGTGGGTTAATCTAACACCTCTATCGGCGTGAATAGAAGCTAAATCGTAAGCTGTTTTCACGTAGTTTATGCAATTTCTCGCTGCAATTTCTACATTTAAAAAATTTTTAACACACGTTTCACATATCATCATAAATTACTACTATAACAAGTCGAACATCTTTGCAAAATAGGTTTTATAACGTTTTCAGGGCATATTTTAAAATAATTTAGTGTATGTTTTAAGATTATATAATTTCCGACTAAAATAGCAGAAAATCTATTTTGACTATTGGACTTTAACAATTTTTGACGAAAATTACAAAATGTTTATGTTCATGTCTTCAAATGAAAAAGGATGCGAGAAAATTTTTTCCAATAAATTAGATTTTGGTATGGTTAGACTCTACACTAAACATAGATTAGAGCCTACAGTGTTAATTTGCTGGCAAAAATTACTTAATGGGAAATAGTTTAATTTAAAGTTGAGTATTACCCTAGTTTTTCCACGCTCACATATATTCCGTATGGTGCAGACACCTGTTATATAAATCATAAATAGGACGTGATTTGAACTTGGACCAGATTATTATAATTTACATCATTAGAAAGCTAATAGATTTTACTTTCTGGTCATGTGTGTTAAATTCTGTACTAATCATAAATACAACCGGAATAAACCTCACCTCGTTATTTCACTTTTTACAATGCATCATCTTGTGCTTCTTAGAGGCACAAAAAACAGCGACGTATCCACTGCTTGCTCCGATGCTTATGTTTGGTGCGTTTGGTAACCCATTTCGGCTGATGCTGCTGCTGGTGGACGCCATGGGTGATGGTGGTGTGATGTTGGTATTACACACCAATAGAGGGCGCTGCGAATTCATTATCATATTGGCTGGCCATGTTGCCATTATGATCGTAAGTTCATTAGAGGCAGTGGCGCCAATTTCTGCAGTTCTACATAGGAAAGAATGTGAGGTGGTACTGGTCTGGGCGGGTACAGCGACTGCTGGTGTAGAAATTGGCGTCAGTACCTTTGGTGTAATAGGTCTCTCGGGTACTGGCGCAGGTGAAGCCATAGGTGGTGCGTGCAAGCTATGTTTGTAGAAGGTGGTGAGTTTTCAGGCCTGTGGGGCTAGTTGGACCGGGCCGAGAGGAGGGGAACCGCGTTGACTCTGTGTTTGGCCCCTGTTTTAGTTTAACGACTCCCAAGGTTGTGGACATCTTTCTCTCCAATGGCCCGGTTGGCCACATTCAAAACAGGTTCATGTGTGCTGGTTGGTGCGTGGTCTGTTTTGTGCAGCGACTGTGGCAGAGTGTGATTAGCAGATTGGTAAGAGACAACATTTGACTGGTGATCTCCTTCAATCGTGCGTTTGTCTGTTGGCCGAAATTGTTGTTGTTATTTTTGTTTTGGTGGTTGCTACAGTCGGGGACATTGTTCGAGGGTGCTTGTTTGCCCTGGCCCTGTCCTTGGCCTTTTTGTTGATGATTAGTTTCACTATGTTGGTTTGGTGCCATGTTTCCGTGGGTGCGCTTGACTCGGCGTGGTCCGTGGTAGTGGGTAACGTTGTGGTGTCCACCATATTAATGGGATGGTTTTGGCACCAAACATTTTTCGCATGTTCCAGAGAGCTTTCGATCCTGACTGCCGGAGCCGTCAATAGCTGTAGTCAAAACAGCTTTTCTTTCAGGGTGGGTTCTGCCCTCATGGCGTCAATAAACGTATCTGGGTGACACCTTCCGCATTTGTGTTAGCGTAGGCATGCATCATCAGGCGTCGGGTCCGGCTTGCCAATTCAGGGAGGGTTTCGTTTGGACGTCACCTTAGTTTTTAAAGTTGGGGACGACTTTTTTCCCCGAGAGCGTAATCTCCAAATCGCTCTGATAACCTGCCTTCTGGTACTGTGTAAGTTGGGGTGGTGGCCGATCCGAGATCCGCCAGGACTTGTAGCACCTTGCCGGACAGTTTGACGGCCAGTCACTTGCCAATTTGTTGGTCGCTTCAGAAATTCGTTCGCGATATGATTTCGAACTGACATTTAAAATCCTCCCAGTCACCCTTCCCACTGAATTCAGGTGGGAGGATGCCTCAGTTACCTCTATGAGGACGGACAATGGGGCAAAGCCTGGGGGTACGGATGGCCGAGTTTATATAAACGTGGAGGATGGTGGTGTGTGTGGTGTAGGCATATATTCTCTTGGATGGTGTCTTGGTGCTGGCGTTGGTGTTGGCCAGTAGATGAGCGCCTCATCGTACCATAATTGGTCAGTTCCCTGACAAGGTGGCTCAGAATATCTCTGAGAGACGCGCCCTGGTACGGCTGAGGATCAGGTGGTGGCCTAGGGTGATGTGTGCTAGGTGCAGAGTATGTTGGTGCGATGTGTAGTCCTCTACGCTCATGTCGTGGAACCGGGAACTCTGATGTATGCTGGGGGATGGGTGAGGACGTGTAGCGAAGTCATGTCATGGACCGTATATGATATATTCCTTGTTGCAGCCTTAGCCACCTGAACTCAGTTGAAACACTTCCTGGGCGTCGTGTGTGTGGTATTGGATTTCGTTCCCTAAGTGGACTGAATGTGCGAGGATCAAAATCCGGCGTTGGTGAACAGTGACGGTCATGAACCTCTGATATGGTCATAAACCACATGTTTAATAAAACGTCAATAAAGGCGCCCTCATTTAACGCCGAATATACATGTCTGGTAGGGGCGGATTGTCCCTTTTGTGTTAATGAGTAATTATAATTGGATGTTCCATATGTTAAGGTGTGCGACGCTCCATCAGCTTGGCACCCCTCATACCGCGGTTGTGGATACTCATTAAAATAGAATGGAGGCTGGACTATCGCAGGGTCGTAGGTCGTTCATTATTAAGGGCCCCACATTGGGCGCCACTTGTAGCTCCGGCACCTCATTGTTTCCTAGTCACACCCAACGTCGTATACGTCTATCCAACGATGCTGGTTAGCTGGCCTCGGGGCATCGGGAGGGAGACTGCGGGCGACCTGGGTGTACAGAAACTGACTTCTAGGCCTGGTGGAACAATCACCTTCCAGTGGGGCCAGGCGAGTATCCCCACCTATACGAAACACCACTGTCTTGTCCCAGCTATTGGTGTAACCTGTGTGGCGTTGCATCCTGATGGTATTACCTAGTTTTTTGTGTATACACTTGGAAGAGCGAGTAGAAGGTGGCTTTTCTTAGAGAGATTTATGAACCAATCGCTGCTACTTTGTGATGTCCCCTTTTATATGTGACGATTCTGCACCGTCTGCCTGGTATCTCGCCAAAGATACCTAACATGTCTATATGTACGTGCAAGGTACCTGAGTGAGGAAGGAACCGTAGCATGGCTTAAGGTGTGAATGACACTATTTTAATATAAACTAATGCCTCACGTGGGCCAATAAATTGGTTTTGCGGGAGGAAAGTGCGGGCCTCCATCACAGGAAAATTCCCACTACTCCAAAGCAAGAGAAGAGAATCGGTTTATAACCATTTAGAAACAATGCAAAGGTGCTAAATTATATATGTAGTATGAGGTCTTTTATTGTGATGTATGCTGGTTTACGTTGAGGTGGCATACGGATTTTATTAGTTGGTGCCACGTTATTTTTATTGTTATTTATGCTGGTTTATGTTGACGTGGCATATAGATTTCATTAGTTGGTGCCACGTTATTTTGGCGGACCTTCTCAAGGTACTAAGTGAACTGATAAGATTTGAGTCCAGACACAGAAGGTTTATGCCGCACATTGCCTATTCCTATTTAACTTTGACAAAGTATGTCTTCTTGCGTAACTCGCTCAGGCACCCATCTCGGGATATACCTATTGACCCCTCAGGCTGACACTTGTTGCCTGGGTGATGAATCATGGAGCCGATGAGTGACTCTTGACTACATGTCAGCACAACCACATATAACAAGACAAAGAGAGGACAGCACAAAAGTGTTGAATAAGCATCGTATCTAGTTACGACACGGCCGAAGAAGAGGCTAGCAGACTATGGTGACATTACTTGAAGGTGTAGCTCCGGGCACACCCTGTTGTTCCATAAGTTCTTCTTCGGAATCTGGCTCATACATATGGTATGTGCCAGCCAGACGATGCTGGTTAGCTAGCGTCGATGATGGTGAATGGAGACTGCGGGTAACCGGTGACCATGAAGACCGACCTCTAGGGTCAGTGGAATGTTCACGTCGATGAGTAGATACTGGTCTTTAATAAAAGCTGAATGCAGTCAAACAATCGTACTCTTTTCCTACATATATAATCAAGTGATGTATTGGCGTCGTCTGTTTTATATCTCGCCAGAGATACCTAACCTATCTTATATATATATATATATATATATATATATATATATATATATATATATATATATATATGGTCACCCAGCCTCACTGGAATGTGAACGTTCCCCTGACCCTAGAGGTCGGTCTTCGAGATCTGCAGCGACTGTACTAAAATATGTATTGAACATCTCGCAATGTTGCGCTATGTCTCTAATGTCATTACCTTCGGAATTATATAACACTAATGGCATTTTACTAGATGTTGGGTTTATGTTTCTCATAATGGTCCATATATTAGAAGGATTATTTTTCCTTTCAGCAAGCTGTTTACTGAAATAGTTTCGCTTAGGGCTTTCTATTAGGGGCATTACTTTATTTTTAAACTCTTTGTATTTGACCATATCTTTTATTTTTTCGAAATAATCGCGATCTTTCATGGCTTTTAAAATACCCTCGTTAATCCATCCAGGTTGACAATACTCTTTTACTCTGCGCTCGATGATAGGGGCGTGGTTATTGAGGATAGTGAGGAACGTTTCATGCCATATTTTAAGAGCTTCATTTGGGTCACTTATTAAATTAATCAGTTCCCAATTATATTGTGATAAATTTTGAAGGAATTTAATATTAAACGCACAAACCTATATAACCAACGGGGATGTGCTTGGAGCATCTCAGATCGGGCCGTTTCGTACCTGGACAACCCCGATCAGCTTGTACCCGACTGAGAGATTCACGCTACACGGGCGCGGAGGACGCACTCGATCCTTGCAGTCACCAAAGGGTTAGTCTGTAAGTGCATCTTTTTCCACTATCTAAACTTGCTGAGAACGAGCCGTATGAGACTCGCTCCCGGGAAGATGGCGTTTAACTGCATTAGGGTTATGTAGATGCCCTAAGCTTCACTGCCAGGCCGTTCCTGCTATAATTATATTTTCGCAGTGAATCCATACTTTGGCTTATAGTCTATCCTAAAAGGTATCAGTGAAGATACCGGGGAAGTGTGTGAGACGTCGCCGTTTGGATTCTAGCCATCGAGAAACCTCCGCAATTTCAAAGGACGGCTCTAATCAAACCAATAGAGGGAGTTACCAGACAAGTATTGGCCAGGTGGCCGGAGAGTGATAGAAAGAGACTGCTGATAAAATAGTGGTTAGTTGGCCATTAAGATTGTGGCCAAATATGAAAATACGGCTTGCTATGTAACTTGGCGCGAAGCCAGGAAAGAGACTTTACAATAAACAGTCTTCTTTCATTTGCGCGGTCATCTTTAGCTACTACTATATCCTATCGAAATATCTGAGTTAATATTAAGTTAGAAGTTTTGTACCATGCCCCATGTCTATTGGTGAAGGCACGAGCAATGGTCCCTAGCTAAAAAGTGTTGCTGTTTAGAGAATAGTGTGGTGCCTTATTGTAAGTTTGTAGTATTAAAAAGCCAATGAAAGTTTTAAGTTTTAGAATAATAGACTTAACTAACTAGAAAAGGAACAGTCTAAAAACGGCACTCGCCATAGTGCATTTTTATACAGTTAAACAATGAGATCTGACTGACGTAAGGTGCCTACTTGTAATCGGCGCAATAAACGAGTATGTAATGATTAAGCTAAAGGACGCCTGTTAGTCATCAGCACATATAAAAGTTACACAGTTGTTTTTCGGGCCTGCTAGTCATCAGCGCAAAGAAAGTCAGTGATGATGGCGTCTCTTCAGTTGTGATGCACCAGTGGTTGATTACAACTAAGTTCTTAGGAGAGTCAGTTATCACAGAAGCAGGTGAGGTAAGTTCCGGAACCATAGAAACTCAGAACGGGTGTAGGACGAAAAAGAGGTGCAGAAAGAGGACATGCTAGATAAGATGAACGCGTATATATGAAGTTATAGGTAAATGGCACAAGAAGATCTTCGCCAAAAGCTCAGGTGAGGCGATGAAAGCAATGTCCACTGTGAAAACGACTTAAGTACAAATGGCCTAAGCACTTAGTGTCTAGAGTACTTGGACAGGTCTGGCGAGATATCAGACGTACAGTTCGTTGCACAGTGAGTTTTAAGATGGTGCAGTTCAAAATTGGCGCCTTCTAAAGGTGAGGAGGAGGCTTATAGCCTTAGCAAACATTTTGGTTTATTGGACCTTAAGGGGCAGAAAAATGGTTGGCGTCGTGCCGACGGTTTGGCACTCGATCACGGTCTCATGTTCTATGTGTTTGCACAGGTGGAGTTTGCCGAAGCTGCTTAGTGCAATGCTGGGGAGAGCCCTTCAGTGGTATTCGACAGTTGTATCAGACTACCTCCCCGTCCCGACTGAGGAATCGTAGGTGATACAGGGCCCTTTATACTTTTGGTGACCAATCAGAAGTCACAACAGGCTGTTTCTCCACCAATCAACGCACATCCACATCAGGCGAAAAACATGTGTTAGTGACGTCATATAACCACCCTGACTTGGCGCTAGAGCATGCGCGATACGGGCCTAAGTCTATTTATAGCTTAATATTACTAGATTTTAATTTGGTTAATGGATTCACGATTCCCAGTGAATCCCGGTTAATATTCATCCTATGATGACAAGGATGGGCCTGGGACTAACAATTTCTGAATATGGGCCATTATATTCACAAATGATGCCTTACTCCACGCTGTCTTTGCGGCATAAGCATGCCTTTGTACGAACGTAATCATTTTCGCGACTCTACTGCAATAGTACACTGGTCCACAACACCATGGGGGTCAGTTTGGAGTATCTCAGCCAGTGCCCTTTCTTACCCAGCGCTAATTGATCCATGATACAAAATTACTCAAATCTGGAGAAACAAACCAAACCAATAACATTAATTTAAGTGAATTTACGGACTTTTTAAAAGAAATTAATAACCGAGTAGCGAATTCTTAATAGCGGATGAAAATATTGTAAGCTGTGTAGGTAACTACAGGAACAATAATACCATACAAATACTATTTGATGAATTAAACTCTGAAATTTCATGACATGAAAAACAAAAGGCCATAAAACAGCTTAAAACGGTAAAGATCTGTACATCCGATCTGTTATTGACTCATATTACACTCTTATTTAATAGCATATTCAAATCTGTCATTTTCCAAAAAGTTTGGTCCGAAGGAATCATTGTACCACTGCATAAAAAGGGAGGGTCGCATAAATGACATAAAAACCTAGAGACATCACACTGTGAAGTACATTAGGCAAGTTATTTACCAGGTACTCAACAATAGGCTAAGCCACTGGGCAGAAACAACTATGAATATGTTGAAGCCAAAGCTGGCTTCACAGTCGGGCTAGGCACGACAGGTAACTTATTTGACATGCATGGTTTAATCTCCTACCTCTTATGTGAGGCTGCGAATAATAACAACACTTGGGTAAGCTCTTTAAGCCGTATGCTGGTTACTAGAGGTTTCAACAACGTTTGCCAGTTAGTGCAAGGTAATGGTGTTGAGAAGAACAGTTTCATCGACGCCTATACACATAGGGCAATTGACATTTATAATCAGGGGCGGAGGCGGCAGCCAGACACTGATAGCAAAACTAGTCTATGCAAGCACTTTGTCGATGATGGATCATACAAAGGTTATTTGGATATGGTAACAATAATCAAGTACCAACAGTTTATGTGCTGACTAAGGACTAGCTCCCATAAATTACATATTGATTTGTCCAATTTATCAGTGGAGAACATGGCCTTGTAATTTAGCTTGCTAACAATTGGTACACTGCCTCTGAGTCCTTTCTCCATGAAGAGATGCATGTCATAGCCGGTGAGTAGCTCCAGTTTAACAATGTTTTCTGGAGTAGTACATCCCAGCTCAAACCAGGACTAGTGTAGTAGTGTGCTGGGTTTAGACTGTATTGCCTGGCACGTGTTGCGTGGAAGTTCTCATAGACGTCTGCGAGGAGAAGAGTGTCGGACAGCAGGTAGAGATCGTAATAGTCTCCCATGGTCTGGCAGTCGAAGCTGGCCCAGGCAGCCTGGGCATGGCTGTAGTCGTTGTCAGATAAGTCCGCCCCAGCAAGCTTACTGTAGAAGAGAGACGGTGGTGGCAGAGAGATGTCATCAATGTGCTCATATTATTATATGGCCTTGCAAAACAGGAGCTCATGCACGCCAGCATTGGGCTCATACTGCTGTGTGAGCAAGAATGTGGTGCGGCTAGCTCCAAGCTTGTCCAGTGACGCCAGCAGGAACTGTGCTGAGTCGATAAACCGGTGGCTGCAGAGAATGAAGGAGATGTACTTATCCATGTTATTGGGGATACAGGTTATTGGCCCTTGTTCCTGGATATGGCTTGCATGATGAGGTGAGAATTATACACAACCAGATTATGGGACATAACCAGGACTGTGGTGGACTTTGCGCTGAGGTGCAGCATGAGGTTACAAGGCATTGTGTGCTTCTCGCCAGTAGAGACCTGTGATATGGCAGTGGTCCCAGACACTATCTATGACTCAATCACGAGCAAAGGGTTTGTCACACACATAACAGCTGCCCGTGCTGTCATATACTCACCAAGTCTTCTCTAGTCATCTCCATTGGCATAGGGTGAGCGAGCACAGCATTTCCCTCTTTCTGTGCGGGTTGGTCCAGGAGGTGCTTAGCCACATCTTTTCCGCAATACAGTACTGGCGGTTCACTAACATCATCTGAGCGGATAACTATTTAGGAGAAGCCACATATCTCATGGTGTTGTGTCTTCTGAGTGCTGCTCTGGACTGGATTCAACTCTGGCCCTTCGACCTTTGTTGTTAGTGCTTCGAAGTCGGCATATATTTTGAATTGCACCTTGAACTGTTTAAGTTGTTTGCGGTGGTTGATGAACTGCATCTGCTTACCGTCTGTAGGCATCTTTATGCGCATTAGTCTGGCACTAGCACCTCTACACCCTGAGTGAGTAGGTCCGTTCGGGAATAACAGTGACAGCATCCCTCACAGAAGTGCTTTCCCCCTTCATACCGACTCTGGTCATAGAGCAGGCGATTCAGGATTTTGATCCAAAGTGATGCTTACCCGCCTTCTCAAGAAGCAGCAGATTGGTCCTCAGAGTGTCGGGATCATATTCTCTCAGCTGTAGTGGGTAAATACCTTTATCATGTCCGACGATATTAATGGCCAGACAATTCTGCCGTTCAACTCACGTTATTTGGGAGAGTGGTGTAGGAGAATCCACGCCACAGAAGTCAAGGCTGTCCCTGTGCTGTGCGTATTTTGCCAGCCTCTCTACTAAGTCATGTGTGGGGTACATAGCAGCCAGGAGAGACCGCCATATACAGTGATCATCTTTGTTCTTGACATTGACCTAGCATGCTTTTGCTTGGCCGAAGCAGGTAGATCGATGTAGGATCATCCACGTAGTGGGTAATATCTTGCAATGTCGAGGCACAGTACATCAACCTGGTCTACTGCCCAGCTAGACACCTCGCGAGTGTGGTTCTCAAGGCCTTGCAGCACCTAGGCTTTGGCATCCTTCACAGCCACGCAAATGCTGCTTGCCTTCAGGAGGGCATGCTGCTTAGACCAGAATTGGAGATCTGCGGTGACCTCGGTTTCATCATTCTTCTCCTTGTGGAGAGTGACCTTGAGGGCGAGACAGACTTCACCCCCTTCAGATCGATGATTTCTTCAACAGGTTTTCTCTCAATTCTGTCCTGGTTATTATCTAGGAAAGCCGCTGGATCCTTTACCCCATGTCCGGGAAGTATCCACCCCGTAAGTAGTTCTGGATGGCGTGTGGAGTTCACTTCCTGCGTGGAGCTGGGGTATGATTCTCAGCCATGTGAGCGGGTGGGTAAGTGTGGAGCTGGGTTGCCTTCTCAGGAACCTGGATGGCCTTCCTACGCAGAGCCGTCATTGTCTTCTCAGCCGTGGCTATGTGCTTCGGGCGTGGAGCTGGGGTTGGTTTGCCAAGCGACCCTGAATGGCTGAGATGATGAGGCCAAGCCGCAAAAGCATTGTCAATTCGTGGATAATCACCTAGGCTTTCTATCTGTAAATGGAGTTTGGACCATGAGTTGATTGGTGTGGTCTGAGGATTGAGGACGGGCTCAGTCGTGTAGCTGAGATTTTCTCCACCTCATCATAGGGAGGCGTGGTCCATTGGCTTGTTCCAGAGGTGTGGTACAGAGGCTAATTCTTAGTGGCCAGAGGTGTGGTCCATGGGCGTGGTCTCTATTGGGGTTATTTGGTCTAGAACTATCATTTTTGGGGAAGGTAATGGGCCCCCTGGGTGGGGTAGGGTGCGGGAGTGGGGTGGGTGTGGGTGGGCTGGGCGGTCCCAGTGGTATAGATCAGCTGCGGTCTGTGTGCTGTATCTCTCCCACGCATATTATGGTTGAGAGCTGCTACATACCCTTGGGTCCGGTTTGGTCGGATATTTTCTTTGGCTGCTGTTTGGTGAGACGTGCCTCACCACGTACCATGATGGGTGTGGTCTGGAACCACTATTTTATATACTACTCCTCTAACACGTTTCTATTTTATACGTATTTGGTGCCAAATTTATAAACAATTCCAAGTGATTACCTAAGGCTGCATACTAGGATAATAATAATAATAATAATAATAATAATAATAATAATAATAATAATAATAATAATAATAATAATAATCTTTATTTAAGGAGGGTATACATCGTCAGTAAACTGATCTTCCCGAGGCCCTCACACACGCACACACGCACGCACGCACGCACGCATATAAATATATAACTATTTACAAATATACAAAATATACAGTATTATAACACAAGTAAAATGACTGTTAGATTAGATAATTAACTTATTTGTTCATTTTCGATAGATATTACTAAAACAGTATTGCAGAATAATTACCTCGTCGAATGTCTATGTTCGAATCACCGTTCACGCATACATACGCGCAGAGATTGGATGCAGATTTTATTTCGACCTAATGGTAACGGACTATGGTAAATGTAACAACTCCTCGTTTTCCCACCTAGAGATACATGATATTATCTGCATCAACATATGGCCACAATATGAGCATATAGATTTTCGGCTCTGGAAATAAACCCGCATAGAGCGTTCGTATAATCCATCAATCACTGAAGATGATCAGAGGATTTAGCAAATGATTATTGATGTTATCTTTCTAAATTCATCAGCACCATCTTGCAAGTAATGACAATGAACTCTTTCTCCTGTGTCTGTGTCTTAATTCCATGTACATGAGAACACGTTGCAAAGGGATTATGTACATATAAATACCGTACTAACACTTTAATGTCTACGTATGTTCAAGAAATCAAATATATTTGCTTATTTAATTTACAGGCCGAGAGAAGAAATTTTTTTGAAAATTTACCAACGGAGTGACTGGTTCGGTTATCGAGCCATTCACTCTAGTGGTATATTAAAAAGATAGTCCTCTCGTGGCCTGTAAATGGACAATCCTCGAGACCGCTGCAGAGGTGGGTTTGGCCTGCTTTGCCATGGAATGGTTAATGCTCAGCAAAGAAATGGGCCGGTAAGCTGAGAACATTGTAGAAGTACATATAGACTTCCGTTTATAAATGTAAATTTATTTCCATCTAACTAACTAAGTCCGAATAATCCACGTCATATATAAAGATCTTATTTAAGTTACAGTTACATTACAGTTACTGAAACGTTGCTACTTTACTATAATTTGCGCAGGACTTTCCAACATGAAGCTAATAGATGATCGACGATATAATGATTTCCTTGAGAACAGTACCTTAACAGCAACTGATATCCAATTACTTGCGTATTTAGATGACTATAATAAATTCCCATTGTTCTTCACGCGTATATTCCTAGGCTTACTGTTCGGTATCGGTGTGATTGCTAATTCAATTCTCTTATTCTATTTTAAATTATCTAGAAAATACCGTGTTCCTGTGTTTACAGTTTTGTCGAGTCTCGCTGTCTGTGACTGGCTCACGTGCTTGTTTTCAGCAATGATAGGACTTCTTTATCCATATGTTGTTGTACCAACAATAATGTGTAGTGTTGATATCTATATCATGACAGTGGCTTACCATAGCAGTCTCTGTCATATGATGTTTCTTTCCGCTCTAAGATATTATCAACTGGTACATCCTTTAGCGGCCAAGGTCAAGGTCACGGCTACTTGGGTGGTTAAGTACTGTCTTGTATTCTGGTTTATTTCTTTATGGATCTCTATCCCATTTGGTTATTATTACAGGACCTATGACTTATATCACGATGGAAACCTACGGCATTTCTGTTTCTTTTTCGGTAATGATGAAGTGATGGTTCTTACATATATTGTATTTTGTTATTTCATACCAGTGATTGTGATTGCTGTCCTGCATATTTCAAAACAATATCGTGTTTCCCATGTTTCTCCGAAGTCTAATAAAATCACCAACCAAGACAAACGTAGTACAAGTTCCCGTCTTATCTCCATAATTATTGCTCTTTTCATAATATCCATCTCGCCGCATTTTGTGCATTTATCATATCATTATGTCCTAGGATTCCCTATGGCGGATTTTCACTGGATTTTTCATATGTTTGGTAATATGTTCACATACGTGAACAGTGTTGCCAATCCAGCTCTATATGTTTTGAGTTCTAAAGACATTCGTGGTGAAATGTATAAAGTATTCTTTAGATGGAATACAGGAAGGTCAACGGGTTAGGTAAGGGAATCTTGCCTGGTTTGTTGATAATTCTGTGCAACTAATAATACTGTCATGCATAGATACCTGATTAATAGATACAATAATTAATGAAATTCTGAAATTGAAGAGATTCAATCTTTGCAAATGAAGATTCATATTACTGAACCTTTGAGCGAAAACTAAACTGGTTATCGGAGCAATGCAATAACTATTCTAGTCATACAAACTATGGTGTAAGAAAAGCCACATTCTCTTGCTTATATTTGCGTGCATATATATTTATGTATATGCTACTAAATCAACTATTTATAATTCCTGTTCCTGACCATGTCGTAGGTAGATGGTAACTTTCCATCAAGGTTCTTCTATAGCTACAAGCAGAATGGACATTTCCAATTTTTGCTATGCCACGCCCATCACTTGATAAGCTCCACCCACACTTCGCCTTGTTGGGATTGAACGATCCCTGAATGCCCTGACTATCAATTTTCTGAAAACTATGCAGGTAAGCGGTTGAAAATCTTGTAAAAAATTTGACTGGGTGCTGTTGCTGCCCATAGTTTCAACTATGCGTTCGTGACGTCATAATGATGTCATTGATAGTGATCTCATTCTATACGTCACGTAGTTGATTATGAGGTCATACGATGGATGGAAACAGTGGAAAAGCCCATTATGCAGACAATATCAAAGTCAGTTTCCATGCAATTCATAGGTAACAAAGATGAGCCTAAACTGAGATCGTCGCCTCATGTCCAACTTTGGACATCATGCATAGTTCTGACAAACAACACGTTCGCGCGTGTTGTTCGTGTTGGTCTGTCCGTGATGTTTGACATTGAGCCAGTTGTTGCCATTGGCTTTCTGCTAAGGCTGCGCAGTATGACATAATATCAAACCGAAGGAAATGCCAATTTTCAAACCGGTTTGAACAGTATATAGGTTCTTAGGGTGGGGTGTGGGCCATGGAGGAGTGGGTTCCATTAAGGAATGTAATTTATTTCGATAAACGTCTAGCAATCATACATGTGTATTCGGGAACTTTGATACAAAACACATGCTCGTATAATAATTTCTTTACAATCCTCAGAAATAAATCAAATACTATTTTTTATGTTATATATGAAATCAGCAGTGCGCGGGTGTGCAAACTTTAACAGACTAAGAATTTCAAACATTTAAAAATGGACTTTTATGGCAAGAAGTGTGCTATAAGTTAGAGCGATTATAATCTGGGGAAACGTCTAATACATTCGTTTCTGATTACGTCAGTTGGATTAACGTATTTGTAATAATCTAGACACTTACTGAGTATCAATACAATGTGTTCGATTTACAATCGATTAAAGGCCCATATTCACACTAGAAGGCATGCAAATAAAATTGTTATAATTGTATAACGCGCAGATCAATGCAATGAAAAGAAATAAAACTTAGCATACAATGATTTCATTCTATATAAATTAACATAATTTGCGAATTTAAAATTATGGATACGAGTCACTAATTCAACTTCGCGACTAACAATTATAATAATTTGTACGGATTTGAATCATTCTATGCTAAGATGTATTTCGTTTCATTATATTGCGGTATACGATTTAAGCCTCAAATGTTTACAATCGTCAATTAATTGTGATTCTTAGCTTTATAGAATTATCTTATCAAGACGCGGCGTACATGGTGTTGTTGTGATAAATCGCTATTTGTTTAAAACAACACTATATATGTTTATTTTATATCGTATTCGAGAGAATTTCTGATCACTCACAAATGTCGACTTTTGTATGTCCAAACGGGTCAGCGTTTTAACCACATAATGGACACATTTGGTCATTAGTATTAATCAATATTAATTCACAGAGTATGTCACGATTATCTTTGGGAATTTATCACTGAAATGTCTGCTGGCTCCATTATCGAGCTAGTCATTCCAATGGTAAATTTTCAAAAATAGTATTCTCTTGGTCGGCAAATTGACAGTTTTCATTACCTCTGTAGAGGCCGCTATTAAGTGATTTGGGCATCACTATTGATAAGAAGAAATATAATTAATCATTATCGGGTAAACCGAAAGTTTTCATAATTCGGGTTTTCGGTTTGAGTGTGATAATGGCAGTTTGCAGCGTATTGAACCGGTTTACGATGTGAGATCGGTATATTGCGCAGCTCTACTCGTTGACTGCCTCGAACAGGTATACATACTGAGACTGACGCATGCGCTGCAGGCAGAACACAACTTTGCTTCGCCTGCACATACTCTCGGCTCTCAGGTCTTGTAAATTGTGCTAACTTTTACCTTAGTATACCGAGATTGTTTCACATCAATATTAAAGCGATGCTAATCTCATCTCAGATGTTGCATTGCAGCGATAGCATATGGTTCACATTTCCTGATCTGTATCGCAATTATCTGTTTTGTAATATCGAGTAAATGCTGAACAGTGATCGACACCATTTTGTCTCCTCAAGCTATTGCGTGTGATGTCATGTAAGCGTCAATGCATATTTATTATGTAACGCTCATCCCATTGCATATTTTGAAACTAATTTGACTGGAAGTTGTTGCAGCCTATATTCAACAGCTTACATGTAGGATTGCTTTTATACCACATTGCCCAATTGTAGATGGCGCCTCTATGACTGAGCGTATATACCGAGGCAGACGCACTAGGGTTTTCCTGATTAGATGAAATGTAAATCATGACAGCCATCATAGGGTGTAGAAATGTACCAACATTTAACTACTAAATCCTGAATATCTTTCCTTAGCGGCGTGATAAAAAGCTTAAAATTACCTGGATAGTTTATGACAGGCGTGTTAGATCACCTGAATAGCTATCAAGAGGTAGGATTAGTTATCCTTTAAGTAAAGATAGAATCCGTTCTAGTCTGGTCACGCATCAGCGTCATGACCATGGCTCCTCAGCTACCGTAGCTGTTTCATTGATATATATCCAGGAACTGACTGACAGACTATATGCATGGAGAAATATCATCTCTCCATTTCCAGAAAACGATATCCCAACATCCTTTGGGCGGCACGCGTATGACGTAATATATGCCGCTGTGATGTATGTCGTTGTTTCGCGCGCAATTACGTCACAGATTGAAAACATGTTTTGCTTTTCGCGATTTTCTGAATCTTATATCTTATTTGAGCGAATTTCTGATCACTCGCAAATGTTCACCTTTGTATGTTTCAGAATCAGAATCTGTTTCGCGAAATAGCGGAGCGCTCTAACAAAACGTAGGCTATCGTTCCGTAGGAGAGGCAAGTTTCTGCCTCGCTAATCTAGCAGAGGTCTCTGGAGCGCTTTCTCTGCAGAACGATCTCCAGACTCTCCTATGGAAAAATACGTTTTGTTAGAGCGCTCTGCTATTTCGCAAAACATGTTTGTAGGCGACTCGCGAAAAGCAAAACATGTTTCCAATCTGTGACGTAATTGCAGGCGAAATAACGTCACACGTCACAGAGGTATATATTATGCCATAAGCGTGTCGCGTAAAGGATGTTGGGATACCGTTTTCTTAACAAACATTATCGTTCCGTATTGAATAGTTTTGTTCCAGAGCGCTCTATTAGAGCGACCTATTGAAACTGGGATTTTTGCACCTCCTATGAAACATAAAGCGGTATAGCTCGAATTTAGCTTATCAAGCTTCCAAAACAACACAAAAACAATGGAATATTTTGAACATAATTGGATCGTCAATGTCTTCCAGTCCAATGGATTAGAAGGCATTGCCGATCAAATTATGTTCAAACTATTCAACTACCACCATGTTTCTTATTAAATAACATGTTTCTGTTTTTGTTTTGGAAACATTTAAGCCTATTTATGAGATGTATGTAATCGTACACGGCAAGTAGTTGACTATGACGTCATGTGTAACCAGGGCTTTGAGAAGTTTAGACAGTGTAAATAAACTGATTCTTACCCGCCTGATAAGCCTGATAACCGGCGTCAAATGATACATTTATAAACTGTTGTACATTTTTTAAACAATGTTGTTGAAAACTTTTCGTTTCTGCCATTGCAATGCGTCCTCGCCCGAGATTCCTTCTCAGCAGTTCGTTATTCCAGTGGCTCGTCTTTAATCATTCGTCCAATAATAGTCAAGCTGGCCAAAAACAGCATCTGTAGTGGTATTGAGGGAGGTCCAATTACAGGCCAAGAGAGGGATATTCTTGAAAATTTATCACAGCAATTACTGGATTAATGACCGAGACTGTTCCAGTGGTACATTTTCAACAAATAGTTTTCCCTTGGCCTGCAAATGAACAATGACTCAGCAAAATTTGTGACTTTCTTGACCATTATTTCTTTAGAAATCTGTTAATTAGTAACAAACTCAGAATTGAACGCGGATGTAGGTACAGTATAGTTCTGAAATAACTTACCATGCTTTCAAAATAAACCGTACTGTTGAATATTATGAACATAATGGAACTTTCCAGTTTTAGCTATGACCCGCCCATCTCTAGCTAAGCTCCACCAACACTTCGCCCCTGTTGGGATTGATCGATCCCTGAATTCAATGATTTCCAAATTCCAGAAAACTATACAGGTAAGCTGTTTAATCTTTTGAAACTAATTAGATGTGATGCTGTTGGCATGAACAGCGCCCAGTCAAATTAGTTTCAAAATATTCAACAGCATGTTTATTAAATAGTAAAGACATACAGTTCGTACAACAACTCTTTAGTCTATCACCAATTATGCGCTCGTGATGAACTTAATTACGTCATTCATGAAGCCATTAGTTATGACGCCATCCTACACACTGCGTAGTTGACTATGATGTCATGTGATGGATTCATATAATGGAAAGGACTATTGCATTGGAAGACATTGCTGCTTATGTAGGCCTACTTGTCTTTAAGTAACATGTTTCTAGTTTTGTTTTGAAGGCGTATTAGCTTATTAATGGGTTGTACCGCATGCAATGCTGGTGGATATTATTTAATATTTGAGAAAACTTCCGTGGTATCAGAATAGTTTTAGCCAATCAAATTGCATTTGTCATAGAAGTTTGCTCAACTGAGAAATTTATTCCACGCTGTAAAATACACCAGACCTGGGGAAGCAAGTAACAATGTGTCTTTCCAGTTTTAACTAGGCCCCGCCCACCTTTAGCTAAGCTCCGCCCACACTTCGCCGTGTTGGGATCGATCGATCCTCGAATGCCCTAACTATTAAATTCCTGAAAACTATATAGGTAAGCTGTTGAAGATTTTGTAATTAATTTGACTGGGTACTGTTGCTGCCATAGGGAGCAACAACGCCCAGTCAAATTAGTTTCAAAATATTCAAGAGAATATGTGTTAAATAGTAAATACTAGTATTATCCTACAATTCGTACAACAACGCATAGTCTGTCTTCAGGTATGCGTTCGTGACGTACTTATCTACTTAATACATGATGTCATAATGACGTCATTCATTATGAAGTCATTCCACACGTCACATAGTTGATTATGACGTCATATGCTGGATGGATAAAGTGGAAAGTTCTATCATGTGATTGAAGAAAGTCACATGCTATGCGTTATGGGACCTCTAGAGGTGGAACATAGAATAAAATAGAGGGATCCATTTTAGCTATGCCTCGCCCATTTCTAGCTTTGCCCCGCCCATTTCTAGCTACGCTCCGTCAAAGTTGTATGTGTATTGGAATCAAGTTATATACTCCGAATCCTGAATTTTCAGAATCCCAATTTCAATGTAAGTATACAGGTAAGTTGTTGAACATTTTGAAAGCAATTTAACTACAGGCTGTTGCTGCCTATCGTAGGCATGTAATGTGACGTCAATCTTCGTGTGACGTAATTGACTATGACATCATATGCTTGAGTGACATGTCACGCCTCTATTCAATGTGTATGGGACAGTGTACTGCGGTTTCTGCAGTCGAGCGTGACCTCGACCATAGGCAGAGCTTTTAAGGGCAATAGCTCAGTAACCTTTCACGTTCGATATCGAGTATACAGCATTCTTACTCTTGTTTAGTGACTAGCCCATTTGTCATGTCCTGAATCAAGAAATTTTGTATCCTACGAATGATGGATTTGTGTTCCTGTGTGGACTTAGAACACACGATAGTTTTGGAGAATTTTCATAATTTGCATTAATCCAAGATGGCCAATAGTCATCATTCTGATCAAGTAACCTTTGAACTAATGGAGGAAGACAGGTTTTAGCCATGCCCCGCCCATCTTTAGCTAATCTCCACCCACGATTCGCTCGTGTTGAGATCGATCGATCACTGACCTCCCTTTATCTCAATTTCCAGAAACCTATATAGGTAAGCTTTCGATTATTTTGAAACGAATTTGACTTGGTGGTGTTGCTGCTTTTTATGGCTATGGCAGCAACATCGTCCAGGCAAATTAGTTTCAAAATAGTAAAGAGCATGTTTATTAAATACTAAAGACATACATTTCGTGCAACAATACTTACTCCGTCATCAATTATGTGTTCGTTATGAAATTAACTATGCCAATCATGACGTAATTGATTATGACGTCATCCTATACGTCACGGGCCACATGAAAACGAACCCTTCTATTTCTTAATGTTGCAACAAATTATGTTTAATCACACTTCAGACTAGGAGCTGTACAGAAAAAACGTCACAAACGAGGTCGAAGAAATATACTTTCCACAAAAAATGCAAATTTATTTTTGAAAATATGTCCCTGTCCTTCCAGTGGCAATTTAAAAAGGGGTTCTCTTGACTTGAAAATTGACATTCGGCAAGACCTCTGCAGAGGCAGGTTTTGGCTGGCTTCGTCATGAAATGGGTAACCAAGAAGATGACAAAAGCGACACTATGTTTCCGGTGTATATCAAATCAAGTCACCAGTAAGTGTAAAACATCATGGGCATATTATCATGAGTTGTAAGGGCAATGCAGAGGCGTTAGATAATCAATCTACATCGTTATTCACCAGAGAAAGCCTTGTTGCCATTCCATCTAAGCCAGCATCTGCATTCAACAACCTTAGCAACATCGAGATAACATCATACGAAGTAAAGAAAGCTGTAAATGACCGAATCCGTCAACACAGAATGCCCTGACCAAATTCTATCCAGAATACCTAGAGCAACATCCAGTCCAACGGCACCAACCCTTGCCTCCTTGTTCCAGCAATTACTGCATGAATCCACTATCACATTAAGCTGGATACAAGCCAATATTACACCAATATTCAGGAGGTCATAGAATCAAAACATCAAAGCACAGGCTTGCTTCATTACCATCAATTGTAAGTTACTAGTGCCCACCATAGCTAGCTCAATTCAGGAATCCATTTCCTCAGTCAATCGTATGACGTCATAATCAACTATGTCACGTGTAGGATGACGTCATGATGATTCGATTTAGTCTGTTTTTAATGCGTAATAATCCAACTGTACGAATTGTATGTCTGTACCATTTATGCCAGCAACAACACTAACAAATTAGTTTCAAAATATTCAACAGGTTGCCTACCTAGTTTTCTGGATATTAATGGTCAATGAGTTCTGGGATCGATCGATCCCAACACGAACGAGGCGTGGGTGGAGCTTAGCTAGGGATGGGCTGGGTATAGCTAAATCTGGAAAGGTCCATTAAGTAACACCTAGACCAGAGCAAGATCCTCCATCCTAATCAACATGGATTCTGTCACAAAAGATGACGCGAGGCACTGCTTAGTATAAAACAAACCACAACCTCACAACATGTTTAGACCAACGAAAGCAAGTTGATGCAGCTGTCCTGGATTTCGAAAAAAACAGTTAATAAAGTATCGAACATATTGCCTACTTAAGAAAATCCACCACTCTAGCATGCAAAATTGGGCGCCCTTCGCTGGGTAGATAACTTCTTCACTGACAGACAACAAAGAGTAGTTCTTAGCGGAGTGGAGTATCATTCAACTCAACAGAGACAAGGTCTGGTATCCCACAAGACGGTGTTAGAACCAATTCTTTTCCGCATATCCATCACGACATCATCGACGACATACAATTAATGACTCAGCAGAGGACTATCTTCTCTATGATATCATACGATCGAATCTAGTAAAGACCATCAAAACCTACAGAAACACATGATACACCTATTTTATCGACACATTGCTGGCAGATGGAGTTTAATGTTTCACATCAAAACGTAACGTATTGGATGTCGCCCAGTATAGGTCTAGATTTATCACCGCATACCCAATGTGAGATCAGATACTAGAAGAGACCTCATCAAGTGTGTTCCTAGAAGTGGAGAAGACTCACAACCTAAAGTGGAACACACACATATCTTTAGCTTCACAAATACAGCACACGGTGTACTCGAATGTCTCAACAGAAACGGCCATGGATGCCCTCAATCAGTTAAATAAAGGGGTACCAGACCTTTGTTGGACCGAAACTGGAATACAGCTCCACTGTCTGGAACCCGCCCACAAAGGGAATCTGTCATACCATGGCTGTTCAGATGATAGCAGATTGATTTGCATTTGTAGAATCTGTCTACAAATACCAGAGTATCGTAGACATGTTAACAAGTCTAGACTGGGCATCACTCGCGGAGTGAAAAAGAAAACCAAACATGGCATTCTTGTGCAAGGTATTAATTGGCCCTGTCGCCCCAGATAAACACCGCCTCTTACAAAAGTTACAGAGAATATAGGCAACTAACCAACAACATCAGAGTTCATTCATGCCAGGATCTGTGCCGATCTGGAATGGCCTAACTGACAGCAGCATCTCGGCATGGGATGTCGATACTGTCAAAGGCTACATCTGGGAGCAGGTCAGCCATCTTGTGAGCAGGGCATTATGTGAAGGTATTTCCGCCCAAAATACGGCAATGTTATATAGACGTGTTCAAGTCGGACGTTGATGGAATATTGTTCAGCATACGATTTTCCTTTATTTGAGTCTAATTTCAAGTCTCTATGACAATTTTGAAGATTTGACACTGTCACCCAAATATTGTTGACAACATTTTGGATTTATGTAAATTACGAAAATTTCTCAGAGTTGCTGCATTGGCAACTAAGCTGAATTTGTTTTTGACACAATATGAGTAGGGTACAAATAAACAAAAAGGGGGCATATTATAGAACATTTCTGGGCTGTGTATTGAATACATAAGAACGTTAAATAGACTAGGCTCTTATAGTCCACGGCGTTGACAAAATATAGATTCCTACATTACTATCGCTTTACGCTTCGTATTGGCTTCCTCTGACTTGATTTATACATTCGTACCCACGTCCATAGTTTTACTTACATTGAAATGTGTCTTAAGCAACTACATACATTGAGATTGGAGAATGTGTTAATACAATAAAAAGAGCATTGTCTTCATGCTTTTCTCCCTGTCGTATCGAAGCATATGTCGCGAGACACGATTGTTGTTACTAACGACTAATAGCATCTCAATACAAGCCACTCACCGTGCAATACAGCTCATAAATAAATTACCACCCGTATAAAGAGGAACAGAAACATGATAGTTAGTACTATTTTGAACATGATGTAAGAAATGTTCTGTTGAATATTTTGAACATAATTGGAGCAATGTCTTCCAATCCAATTATCTTCAAAATAATATTCAACATAACGTTCAAATCTATTTCTGAGCTTAGGATTGTAGTCCTTTAAGACAATTGGTCTTATGATCACGTGACAAAAGGGGCCATCATCATGTGACACCAACATGCATATATATATATATATATATATATATATATATATATATATATATATATATATATATATATATATATATATATATATATATATATATATATATATATATATATATATATATATATATATATATATATATATATATGTATGTATATATATATATATATATATATATATATATATATATATATATATATATATATATATATATATATATATATATATATATATATATATATATATATCTATATATGTATATATATCAATACGGATATAGACATGATATAGGAGTCAGGACCAACCACTTGAAAATAATAAAGGATATTGTTGCGATATAGGCAAGCAGGAAGCAGCTTCGTGTAGCATCTCATTTGCAAATTTTCCGGAGCTTGGAGTAGGGGATGGTGGTGGTTGTGGTTGATCCAGCGATGCCACCCCCACCCCACCCACCCCACACCAGACCGCCCTCAACCATTTCCACACATTGGATGCAAGTCATAATAGAATCCCAGATCCACCGTTGCGCAGAGTTTGATGTGAAATACAATTTTGTTTTCATTGAATAAAATTTAATACTTGGTTGCCTAAGGCGGATAAAAACGACCTCCACAGTGGTCTTGGGAAATGTCCATTTGCATACCAAGAGAAGCCTATTTTCGAAGATTTATCACAGTGGGAGATTTTCAAAAAAATAATGTAAATAGATATTTTTATGAAAAATTTTGAATTTTCTTAATCAAATTTTGGGCATTAAAAAGTTAACGGAAATGCTCTTATTTACCGTTCCTCTAGGCAGTAAAGGGAGATAACTAATATGCCTTTAGTTCATCTTGGTCAAGAAAAATTAACTCCCTTCACATAATAAAGTTTCAGATCGTAACGTGAAATGCAGACAGACAAATAATACCAAAAATATCTCCTAACTGTCCTTCGGAATGGACGTAAAGAAGTTGGTGCCCACCTACCTGGCATGCCCTTTCTCCTCCGAACACATGTCAACTGTTGCACTAGTAGTACGACAGTCACGATCTAATATATCATGTGGATTTCTGGTCGCTCATAAGAGGATTGATCAGGACGTGGCGGACAGTTGGACTGATCACTCATCTGTTGACTGGTTTGTCCTTTGCCTTATGAGACCAAGCATCCGAATATCCTACCACCAATATACATCAGGGATAGATATGTTAGAAATGTGTTATGAAATATTATGGAAACAAATGCTTTAACGTGCACAAATCTACTCATTTATTTTGCACGGGTGACGCTAAGAGAGAAGCGTTACTAAAAATAAGAGCAACGCCATGGCGACAATATGCATGTTATTAATTTGGGAAATACAGGATGTCCAGCTAAGGTACATAGGCTTTCCAGAGTGATGATCTCTGGACAAACTCTAATCTGGTAATTAAGGAAGCATGGCATTCTATGATTGTGCATATTTAATCCATGTATATCCGGTCAGAAATATGATTATTAAACTCGCTATTCAGTGGCCGGTATATATGTGTAAGAGTACGTGGCATTTAATGCTCAAGTTTAGCGCCTTGTTAAATGCGCATATAAAGAATGTTCTCTGAACCTGATGAAGCAAGTGATCTGATATTTCAACCCCCATATTGATCCATAAACGTCAACACTTGCACACAACTTATTATTTCTAACATCAACATGTTATGATTCTAACTTGTTAACCCAGGATTTATTTTTTATATACACTAAATTTTAAGTTTCTTTTTTCTCGTTTCTTCTTTAGTTAATCATATGGCATTATATTTATTTATCTTCCATTACGTTATTTATTTTTTGGTTTCATCTCAAAATGGTTTTTTTCTTTTCTACCTTATTTCCGTTCATAATCTTATGTTTACAGGCTGCCCTCCAGCCTCCTCCCACCTCCGAGAGAAATAAAGCAATTCCATCTCCCATCCTACGTTTACACTGCATGCAACACTTGCATCTGGCAACAACAGCTCAATAGGTAACAACAGGCTGCGCACACACTGCTAGCAACATCTTATGTTTTGATTATTTCAATTTTTACTTTCAGTTTCACAACCCTTCGCAACCCTTCGGGGGAGCTACGCACTCCTTCAGGGAGGCACCTCTTAGAGAGAGTCATGGCTGAAACACATCTAGGTGTAAATGGCCAGTAAATCAACTGAAGGAATGATTAGTGGACTCGTGATAATTAATCTATTCACATATCATAATGCCAGACATGGGACATGTGACGCGTGGCCTGTTTCGTTCCAGGTGTCTGATTGGTCCTTTGTCTCGATTTCACCTGTTTTATAGAAGTTGAGAGGCGTCTAGCATAAATAGACCTGATTCTGTACTTTCATATGCTCTTCTTGCCTAAGATTTATTGCCAGTGCGTGTATGGAGACTTAGCAACTTTCCGCCGGCGTGGAATAGGTGTTCCGTTTTATTTGAGTTAAACTGCAGTTATCTCGATATACGAATTCCATCTCGCCTTCCCCCCTAATGTGATCAACCACTCACATGAGAAGTTTAGTACCATCTAACTATAGAATTGTCATTACAAATAGAGGAAATAACTATCTTGTGCTGAGAACGTTTCACAGTTTATAATTCTTTTGACAAGTACGTACCAGACGGCCGTAGCCATCCTGAAAACATGTTGGGCACCCTTGAATTTCTTGGTCAGTTTTGGCATGTGATTTTATCGAGACATCAGAGACTGAGCAGATTTGTTTGCCAGACATACTTTAATTTGAGAGAGCCTATCTCACTTTCTAATAGAACTTTCCTGGTTACCGTAAACTGCCGCAAATAACGTAATTTAAATCCACGTAGTTACTGCTGAACTGATCCTGATAAAACTAAATTTACGGATTTACCCATGAATTCCATTAAGCGAGGAATTCTCAACGCTTCTTCGAATTTAAGTTTGTCGAACTGTCCTTGTCATTGGTCATTTTGCGGTACTTATTCCTGAGTATGTGGAGTCTCTTCAGCTCTCATTTCCAGTATTCATCTTCGTCAGATCCTGCGGTGGTCTGCTTCCTTGTATGAAACATAGTTTAAAGAGATTTGGCGCTCTCCTGAGAGTTTGAATTTCCAGAAAGCGGTTCAATTCTTGCCCACGAATCCGGACATCCTGGTCCCAGAGACTTTTACAAGTCAGCTGACCAGCAGTTGTTACCATCACGTCGAAGGATCGCTGGACCTTCTTCTATCAAATTGTGTTTGCTCCATGGACCGTAGGTGTTAGGCCGCGTTTACATAGAACGTGTCGATATACGGAAGACACGACACGGTACGCGTAGATACACGTCACGCCAACACGGCGGGTTACATAGACTATTCTCGTGTCTCGATCATTTGACACGGTGACTCTGACGAGTAAAGTTAAAATGGATTCCTCGGAGGAAGAAATTCTGGCACTGTATGTTCTCGTCAATAAGCGAAAAAAACCCAGCAAAAGGCAGTGCGGGGCCGAGCAATGTGGTGCCGACAACATTTCCTAGTGAGGCCTATACTAGGCGAATATCATAGAACTTTCCGAAATTTAGTGGACAACCCTGACCTATATGTGTTTTTCAACTACACCAGGATGTCCTACGACAGCTTTCGAGAATTAAAGGGTTTGCTTGAACCGCACATATCACCAACCGGAAGCAACTGGAGGACTCCAGTAGCCGCTGAACATAAACTTGTCCTGACATTGAGGTGAGTGCCGTAAAAAACCAACAAAGACTTTATTCTTTCCAAATGAAATTTATTATTCTAGAAATATAGATATTTCAACAAAACCATGATCTCATCGACATGGATCAGAATTACATGTTATCAGCCATGGTCTGCCTCGTCTGGAAATGTGTTGAGGGCATTGGAGAGAATGAGGAATGGTAGGAGTCTATTGTTGCACCAGGCGTATGGACCGAGTGCGAAGGATTTAACCAGCGAGGACAGGGTGTAACCGGCCTGGACAATGATGAGTTTTCAATGGGCTGGGTGCTATTCACATCAAAATGAGGTCCAGATTGGGTGGGCTTTGACGCATCTTTTATCAAGTTAAGCACTGCTATCTGAAAATCTAGATACCTATCCTCATCCATGGCCTCTACTCTTGGTAGAATTGACTGCAGGAACTTCATGCGCGGAGATTCCATTTTCTCCTGGAGTCTCAGTTGCAAAGCTTTTGCTAGACGATCCTCGTCTTCATGGTCACCATCATAAACTTTCCTCTTTAACATCTTTGATTTCTGATTAATGATTACCTTTGATGTGGCAGTCGTGCTGTTTGTTCCACACTTTGTCTGCATGGTCTTCCTGTCCATAAAACGATCTCCGATAATTACGTCACCCTCTTTATCTTGTTCATCATAATTATGATCATCATCATCGATGCCAAAGGAAGATATGCCGGATTCGTTCATTGCTCGGTCGATAATGGATGGGCCATCGCTATCGGGTGAAGACTGTGCATCATTTGGATGATCACTACCACATCCAACTGATTCCTCAAGATTGCTCGTCGTATGTCTATTGCTTCTTATCTTGGTCAGAAAACTCATAGCAGACGCAAACTTCCAGCTGCTGATATCAGATGCTGCGCTCCCTGATGGTTTATTCTTTCGGCGCTGGTTTGCGCTGTTGTAAGCTTTGCATAGGTTCTCCCAAGCAGATTTAGAGGTAACACCTGAAACGAAAAAAACCCAGTGCTTCATAAATATTCACATAGTGTTATTTTCTTTATTTTCAGATATCTTGCAACAGGGTGTTCGTATGCTGCCATGTCAGCCCCTTTCCATATGGCGAGGTCAACCATATCCATACATGTGTACCAAACATGCGAAGCAATATGGCAGGTGCTGCAGCCTCTAGAGATGCCCAAACCTACCGAGGAAGACTGGATACGACTAGCAGAACGATACGGGAGCCTATGGGATTATCCATTTGCAATTGGATCACTTGATGGTAAACACATTGCTCTTGAAAACCCAGCCAACAGTGGTTCTATGTATTATAACTATAAAGGATTCCCGAGCATTGTGTTATTAGCTCTCAGTGATGCTGATTCCTGTTTCACACTCATTGACTGTGGCCAATATGGACGGATTTCGGATGCAGGCGTTTTTCAAGCGTCAATAATTTCTCAACTCTTTAATGAAAACAGATTGAACATCCCCAAAGATTTTTTCACGGTAAATGCAAGTATGGAGGACATTCCCTATGTTATTGTGGGAGACAAAGCATTCCCTCTGAAATGCAACTTAATGCGACCATACGCCGCCAGGATCCTGAATGCTGAGAGGCGCATTTATAACTACAGACACTCAAGAGCAAGACGTTCAGTTGAATGTGCGTTTGGGATTCTAGCCAAAAAATTTGATATTTTCAAACGCCCAATGCGCCTTCAACCTGACAAAGCAATCGTCGTTGCAAAAGCAGCCACTGTGCTGCACAACTTTATTAGAAGAAGAGATGGTCACATGGTAGACCGAACGAGTGATGTGAGGTACGATCAATTCAAAGTTGGAGATGGCGAAGGGATGATTCAACTTCGTAAACAGCACGCTTCAAGGGCACTTCAAGATGCTGTAAATGTAAGAAACGCTATGTGCAGCTTCTTCTCAGACCCACAAGGAAGGGTTACATGGCAAGATGAACATGTTTTCCGAAATGTCATAACCCATGATGGCAACGATTAGGACATAATGAGCCGGACATAAGAATGTAGACACACGTACCTGCTTTATAAGGCTTCAACTTCTTGTCTATGTGGTTCCAGACTTGCGTCTTTTGGTCTTTGTTTTTGTAGTCTCTGTGAGTGGGGTCCAACAATAGGGGGTTTTGATGAACAATCTCGCACACACTGTACTTGTATTCTTCCTCATTCATGATCTTGTTAATATTAGGGCTAACTGAAACAAGATATATCCTTATTGTAGATATAATAAATACAAGCGAAACACCACTGATCTATAACTGTCATAAAAGAAGTAAAATCTGGGATTGGAATTTGTGAGCTAAGACAAGTTCGTATCTGTATGAAACAAAATATTTTCTGAAATTTATATATTGAGATTTCAGCTTTATTAATAACAAGAAGTTGATGATGATTAGCTGTTTAACCCTTTAATATCCGTTACATACCAAAAAGACTTCAGTGGTAACATTGGACAATGTCCATTTGGAGAGCAAGAGAAGGCTATTTTGAAAATTTACAACAGAAATGGCTGGCTCGATAAACGAGCCACTCATTCCAGTTGGAAATCTTAAACACAATCTTCTCTTGCTCTGCAAATTGATATTTTTTGATATTTTCTAGGATAAAATTTGAATTTCTGAAAGTATATTGTGCATTAAAGGGTTAAGTGATTTTTTCACAGATTTATGGAAATCCGATATGGCTGCAGTAAAATTGACATATCAAAACTCTGAATGGAAGTTCTGAATCCTGTCGCCATAGGGTCCTTCCAGCCAAATATGGCTAAAATCCGTCTAGCGGTTACTGATGAGTAGTCGTTTAACTAAAAGGTGATGGATGACGAACGGATGGACGGACAGAGATGCAGACAAAAAGACAGTATCAGCCAGTCAGCCAGATACACAGACAGACAGACAGACAGACAGACAGACAGACAGACAACGAGACAGACAGATAGACGAACGGACGGATGGACGGATGGCAAGACGCCCAGACTGACAGACGGACGGTATCACATAAAGGCCAGGTGAGCGTTGTAATTTTCATATAAAACATGTGATTTTGATGAGGAAACATCCTAAATGTCCAACAACATACCTTAGAAAGAAGGTAATGTGTTTACACGATGTCCGTGCACGCCTGAAAGAACGAGCATGCTCGTTCTCTTCAAAGCGTATATATACGCAACGATCTATGTTACTCCATGCGTATAGACCAGTGTAAACAGCTAAATAGAAAATCCATTGCCAGTTAATCACTACACGCGTATGTCTACGTACCGTGTCGAGTAATCGTAATTCGTGTAGCTCTATGTAAACGCGTTTATCTGTCTGTCTCGTTGTCTGTCTGTCTGTCTGTCTGTCTGTGTATCTGGCTGACTGGCTGATACTGTCTTTTTGTCTGCATCTCTGTCCGTCCATCCGTTCGTCATCCATCACCTTTTAGTTAAACGACTACTCATCAGTAACCGCTCGACGGATTTTAGCCATATTTGGCTGGAAGGACCCTATGGCGACAGGATTCAGAACTTCCATTCAGAGTTTTGATTGGTCAATTTTACTGCAGCCATATCGGATTTCCATAAATCTGTGAAAAAATCACTTAACCCTTTAATGCACAATATACTTTCAGAAATTCAAATTTTATCCTAGAAAATATCAAAAAATATCAATTTGCAGAGCAAGAGAAGATTGTGTTTAAGATTTCCAACTGGAATGAGTGGCTCGTTTATCGAGCCAGCCATTTCTGTATGTAAATTTTCAAAATAGCCTTCTCTTGCTCTCCAAATGGACATTGTCCAATGTTACCACTGAAGTCTTTTTGGTATGTAACGGGTATTAAAGGGTTAAACAGCTAATCATCATCAACTTCTTGTTATTAATAAAGCTGAAATCTCAATATATAAATTTCAGAAAATATTTTGTTTCATACAGATACGAACTTGTCTTAGCTCACAAATTCCAATCCCAGATTTTACTTCTTTTGTGACAGTTATAGATCAGTGGTGTTTCGCTTGTATTTATTATATCTACAATAAGGATATATACTATTCATCTAAAATTGTCAAAAAATCTTACAACATTCAAATCAAATCTTAAAACTCATCTCTTTAAACAAGCGTACCAGAATTTAAATTAATGTTTATATTATCATTTCCTTGTCTTGCGCTACGAGCATGCTTGCGTGGAGTTTGGCGCGTTATAAATTCACTTATTATTATTATTATTATATCTTGTTTCAGTTAGCCCTAATATTAACAAGATCATGAATGAGGAAGAATACAAGTACAGTGTGTGCGAGATTGTTCATCAAAACCCCCTATTGTTGGACCCCACTCACAGAGACTACAAAAACAAAGACCAAAAGACGCAAGTCTGGAACCACATAGACAAGAAGTTGAAGCCTTATAAAGCAGGTACGTGTGTCTACATTCTTATGTCCGGCTCATTATGTCCTAATCGTTGCCATCATGGGTTATGACATTTCGGAAAACATGTTCATCTTGCCATGTAACCCTTCCTTGTGGGTCTGAGAAGAAGCTGCACATAGCGTTTCTTACATTTACAGCATCTTGAGGTGCCCTTGAAGCGTGCTGTTTACGAAGTTGAATCATCCCTTCGCCATCTCCAACTTTGAATTGATCGTACCTCACATCACTTGTTCCGTCTACCATGTGACCATCTCTTCTTCTAATAAAGTTGTGCAGCACAGTGGCTGCTTTTGTACGACGATTGCTTTGTCAGGTTGAAGGCGCATTGGGCGTTTGAAAAAATCAAATTTTTTGGCTAGAATCCCAAACGCACATTCAACTGAACGTCTTGCTCTTGAGTGTCTGTAGTTATAAATGCGCCTCTCAGCATTCAGGGTCCTGGCGGCGTATGGTCGCATTAAGTTGCATTTCAGAGGGAATGCTTCGTCTCCCACAATAACATAGGGAATGTCCTCCATACTTGCATTTACCGTGAAAAAATCTTTGGGGATGTTCAATCTGTTTTCATTAAAGAGTTGAGAAATTATTGACGCTTGAAAAACGCCTGCATCCGAAATCCGTCCATATTGGCCACAGGCAATGAGTGTGAAGCAGGAATCAGCATCACTGAGAGCTAATAACACAATGCTCGGGAATCCTTTATAGTTATAATACATAGAACCACTGTTGGCTGGGTTTTCAAGAGCAATGTGTTTACCATCAAGTGATCCAATTGCAAATGGATAATCCCATAGGCTCCCGTATCGTTCTGCTAGTCGTATCCAGTCTTCCTCGGTAGGTGTGGGCATCTCTAGAGGCTGCAGCACCTGCCATATTGCTTCGCATGTTTGGTACACATGTATGGATATGGTTGACCTCGCCATATGGAAAGGGGCTGACATGGCAGCATACGAACACCCTGTTGCAAGATATCTGAAAATAAAGAAAATAACACTATGTGAATATTTATGAAGCACTGTTTTTTTTTCGTTTTAGGTGTTACCTCTAAATCTGCTTGGGAGAACCTATGCAAAGCTTACAACAGCGCAAACCAGCGCCGAAAGAATAAACCATCCGGGAGCGCAGCATCTGATATCAGCAGCTGGAAGTTTGCGTCTGCTATGAGTTTTCTGACCAAGATAAGAAGCAATAGACATACGACGAGCAATCTTGAGGAATCAGTTGGATGTGGTAGTGATCATCCAAATGATGCACAGTCTTCACCCGATAGCGATGGCCCATCCATTATCGACCGAGCAATGAACGAATCCGGCATATCTTCCTTTGGCATCGATGATGATGATCATAATTATGATGAACAAGATAAAGAGGGTGACGTAATTATCGGAGATCGTTTTATGGACAGGAAGACCATGCAGACAAAGTGTGGAACAAACAGCACGACTGCCACATCAAAGGTAATCATTAATCAGAAATCAAAGATGTTAAAGAGGAAAGTTTATGATGGTGACCATGAAGACGAGGATCGTCTAGCAAAAGCTTTGCAACTGAGACTCCAGGAGAAAATGGAATCTCCGCGCATGAAGTTCCTGCAGTCAATTCTACCAAGAGTAGAGGCCATGGATGAGGATAGGTATCTAGATTTTCAGATAGCAGTGCTTAACTTGATAAAAGATGCGTCAAAGCCCACCCAATCTGGACCTCATTTTGATGTGAATAGCACCCAGCCCATTGAAAACTCATCATTGTCCAGGCCGGTTACACCCTGTCCTCGCTGGTTAAATCCTTCGCACTCGGTCCATACGCCTGGTGCAACAATAGACTCCTACCATTCCTCATTCTCTCCAATGCCCTCAACACATTTCCAGACGAGGCAGACCATGGCTGATAACATGTAATTCTGATCCATGTCGATGAGATCATGGTTTTGTTGAAATATCTATATTTCTAGAATAATAAATTTCATTTGGAAAGAATAAAGTCCTTGTTGGTTTTTTACGGCACTCACCTCAATGCCAGGACAAGTTTATGTTCAGCGGCTACTGGAGTCCGCCAGTTGCTTCCAGTTGGTGATATGTGCGGTTCAAGCAAACCCTTTAATTCTCGAAAGCTGTCGTAGGACATCCTGGTGTAGTTGAAAAACACATATAGGTCAGGGTTGTCCACTAAATTTCGGAAAGTTCTATGATATTCGCCTAGTATAGGCCTCACTAGGAAATGTTGTCGGCACCACATTGCTCGGCTCCGCACTGCCTTTTGCTGTTTTTTTCGCTTCTTGACGAGAACATACAGTGCCAGAATTTCTTCCTCAGAGGAATCCATTTTAACTTTACTCGTCAGAGTCACCATGTCAAATGATCGAGACACGAGAATAGCCTATGTAACCCGCCGTGTTGGCGTGACGTGTATCTACGCGTACCATGTCGTGTCTTCCGTATATCGACACGTTCTATGTAAACGCGGCCTTACATGCTCGTTTTCAGCGGCTGATATTATCAGCAGACCCAGAGGCATCAAGCTGTTGATGAAGATTGATTGGTTTGGCAGAGTGATTACTATTTTCCGGGAGTCCAGGCTATTCCAGTGAAGAACTGAATCCTTTGGGTGTGAATGCGCACTTGGCCCCGCGAGCACCATTTGGTTCTGCTGACCCATTACACAGTTGGCAAATGTCTGTAGCTGATCCGGTCCCATCCACTTTCCCGCCACACAGAAGATTCCCTAAGACACCCATGTTCGCGGAGAATGCACCGGGTCGATGCATCGTTGTCGTCCGATGCCATTCATAGTCATAGAGCACTGGCGAGGCGCCCACAGGGCTTCGGTGCAGCAGTGACAGCAGTGGTGGGCGCAGTGTGCCAGACAAATGTCATGGCTACGTTGAGCTTGACCTTTGTCCTACTGATCTCACTACCAGCACGAACCTACCTTATTGTATAGGCGACCATGTGTCTAGTCCAAGTTTTGTTCCAGTAGCGTCAAGCAATCCTAAAATATATGCAAATATAATTTGTTAAACTTAACATTGGAAATGCAAACATGACAGAGGTCAAATATCAATGCTCCAATGACCTTAACCTTTGACCTTGTGATGTTACCATCCCAAGGCAGCTTCCCTATGGTATAGAGAACCATATGTCTGCTGCCAGAAAAGTGATACCTCTGTATCGCGTTTGCGTCACAGGCAAGACAACAACAATAACGTTGACATATTTCTCTGCAACCTGCAATCCGCACATGACAATTAGCATGTTTACATTAGCATTTGCGTGGTGAACTTCACAGTCTCATCTAGGTATTGGCTGAGCATATTGCAGAAATGTATTAAGTTTAATTATTTTGGCTAGTGAAGACAGCAGGAGATATTTTGCGAATCACAGACGCAAATGGTAAACAAGTAATTTCAGATAGTTTATAGGTAAGACTCGCTATTCATCTAGGGTGTGTTCAGGAGCACGAATATTTTCAGTTCGCCAAACATTTTGTTTAGCCACGTGGTAGTATTGGAATGTTTTATTAGGATTTTCAATTTAGTATTAGTTTACCTGGGCTGAAAGGCCAAGTGATCTTATGCCGTGGCAACCCTCCACCATCTGTTCATCAGTCCGTCCATTTTTGGTATGCAGATTTCAAATGTCTTACTTTAGAAACCCGAATAAATGGTCTGGCGGCCACTCTGGAACATTTTTCCCACCAGAAACTACCATATTAAAGCATTAGGATATTTAAGATGTCTTGTTCTCGAGAACCACAAGACCAATTTAAATTATATTTGGCAGGAATCATCATTTTGCCACAGAGATGCAAGTTCATTCAAAAGAAGCCAATTTGACCAGTGGCTATCCTGGATTTTGTGTGATTTTTAGAAACATCTTTTTCTCCGAAACGACTTTCGGATTGATATGAAACTCATCAAACATCATCTAGGACAACAGGGGAACTAACTTTGTTTGTTGAAACTTGATTGGCCAAATGCTTCAATGGCCATCTTGGATGAGCTAATTTTCATGAAAATGAGTTCTCCTCCCGAGCCGCCGAAGGGATCGAGCCGAATGTTGGAATGTATGGAAGGAATGTCATTGTTCACGGTCAAGTAGTACGTTAAAATACATGGCCACCACCGATCAATCAGACTTCCACATTTTGGCAGCCAGGTCGAAATATTTCTATTTGACGGATTTAGAATACGAAATTGGCTTTCTTCAAGGTTTGTTTCAAATTTTCCACTTTGGAAACTGTTGGATAAACGTGATGGCGTCCATCTTGGATTTTTATCTGCCAAAAACCTCCCATACTAAAACCATTGGAAATTTAAAGAATATCTGGTAGGACACACCCTTCTTGCACTTGTGGCCAAAACCGGACAGTTCTACTTATAGATTATGGCCTTTCTAGTTGATATGTCTATGATCCAGGTGAGCGATACTGGTCCCTTAGGGCATCTTGTATTGTATTGTGATTTTGTTTCTGCTGTAATTGGTGGTGAGCAAACAATATTTGGACTGCCAGATGATGATAAAGCTGCTGATGATGACTAATCGTGTTCTACAACTGAAGAAGTGAAGACTTCTTCCATCTGCAACAAGGTCCAGCTGCAAGAGAGTTTTTAACAACCTTCTCCACCGCGTCTTGTCCACTGTGAGGGCCCTGAACTCTTTTTGGTTCTTTATCGTCTTCAGTGGTCCGAGATTACACTATTTCAGGTCTGATCGCAAAACTATGGTGTTCTAAAGTTGCCGTCGTGTGTCGCGCGTCGTGGGCGATAAAAAACATGCGACGTTATTTAAATAGGGCGATATTAAACTGTATGGCCAGCAATTATTTGCATTGGCTCGCAGATGTCTGCGGTAACATGCACCAAGTTTATTCAAGAGGGCTTAGGAGTTGCCCAGCCGTTTCAATTGTATAACATTATGGAAACACAATAGTAAGCTCCTATATTTGCATCTTGACTCTCATGGTGATTTCAGAGCCACAAACCCACAACCTCTAACTGAAAACGGGATGGCAATATTTCTTATTGCACATCGAGTTCCAATGTCTTTATATCTGCAGAGGAACTCACGATTCTGGTCTTCCTCCGCGTCTCAGTGCCCCGATGGGAGTAGTGGTACCTATCATTGAGACTAGAATCGTTGGTCTGTTGGAGTGTTCGTGAATGGACGATAGAGATGCGGCAAGGCATCACGTGAAGAGCACCTCTCAAGAGCATACCATCAATGTTTCTAACTGGACTATTACATCACAAATTTCAATCGCCAATGATAGTCATAATCTATACTCACATGCAAATATGAGATTATTATATAATGGTGTAGGGGGATCAATTTCTCCCTATGCCCAGCCCATTTCTAGCTAAGCTCCGCCTTTTGTTTGACCCCGTTGGGATCGATTTATATACATTCAATCCTGAATTCGCAGACTTGCAATTTCAAGGTAGCTATAGAGGTAACCTGTTCAATATTGCAGCAACAGCGTCCAGTCAAATTGGTTTCAAAATATTGAACACAATTTTTATTAAATAGTGAAGATATACAATTTGTAGGCCTACACTTGACGGACGATTCAATGTCCATGACATATATTATTATGTTTTCCTCTAATTCACTGCATCGTCGCTACATTTACTATGGGCCAAACAAGAACGAAAATGTTGACACCAACACGTTTCTATTTTAGCGACATGTGAAGACTATACAACTATTTGGTGCCCAATTTATAAACAATTCCAAGTGATTACCTAAGGCTGCATCCTAGGATACAGATTTTCTTTCATCCTGATTGTAACGAACTATGGTAATTGTAACAACTCTTCTCGTTTTCCGACATAAGATAAATGTTATTTTCTGTTACATCATGTGGCCATGATAAGGGCCTATCGATTTTCGGCTCTGGAAATAGGCCTACCTAGAGCGCTTTTATAATCCATCAATCACCGAAGATAATCAGATGATGTAGCAAATATGCATTGATGTTATCTTTCTCTCTTCCAATCATCAGTAACCCCTTACATTTAATGACAATGTGTCTGTCTGTGTCTCAATTCCCTTCACATGAGAACATGTTTTAAAAAGTATATATATATATATATATATATATATATATATATATATATATATATATATATATATATATATATATATATATATATATATATATATATATATATATATATACACACCTGTACAAAAGTTAAGCACCAGCAAAAACAATAGAACGTAGAAACATGATGGTACAACTAGGCTGCCATACTTTTTGTCCCCCCGTTAGCTGACATAATTCCAAGTACGAAATGCACATGCATGCATGACTTCACGCCGCTTGATGTCCGTGCGTGGCGGGAAACAGCACACGTGTTCAGTTATGTAAAAGTCCAGTTTGAGGTGTAGAACATTACATACAGATTTAGGCGACAAGATTAGGAATTTTGTGTTCATGACCGTGGTTTATTTGTACAGAGAGAATTAGCTCTTGATTGTGAACCGCTATGGCAAGACGAAGGTTAAGTGATCGTGTGAAATGGCAAATCATAGGCATGCATACCACTGGTATGTCATGCAGAGAGATTGGCAGACAGCTGAACATTATCCATACTGTAATCAGTCGTTTGATTGCAAAACATGGGCAAACTAACGAGGTGAAGGACAGGCCTAGATCTGGAAGACCGAAGAAGACTACTGCCCGTGATGATCGAGCCCTAGTACGCCTTGTTAGGAGATCTCCATTCACCAACAGCAGAGTGCTCAGCCAGCAATGGGAAACGCGCAATAGAGTGTCAATGTCTACCGTCAAAAGGAGACTGTATGCTGCTGGCATGAAAGCTAGGAGACCTGTCAGACGTCCTCTCCTCACTGCACACCACAAAGAGGAGCGTCTGAGGTGATGCAACGAAAGAAGGCACTAGAACATGAGATCCTGGAGACGGGTACACTGGTCCGATGAAAGTCGGTTCCTGCTTCATGCCACAGATGGTCGAACTCGTGTATGGAGGTCCAGACGCACGGCGTACGACCAACGTAACATCATGGAAGAAGTTCCATTTGGTGGAGGTTCCGTTATGACATGGGGGTGCATCTCATTTGATTGTAAGCTGGATCTGTTGACTGTACCTGGAACACTAAATGGACAAAGATATCAAGATTCCATACTGGATAGAGTTGTGGTCCCTCATTTTGTAAATCATGCACCTGGAACCCACCCTATATTCATGGATGACAACGCCCGACCACATCGTGCTAGAGCTGTGCATGAATACCTCCGCCAGAATGCCATCGAAATCTACCATGGCCAGCAAGGAGCCCTGACATGAACCCTATTGAGCATATCTGGGACATTCTGGGAAACATGGTGAGAAGGATGGATCCTCCTGTGCAGAACCTACAGGAATTAACAGAGGCACTCCATCTTGAATGGCAACGAATACCACAATGGCGTATCAGTCGGTTGGTGACCAGCATGAGACGTCGTGTCCAGGCCGTCATCCAGGCACAAGGTGGATATACCCGGTATTAATAATGACAGTCTCAAACTCGTGCACAGATGTTAAACTTCGTTTTCAGACACCATTAATGACAATCTAGCCACGTGTGTCAACTGTAGGGCAATAGTTGTCAGTTGTGTCAACGTAACCATATTCAGGCCTCGTTTTCAAGTTCAAACAAAACCATACAGTGTTTCCCCACCATCATAATCAGCATTCCTCTAGTTGCATTATTACCTCTTGGACTAGGATGGATGGGTACATAAATGTTTATGCTATTGCTTTCTTCATAGCACATGAATATACCCTCGCATGTGCGTAAAAATAGGGTGGTGCTTAACTTTTGCACAGGTGTAAAGACTACATTTATATATATATATATATATATATATATATATATATATATATATATATATATATATATATATATATATATATATATACAGTATTCACCCTTTAATGTATAAGTCTGATCAAGAAATCCAATATATTCGCTTATTTAATGTCAATTTGCAGGCTGAGAGAAGACAAATTTTAGTAAATTTACCAATGGAATGACTGGCTCGATTGTCGAGCCAGTAATTCCAGTTGTATATTTAAAAATAGTCCTCTCTTCGCCTGTAAATGGACTTTCCTCGAGACCACTGCACAGGCGTGTTTTCCTGGCTTTGCCATGGAATGGGAAATTCGCAGCCAAGATATGGGCCGGTAAGATGAGAACATTGGAGAAGTACATATAGGTTTGCGTCTATAAATGTAACTTCATTTCCATCTAACTAACAAAGTCCGAATAAACTACGTCATAACATCTTATTTAAGCTACAGTTACATTACAGCTACAGAAAAGTTGCTACTTTACTATAATTTGCGAAGGACTTTCCAACATGAAGCTAATAGATGATCGACGATATAATGATTTCCTTGAGAACATTACCTTAACAGCAACTGATATCCAATTACTTGGGTATTTAGATGACTATAATAAAGTCCCATTGTTCTTCACGCGTATATTCCAAGGCTTACTGTTCGGTATCGGTGTGATGGCTAATTCAATTCTCTTACTCTATTTTAAATTATCTAGAAAATACTGCGTTCCCGTGTTTACAGTTTTATCGAGTCTCGCTGTCTGTGACTGGCTCACGTGTTTGTTTTCAGCAATGTTAGGACTTCTTTATCCTTATGTTGTCGTACCAACAATAATGTGTAGCATTGATATCTATATATTGACAATGGCTTACCATAGCAGTCTCTGTCATATGATGTTTCTGTCCGCACTAAGATATTATCAACTGGTACATCCTTTAGCGGCTAAGTTCAAGGTCACTGCTGCTTGGGTGTTTAAGCACTGTCTTGTATTCTGGTTTATTTCTTTATGGATTTCTATGCCATTTGGTTATTATTACAGGACCTATGACTTATATCACAATGGATACTTACGGCATTTCTGTTTCTTTTTCGGTAATGACGAAGTTATGATACTTACATATATTGTGTTTTGTTATTTCGTACCAGTGATTGTAATCGCGGTTCTGCATATTTCAAAACAGTATAGTATTTCCCATGTGTCTCCGAAGTCAGATAAAGTGACCAAGCAAGACCGGTGTAGTACAAGTTCCCGTCTTATCTCCATAATTATTACTTTCTTCATCATGTCCATCTCGACGCATTTTGTTCATCTATCATATCATTATGTCCTAGGATTCCCTATGGCAGATTTTCACTGGACATTTTACATGTCTGGCGTTCTGTTCACATACGCGAATAGTGTAGCCAATCCGGCTCTATATATGTTGAGTTCTAAAGACATTCGTAGTGAAATGTATAAAGTATTATTTAGCCGGAATACATGAAGGTTGAAAGGTTGGTTTAACGAATATCTATATCTTGCTTGGTTTGTAGACAATTCCACGTGACTAATAACACAGTACGGTTAATAAATACTCGAAAATTATTACAAAACTAAAACAGAAACATGCTAGTTAGTACATATTTGAACACGATGTAACAAATGTTCTGTTGCGTATTTTTGTATAATGTGCTGCCGTAGGACACGAGTGCACGAACACAATGCAATACATGATCTACGTATAATTTGAACAAAACTGGATTGGAAGAAATTGCTGATGTAGGTATCTTAAAATATTCAACAGTACATTCTATTTTGTTTTGTAAACCTTTAAAGTAATTTTTATCTTGACTGTACGCACATTTCGTTGTTTGAGAATCACTTATCTAAAGTAAAATATACTCTTATATTTTATACATATATTGCATTCAGCCATATCTGTATATAGTTAACAAATATTAGCTCTCTTAGACCAACATGTATAAACAACATACTACATGCTCCCTGTAATGCCACTCATGTTCAATGCTGATATTATAGGTGATGCTCCTTACATAGCGTATTAAGTTTTAATGGGCATAAACGTAGAGTGGGTTGTTCTATCCTTGTAGACATATGGCCTATTCAATTACTCTTCAATCTTGAGTTTGTGTGAGGGAATTATTCAGTTACTTTTGGAGGGATTTTAGGGATTGTGTTATGTATATATTTGTGGTGGGACATTCGTTCTGCATTTAACGGTTTCAATAGCACAATATCTGTGGATATTATTAAGTATCTGATTAAAGATTATCTTGGACAGTTGCAGATTCTAAGAATATTTTGTCAATTTCATGGTGGATACAAACACCCGCCACCACCCCCACCCTCCTCCCCCATCATCCACCACCGCCCGCACACACATATATTATGTGGCTCGTTGTAATAACAATCTATTTCCTGTATTGTCGGCTTAAAATCTAACCTACAAGACATAAAGGCCTAAGTTAAGTGAAAATAAATGACAATTAAAGACAACGTGATATTTCTAGTACGATGTGCCTTTAGATTCAGCAGGGTGACAATTTCTCAGGATTTATCTGGAAATTGCGGATTTTTAACAGTCTTCCTGATTTCGGCATATCCTGTCAAATATCCGGATTCCTTTTGTTGAATTAGCAATATTCATGAAATAATTAATCTGTTTCCAGTTTTCGGTTTACATAGTGCAATTTCGACGCTATTCAAGACGACCCAGTTAGTCTGAATAAACATATGATTTATTTACATATAATTATAATAATATTAACTGACAAACTATAGTTTAAATTGATGATTTGTATGCAGTTCTGCGTACTCGTGTATGCAAACGCTTGAAAAGACAACTCGCACGCTTGCGCACTATGTCCGAAAGGGCAAAGCACTGGCTGATCATCCAAACAGAAACAAAAACATGACAAGTTGATCGCCAAAATTGAACACCACCATCTCATCCCAGCTATTCGGCTGTCCCGTATGTCTTCATGTTTTATGTAATTTGATACAACTTTTAAAATAAGGGTTAGAGCACAGCGAGTTGTGACTTGGCTAGATTAGGTAAATTGTTGAAGTGGCCTCTCAGCGCCCATGCGATGATCAAGGTCTTAGCTTGTTCGTTTATATATATATATATATATATATATATATATATATATATATATATATATATATATATATATATATATATATATATATATATAAATTAACTGAAACATGCAGACATACGGGACAGATGAATGGCTGGGACGAAATGGTGCTGTTCAATTTTGGCAGGAATGCTCGCCCAGCCCCACTGGAATGTGATCATACCTCTGGTCCTAGAGGCTGGTCTCTGTATCCCCTAGTAGAACATGTCACAAGACGAACAGTGTCACAGCTCAGATACAGAGTCGAATGCAATGTTCACAGTAAAAAACTAGCATATTATGGCATATTCCTATGCGCTTAATCTGTAAGTAGCACTAGATGTGTGCTGGTTATAACCATGTTTCTGTGTGGATCGAACAAATTTGCTGAAATATCGACAAACGGCCTGGAAACGGCCCACAGGTCTAATTTTGGATGGTAAAGTTTCTAAAACAGCGCATCCGGTTTGCGGTTATTCACTCATCATTTCTGTCAGTGTGGCATGACAGCCCGTTAGAGTTGGCTAGATCCCCTTTACTTTTGGTTTATAGGTCTTTATTGCAGTGCTCTTACGAAAGGCATGTTGGCGCCGTTTGACGGGTCAGCCACCGATCACGGCATCAATGTGTTGTTGATGTACTGTGATAGCTTAGTAGTATGACTACTACATCGGACTACCCCCTATCCCGACTGAGGAAATGTAGTCGACCGAGTCCTTATATACTATCCTGTGGCCGATCAGGGCCAATTTAGGCCAATTTTCAGCCAATGAGAGCATTACCATGCTAAGTGGATGTCAGACAGGAAGCACGTGTCATTGATGTCATGACGATCTTTACCTTTCTCCATGCCTGAGCATGCACTATGCGTGTTTAATAGTACCTTGTATTCAAATTATGAGGGAATTTATATTTAACGATATCTCAGGCAATACCTAGCTGATTTGGTTCTGTACAAAAATTCGTGATTCTCCACGAATCCTGCTTATAATTGTTCCAAGGATGAACGGAATCCACTTCGTATTGGCCATTTGAGAATACGGGCAAGTATTATACATGATAAATAGCCATTCCCTATACCACTTCGGCAGCACAAGCCTGGCAAGTTCTGCAACGTGTATGCGTAGTGCGTGCTTTCACGCACTTAGTCGTTTTGTACTCATTAATTCCTCCAGGGCTAAGCATGCTGCTCTATAGAAGCGTACTTGGGAGGGTGAGTTCTGAGCAACTCAGGCCAGGCCAGTTTTGGTCGGACACTGAGTGATCTCTGCTACAGTAAGATAAAAACCAAACCTGGCAACTAACTTTGAATGTCTAACTGGAGTAACATGTCGCCGTCTTTTTACCTACTATGCATTTAAATGTTCTCTAAATATGGGATTTCGTAAGGCATGTGCTGATAGTATAGATTTAGTCACTCTTTTTGTTACTATATGCTTATGATATTATAATACATTCAGAAAGTGCTAAAGCATGCATTAAGGCCTAGATATTTTATTGTCTTACTGCACAAGATGGCACATAACTGTAAATGCAGACAAAACAAAAGTTATGATCTTTAGACGAGGTGGCCACCTGTGCCAAACCGATAAATGGTGGTATGGGAAAATGAGGTCGATGTTGTAAATAAGATAATAACTTGATGTTGTACTTACATCTAATTGTTTATTCTAAAAGGTACACAAATGCCTATCTGAACAGGGCCAAAAAGATGGATTTGTCTGGGAGAAATCCCTGTTTCTGCAAATATGTATTAGGCTTTAAACAAATAACACCGAGCTATATGATTTATGGTGATCTTGGGTGAGTACACCTTTACATAATCAGGAAAATTCGAATAGTGAAATATTGGTTCAAACGTCTAAATTCCGAAAGAAACAGAGTTGCGTGCTGTATATATAACGTTCTATGCATTGATTTACGTGAGGCTGAGAATAATTATACCACTTGTACAAATTGAGTAAGCTCTTTGCAACATATGCTCGTTACGAGAGGTTTCAACGATGTTTGGTTAGCGCAAGGTAATGGTATTGATAAGAACAGTTTCATCGAAGCATATACCCAAAGGGCAATTGACAATTTTTATAAGGAATGGAAGGGGCAACTAGACACTAGTAGCAAAACTAGCCTATGCAAGCACTTTGTCAATGATGGATCATACAAAGGTTACTTGGATATGGTAACATAACCAAGTACCGACAGTCCTTGTGCAGTCTACGATCTAGCTCCCATAAATTACATATTAGTTCGTCCAATTTCTCAAAATTTAAGAAAACAATATTAATGGGGAAAAACAGCTTCTTTAGACTGACAGAACTACTTCAGTCTGGCGATAGATCATAAATAAGGAAATTAGCTGCTTTTCTATACCATGCATTTACATAGATTGACAATTAAATTATAGAATAATACACGAAAATAATTGACTAATTATAATTAAACTATGCGAAAATCTGATCTCTCTTCAACTGGTGCAGGATAAACTTTAATTTTACAATTTTAAAAGAGCTTTGCCAGATCAGCTACCTTAAATACAGCCACAATTGCTTATATACATGGATATATCTGTAACAGACTAATCTAGCTGTCAAAGGTATCTCACTTGTTTCTATAACAGTTTTTGCTGTAGAATCCAAAGCGGTACAGTTTAATCTTCACATATTTAATGAGCTATTTTGCATAAGCCCAAGCTGGCCACTACTGGCACCTAAAACCATATTCCAGATGATAGACTAGTTAGAGCTCCTTAGTGCTCTCGAGGTAGAACGTACACATTTAAACGTGTTGTATACTCAGGACTTAAACAATGACGTCAATGGTACAGATTGTAAAGCAACGCCCGGAGAGCCAGGCGAGTCTCCAGAAGGTGGAGAAGCTGCTCAAAAGCAAGAGCCAGAGGCTACTGACACAGGCCAAGCCCCTGGCCATTCATGTCGCCAGTAACGTGGCCACGAATGTGGCCGAAGATGCAGGTGATAATGAGGTTATTCCTGCTGCTGGATCCGCTGTCCTCGCTACAGTGGCGCGTACGGTTGTCGACGACTTTCTAGGAATAACACATCCTATCCCAAAGATCACCATCGGTGGCGCCTCCTATACTGTTGCTGCCAAGATCATGTGCGAACGCATCCCTCTAATGGAAGCCGCGGTTCTAGGGCTAGCCACGAGTGCTATGGCCGAGCTCATCGTGGCCTATGTCTAGGTTTAAGACGTATGTATACATCAACAATGTCTCTGTCATTCACAGACCTTGAGAGCAAAGAGCTAGGTCACCTGGCTCACTTGGGAGAGGCACACCTCGGTTCAGATGAGACTGTTGCCCCGTCTTCTTCCTAGACTTCGACGAGAGATCCGAGGTACAATCCCAGCCAGAGATCTCATTGGAAACACTGACATGGTAGGATATCAGCCCTCAACAAGGCCAAGACTGTATACAAGGGGATGGGCATCAAAGGCAGGGCAGTGATGGGAGGTATGCTCGAAGTCGACGAGACTGGTCCCATCAAGGTTATGGCAGAGTCCTACGCACATGACCTGGTTAAGGATCTCCTGAAACCACGGAGCTCATTCCAACAAAATGGGGAGAATCTCAAGGTTGGCACCATCGGCCTGAGCCATATCATGGTGGATGGCCAATCGAATGCAACAGCAAAGCTCCAACTAGCCGAGGTGAAGAAGTCGGGATTCTTTGGTGTGCCGTTTAAGATCACATAATAAGCATGGCTGCTCGAGCTTGCATCATACGGATACTCGAGGTGCTAGACAGTGCGGGTACTGACACAGGCCCTCTGCATTACCTTCTCAGCTATTGCTGGGATTTCATGCTTGACGCCTCCATCGCATCCTTCATATCCGTAAGCGGTACAACACTACCCACACAGCAGGCAAAAGAGCTGGTTCAGGAGGTACTGCCATTTAATCTCCCAGATATAGACGCGGCTATGGCTGAAGAGCTGTTGACCATCCTTTATGCACACGTGCAACATGTCAGTGCCATACAGTAGTAGACCAAATAATGCCGGTCAGGTGGTGCTGATCATTGTCCCGTCAGGACATGGGAAAAACATCTTGCTGCGGGCCCTGCTTGCTGAACATCGATACATCCTCCTGGTGTCTGACTCTGCCACTGAGGTGGTCGACAATAACGATTAGTGGTACAATGGTCCAATCACCAAGGCGCATGACCTGCAAGCACTGATGGAGAAGATGCTCACGGTTTGAGTAACTGAACCACTTGTCCTAGTTATCGCCGACCCCACGATGGACCAGAAGACAGTCACATACCTCAGCTACATCACCAGATGCATTCGGCATACCAAGAACACTGTCTTTATCCTCTTTCAGAAGTACACCCGTGAGATATTGCTAAATATCCGGCACAATGCGAGGCTCCTGTACCTTAGCTCGAAGAGTGGTCGTGCCCTGCTTGGGACGATATACGACAGCCTGACCCTCAAGGAAACCAAGCAAGACTTCATCGCAGGCGTGCAGAAGGTTATATATCTATACCTCTTCATCTTCAGCAATAAGGAGACAGGGGAGCTCGCACACTTCAAGCCCTCACTTGGAGAATGCTCAGAATTTCAGCTACAAGTTGAATTCTGCCAGGAATGCTCACATGTCAGTCGGGTCGACATGCCTGATGTGGCAGCCGTGATGTTTTTTAAGGCTTGAGGAACTTCGTCCATGGTCTCCGCTACTTGAGGAACGTCGTCCATGGTCTCCGTTGCTTCGTCCGTAGACTCCACTGCCCCAGAGGGTTTGAGTAGATTTTTCTGAAACTCTATCCACTGATGATCAGATGCTATGGCTCTATTCTTCTGAAACGTCTCGTGGAAGATCCTCTTCGCCCATGTCTTCTTAGCATTTACCGTGGGGTATTTTTTGATGAGGTAGTCTTGGTAGTTCTTCTCAGGGAACTTTAGAAATTCCTCCAGATTACTCTCTATCTGCTCGTGCCCTCTTTCATTGAAGATGTGCTCAACAGCCTCCTTATCGCCGGCAGCCAACCCGTCCTCTCTACCTTCAGTGTAACCAGTGGCATACCCAGCCTCATGGCCCTCAGTCACCCATGTACCGATCTCCTTTCAGCCCCAGCATGTATATCATCCAACATCCGGTGTTCATCATTAGTGTGGATATCGAAATGCCAGCCCACTTCTTTACCACTAGGAGATCTTTGGGATCAACCCTAGCTTCTGGAGAGCTAGAATTACAGGACTCTTAGTGGGAGATCTAGTGACCTGCCCTGGGCACTGTCAAACTTCCAGTAGAGCATCCGAGTCAATAATTCCTTCGTACTATGGGTCAGTGTTGTCTCCTCTATGGCAGTCAGTATCTCCACATCAGATGGCTGTGGGACCTTGGCTCACTCGTGGATAAAGTTGATGTCACGAATTATTCGTCGGACCCTGTCAATCGGCAGCTGTACCGGTTTCTTCTTGGAGGTGGTGTGTCCACCAACTGGTTTCTGCCCTCCAAAGACGATCTGCTGGAGAACTTTACCAAACATCGCCGTTTAAAACATGTATATACAGACGTTAAACATGCAGCAGTATGTACAACATCCAGATGGGACAGTTGAGCCTGCAGCCTCATGCCACACTGATCCTCGGAAGGACTGTCTGACAGTTATTCGACTTAGTGTGCATGATGCGAACACTTTATCCATGGTGGGGAAGTTTATCGACTTCACCCTCTCTGGACAGATCCATGAGATTAGGAGCATGACGCTCAAGTTCAAGCTTAAGAGCACAGCGGCGAAGGAGGTAGAGCTCCCGCAAGTGGTGATCAGGTGGGAGATTATGCAGAGCAACAACACCCTGGATACAACCTATGTGAACGATGAGTACCAGGTCTTGGCTCCACTGGCTCATGGACCCGTCTGCTATGCAAAGGGGAAAGGGTACTATGCCATCGGATTTCACAGAATTCGATTTACAACCAGACGTAGATATACCTGTCGTGGTGCCACTCTTCTCCCTTCTCGAAAACACACACGTGAACCCGGCCTTGATGCAGGAAAAGCTGTTCCTCCAAGTGTACACTGAAAATCTTCCAGATGCCATGCAGTTGGGTATGTATAAGGACATAAAGTACTACATTAAATCATGTATATTATACTAACAAGCTAAACATAATTATCACTTTGCAAAATCTCCATTACAACCACTTCAAGTAGAAGGACAATTTAAGAGGCTTCATATCGATATTTTGGGTCCACTACCAACAAGCACAGATGTCTTCAAACAAATATTATTGATAGTGGATTCATTCACAAAATGGTGTGAGGCCTTTCCATTAAATACCCAAGAGGTAAAAGAAATTGCTATGATTGTATACAATGAAATAAAATGTAGGCATGGTGCTCCACACACTCTGTTGTCTGATAGAGGAGCGAATTTTCTGTCAAAAATTATTCAAGAAATGTGCAATGTATTTCAGATTTCTAAGGTACAAACTAGTTCATATCACCCACAGACCATTGCAACTGTCGAACGTATGGACTCAGTGATAGAGCAGGCACTCAGACAATATTGCAATGTGGCACAAACAAATTGTCCAGAGTTAGTACCAAGCATCATGTCTGCATACCGATCATCACCGGGAATGAAATCGACAATGTACACACCATACTACCTACTATCTGGGCATGAATCACGTTTGCCCATAGATGTAGCCTTAATAGCTGAAGACCACACATTCACATCTAACAACATCACAGAATACATGAGAGAGCTAAAAAATTGATAATTGCCAAAGAAATAACAACAGAAAACATTAGAGCTGCACAAACCAGATACAAACAAAACCATGACAAAAACACAAAACAACCCATATTTGATTTAGAACAACATGTATGGCCCTACTGCACAAGCACACCAGTGGGACCCTCCCCAAAATTGCATTGCAAATGGGTAGGACCATATTATATAGTAGACGTAGGCACCAACTATACATAGAACCTTAGGCGAAACCGTGACAACACACAAGTGCACACACGAGTCCATGCAAACAGATTGAAGCCATTTATAAACCCACAGGATAGGCCCACAAAATTACCTCTAGAGCTAATAGAAACAGGATGACCTTAACCCTGAGCAAATTGATAATGAGTTAGCCATGTCTCAGAGAAACGAACAGCAACAAACAGTTAGTACACACCAACAGATACAAGACACAGTAGACACCAATACGGACCAAAAACACAGAACAACCAAAAGCAGCAGATGCCATCACAGACCAACTCACACAAAATGCCGGTGGTTGACCATTAGATACAAAGATAAATAATGGTAGAAATAAGGCCCCAAGTAAAACAAATAAAAACACTAACAAACGTCCACAGACGTCAACTAAGCTATCAAATGACTGCAAACCCAAATCACAAAAGCAGCATGTAGTGAAGAACTTGGTATATAGCTGAGCACATTTTGGCTACAAACCTCATTGAAGGCACGAGGCACTTTAAAGTCAAATGGCAAGGTAACTTTCCAAATTCATGGGAGGCACAAGATAATATTTCAGAAGCCATATTACGAGCATGCTGCAAAAACAGAAAACAAAAGGGTAAGAAACGTAAGCATCCACCTCCAAAAACCTTTCCAGCAGCAACATATTATAATGCACCCACAATCACAACAGTAGGTACATACAAGAATATTGCACACAATGAATCTATACTAAAACCAGAAGAGAAAATGGAGACTATCAACAAAATCGTAGCTAGTTCAATAATAAATGGAATCACATGTTACAAATGTAACTTCGAACAAACAGAATGGCTCCCCATTTGGAACCTAGGCGAAGGTTCACTACATAAATTGTATGCAAATCTGGATAGAAAGGAAAGGGAAAGGGCTGAACACAACAATAGAGATCTACAGCCACACAGGAATGACACAAATCGATACACCTATTATCAAGACGTTAATTATAACAGATCATATAATCAACAGGAAACTTATAAATATGCTCAATTCAATGATTATAATGGTTCATCACAGGGTAGACATAAATATGTTGAAAGGTCAAATGATCAGGTGAAAACAAATAAATATTGTGACTGTAATGAGTGCTACAATTTGTCTAAAGGTCAATATTGAAACAAACAGCGGTCAAATGATCAAAGAAATGAAGATTGTGTTTGCAACAAGTGCTACAATTCATCACAGAATAAATCCAATAATAGATGGTCAAATGCTAAAAATAACAAAAACAAATGTGAATGTAATGTATGTTCTCAGGTGACTTATGCGAATACAATAAATACATATAGCAAACACCTTAAATATCTGGATGATCTGGCAAGCAGAGCACAAGAGAAATTAACTAATGGGCAGGCCACGTGGACTGATATAGAGTTTCTAATGCAAAAAATGAAGAGCTTAACAGCCTCACCAGAACAATGGGCAAACCCCAGAAAAACCCTGCAGTAGGAGATTTTCTGAAGAAGAGATTACAATCAATGAATTAGGTGCATCTTGAAGGAAAGCCCACAATGCCCAAAGCAGACCATCTCTCATTGATCAATACTATTGCTAGATGATATATAAGATATTGTAGAATAATTTAATTACATGGCACTGCTAATGAAAATCATAGTATCCAGTAATAAAAGGTGATATGTATCGCATAGTGTATCATATTTAAGCTATATGTTTATTAGATCTGATAATAATCAAGTGATGTTTATGTTCAAAGGTTTACTCAAATGTCCATCCATTTTGAAAAAAGGAAACCATATGGTAATATAAATGATTAAAATGATTCTACTGTGTATTCTTTGCCTTTTATTTAGCAGGACAGGCAGCAAGCAAGAGACGATTGAATCACGAGGCGAGGCGAGGCGAGGATAGTATATATATATATATATATATATATATATATATATATATATATATATATATATATATATATATATATATATATATATATATATATATATATATATATATATATATATATATATATATATATATATAATGTAAAGGATAAGCCATGATAAAAGTGAGTTTATTGTAGCAACGTGACTATTAATGAGTCCAGTATATGGTTTAAATGTGAAATCATTATGTGTCCGATGTAACCATGTCTGCATCTTGGTTCATGCAGGAAATATGCATGGATTTGGTATGCAAGCAAAGATTAATTGCATAATAGCCTGGTATCATAGATGGCAGTATTGGGTGCACACAATACTACCTCCACTGATTCCGACTTCCGTTCGCATTTGGAAACATATTTTGGAAAATAGTATTCAGAAAAGATGTTCCTAGAAACTTTTAAATGGTATCTTTTAATGTATTTGTCTGTTACTGTTACCAACTTGCAACCATATATCAGGTTCATGCCTGGTGTCATGATCATCTGCCCGATTCATTCTCTCATAAAATGCTTAAAAATGGGACGATGAATGGGTAATAAAATATGTATGAAAAAGAAACTATGAGTAAATACTAAAGTATGAAGGAGTAATAAAGTATGAATTAGTAATAATGAATGAGTGCATAATCAAGGATGCACGAGCAATGAAGGTTGATGGAAAGTGGAGATATTATTAGCTAGTATCCTAGAATGTAATAATATTGCACGCTACTTAAAGGAGAACGCAAGCTGAGTTTTGAATAAAACACACAATTCTGTGGTTGAGCACCGATTGAAACTTCTTTATAAGCCATTTCTGGGACGGTGGTAGTTAAGCGCTAATAAATTGTGAAAAAGTGCTATGTCGCTATAAATTTCTATATACATAAACTATGACGTCATACATTCTACCCAGGAAGAGAAATTATGATAAGCTAGTACATTTTAAGATACAGAATATTCATACCTCTAATTCTACCATAGAGGCTATAATTATCCTTTTGAAAACGTCACAATGTAGAGTTGGGTTATATCATGCAGTATAATGGGGTCTGGCGTTCTCCTTTATAGTTCTAATGTATAAATATTGTTTAGAAGATTGTATCCAGTATTTCTGGGTTAAATATGATGAAAGATTGTGTTTGTGTTGAATTCATTGACAATTATCTGATGCTAAAGAATTATAACGTTGTTTCTATGTTTTATCTTTTCACAGGATACGGCGTATCCTATGGGAAGCAGGGGATAATATGGTACAAAGGACGGGAGAGGTTCAGGACACGCAGAAAAACACGTACAAGAACACACAGCTGATCACACGATTCATAAACAGACATTATGCCATATGCGCACCAGGACATAGAATATATACAGCACACTCCAGGACAGATATTGATATATACACACACACACCCATAAAGGAGAACACAGAGGACCCAGGCATGCACGCACAGGACAGTCACATCACATGCATGAATAAATGATCAAGCCACGCCCACAGATACACACACAAGCAAACTAACATACATCGACAGTGACACACACCGCCATTGACTTACACACACTACTACGGATTATATACACCTTTCGCATAAGGACAATCGGTTAGTTATTACTCCAACCGATTAAAATTAACTCACTGCGCTTTAAAACAACTCCGACTGCGTGCAACGATCATCAGAGTCGTACAAAGTTCAATGAATCAATTTTCAATCGCGTACCGATTACATTTCTAACGTGCCTCGAATGGTCACGCAATATTTGGAAAAAATTCCAGCCTATGTTGACTCGGGGAGTAGTGGGGGTGGGTTGGACAGGCGATGGTTCTTTCAGTTTTCAACTAAAATTGCCACTATAAACAGCAACATCGCCCAGACAAATTAGTTTCAAAATATTCAACAGCTTACCCGTATAGTTTTCAACAGCTTACCCGTATAGTTTTCTGGAAATTGCTAGTCAGGGAGGGATATAAGTATTTTGAGGCACTGCTGACACGAGAAGCGTTAGTTCAGTACACATTCTGTTTAAAATGTGTTTCATAATTATCTACAACATATAATCGTCAATTATAATAATTAATTGTATTTATTAATTAGTAACTGATTCAGAATTTACGCCCTAGTAGGTACAGTATAGTTCTGAAATAACGTACCATGTTTTCAAACTAAACCGTACTGTTGAATATTATGAACATAATGGAACTTTCCAGTTTTAGCTATTCCCCGCCCATCTCTAGCTAAGCTCCACCCACACTTCGCCCGTTTTGAGATTGATCCATAACTATCAAACTCCAGAAAACTATACAGGGAAGCTGTTGAATCTTTTGAAACTAATTATGCGAGGTGCTGTTGTCAGCAACAGCGCCCAGTCAAATTAGTTTCAAAATATTTAACAGCATGTTTATTAAATAGTACAGACATGCAATTCGTACAACGCTTTAGTCCGGAACCAATTATGCGTTCGTGGCAAACTTTATTACGTCATTCATGACGTCATTGATTATGACATCAACCTCGCGTCTTGTGATGGATTCATAAATTTGAAAGGGTCATTAGATTGGAAGATATTTCTGCTTATGCACTTCTCTTTAACAAGCATGATTCTGTTTTGTTTTGAAAGAGTATTCGCTTATTAATGAGTTGTACCGGAATTGCAGGTGGATATTATTAATATTTTGAGAAGTTTCTCGCTTAACAAAAACTGCCGTGGTAACCTAAGAGTTTTAACCAATCAAATTGCATTTGTCATAGAAGTTTGCTCAACTGAGAAATTTATTCCACGCTATAAAATCCACCAGGCCTAGGGAAGGAAGTCACACTCGCGCGATTGAAGAAAGTCACATGCTATATGTTATGGGACCTCTAGAGCTGGTACATAGAATACAATAGAGGGATTCATATTAGCTATGCCCCGCCCATTTCTAGCTAACCTCCGCCCACATTATGCGTATTGAAATCAATTTATATACTCTGAGTCCTGAATTCCCAGAATCCCAATCTCAATGTAACTATACAGGTACGTTGTTGAACATTTTGAAACTAATTTGACTACAGGCTGTTGCTGCCTATCGGAGCAACGGTGCCCAATCAAATTACTTTCAAAATATTCAGCAGAATGTTTATTAAATAGTAAAAAAACATACAATTCGTAAGCTTGACTGACTTTCCAATGTTCAGGATTCAGGTCGATACGTCGCCAAATAATGTGACGTCAATTTTTGTGCGACTTAATTGATTATGACGTCATATAATTGGGTGACAGATCATGCCTCGATTCAATGTGTATGTGACAGTGTCCTGCGATTACTGCAGTCGAGTGTGACTGCGACCACAGACATGGCTTTCAACGCCAATAGTTGATCAACCCTTTATGGTCAATAGCGAGTACACAGCATTCACACTCTTGTCCAGTGACTAGCCCGTTTGTCATGTCCTGAATGTAGATATTTTTTATCCTACGAATGATGGATTTGTGATCGCTGAATCTCAATTTCCATAAAACTATACATGTAAGCTGTTGAATATTCTGAGACTGATTTGACTTGGTGCTGTTGCTGCCTTTTATGCCTATGGCAGCAACATCGTCCAGTCAAATTAGTTTCAAAATATTAAACAGCATGTTTATTAAATAGTAATGACATACAATTCGTACAACAATGCTTAGTCCATCATTAATTATGTGTTCGTGATGAGCATAGCTATGTCATTTATGACGCAATTGATTATGGCGTCATCCAATACATCACGGGCCACAGAAAACGAACCCTTCTATTTCTTAATGTTTCAAACTAAATTTTTTTCAAATTATCGTTAGTCACACTTCAGACATGGTGCTGTAGAGAAAGAATTTTAAAAACGAGGTCGAACAAATATACTTTCGACAAAAAATATAAATTTATTTTTTGAAAAATATGTCCTAGTCATTCCAGTGGCAAATCTAAAAAAGTGTTTCTCTTGGCCTGCAAATTGTCATTCGGCATGAAAAGGGTAAGCAAGACGATGACAAAAGCGACAATATGTTTTGGCTGTATATCAAATCAAGTCACCAGTACCCTAATACATCATGGGCATATTATCCCAGCTTACAAAGGTAACGCAGAGACATTGAAAAGCAATTTACATCGTTATTGACCAGAGGAAATGCTCTTATTTACCGTTCCTCTAGGTAGTAAAGGGAGATAACTAGTATGCCGTTAGTTCATCTTGGTCAAGGAGAATTAACTCCCTTCACATAAGAAAGCTTCAGATCGTAAGGTGAAATTCCAGTTCTTGAATGCAGACAGACAAATGATACTAAAAATATCTCCTAACTGTCCTTCAGAAGAGACGGAAAGAAGTTGTGCCCACCTACCTGGCATGCCCTTTCTCCTCCGAACACATGTCAACTGTTGCATTAGTAGTACGACAGTCACGATCTAATATATCTTGTGGATTTCTAGTAGCTCATAAGAGGATTGATCAGGACGTGGCCGACAGTTGGACTGATCACTCATCTGTTGACTGGTGTGTCCTTTGCCTTATGAGACCCAGCATCCGAATATCCTACCGCCAATATACATCAGGGATAGATATGGTATAAATGTGTTATGAAATATTATGAAATATATGAAATAACAGACTTACGACAACAAATGCTTTAACGTGCACAAATCTGGTCATTTATTTTTGCATTGGTGGCGCTAAGAGAGAAGCGTTACTAAAAATAAGAGCAACGTCATGGCGACAATATGCATGCTATTAAGTTGAGAAATACGGAATGCCCAGCCCAAACACAATCGCCATCAGTGGTGCCTCCTACACTGCCGCCGCCAAGAGCATGGGTAAATGTGTTACACTAATGGAGGCCGTGGTTCTAGGGCTAGTAACGAGTGCAATGGCTGAGATCATCGTTGCCTACGTTTAAAACCTCTGAATAGTGAGAGATGGATCACGAGACCCCTGCAGCATATTAGGCTTCGCATGCCGGAAGGCGGTGTGTAGCCCATAGGCGAGCATGCGGACTGAGGATTGCCAATGCCCGGGAATGGTGGACCGCCCACAAGGCGTGCCCCTGCAAAGAGGGCCAGTACCCTGAGCACTGCTACCTATTTTCTTGGCCGACTGCGTGGTCCTCCTATGCCCAACTATTTCACTGGAGGTATGACTAGTAGGTTTAAGCCGTCTGTATATAGCACTATGCCTTTGGCACTCACAGACCTAGAAAGCAAAGAGCTAGGCGATCTTGCTCACTTGGGCGAGGAACGCCTCGGTTCAGAGGACACTGTTGCCCCTATTTTCTTCCTAGACTTCGACGATGAGGATGGCCTCAACGATGAGGACGGCTCCAACGATGAGGCTGGAGTCATCAAGGTTATTGCTGAGGCCTTTGCTGGGGCATTTGCTGAGGCTGTCCTCGCTACAGTTGCGAGTGGGGTGGCCGAACACTGTCTTGGAATAACTCACCCCATCCCAAAGATCGCTGTCAGTGGTGCCTCCTACATTGCCGCCGCCAAGATCATGGGTGAACCTATTACACTAATGGAGGCCACGGTTCTAGGGCTAGTAGGAGGTTTACGCCGTCTGTATATGTCACTCACAGACCTAGAAAGCAAAGAGCTAGGCGATCTTGCTCACTTGGGCGAGGCACGCGTCGGTTCAGAGGACACTGTTGCCCTATCTCCTTCCTAGACTTCAATGCAAATGGAGACCCGCAGGAGATCTGAGGTACCATCCCAGCCCGAGATCTCATCGGGAACACTGATACGGTAGGACAATCGGCCATTAACACGGCCAAGACTGTATACAGTATATGGGCATCAAGGAGAGGGCGACGATGCTCGGTATGCTCGGAGTCGATGAGGTTTGAGCCATCAAGGTTATTGCTGAGTCCTTTGCACAGGACCTGGTTAAGGATCTCCTGAAATCGCGGAGCTCATTCCAACAGGATGGTGAGAATCTCAAGATAGGCACCATCGGCCTGAGGAATATCACTATCGATGGCAAAAAAGGTGCTACCGCCAGCGTCCAGCTACCAGAGGTGAAGAAGTCAGGGTTTTTATGTTTGCCCTTTAAGACCACACGATAGTCATGGCTTCCTGTGCATGTATCATGCAGATACTGGATGTACTAGACACTGTGGGTGCTGACACAGGCCCTCTACGCTATCTTCTCAGCTGCTGCTGGGATTTCATGCTTGACGCCTCCATCGCATCCCTCGCATCTGCTGGAGGTGCAGGGTTCGCCATTCTGCAGGCGAAAGGGCTGGTGCAGAAAGTACTGCCATTTAGTCTCCCAGACATAGACAAGGCTACCGCCGACCATGTGCTAACCATCATCCGCACGCATGTCTGTACCTTTCGACAGTAGGCCGGCCGATGCTGGCCAGGTGCTGCTGATCATTGTCCCGTCAGGACATGGGAAAAACATCTTGCTGTGTGCTCTCCTGGCCGAACATCTACACTCTCAATACATCCTTCTGGTGTCTGACTCCGCTGCTGAGGCGGTTGACAGTAATGATCAATGGTACAATGGTCCAATCACCAGGACGCAGAACCGGCAAGCACTGATGGAGAAGCTGCTGGCAGCCCGACTGACAGAACCACAGGTTCTAGTTATCGATGACCCTCAAAATGGACCAGAAGACAGTCACCTACCTCAGCAACATCACCAGGCACATCCGGCACACAAAGATAACTGTCTTCATCCTCTTTCAGAAGTACATCCGCGAGATCTCACCGGACATCAGCCACAATGCCCGGTTGCTATACTTCAGCTCCAAGTGTGGACGTGCCCTGCTCGAGACCATATAAGACAGGCTAACCCTCAAGGAAACCAAAGGGGACTTTATCGCAGGTGTACAGAGAGCAGCTGATCTGTACCGCTTCATCTTCAGCAACAAGGAGACAGGTGAGCTGTTACACTTCAAGTCATCTCTGGAAAAGGCGCAGACCTTCACCTACAAGCTGAATCCAGCCAGGAAACTAGCCTTCTCCATGTGTCATCGCTGACAGACTGTCGCAGCTGCCGCAACTATTTTTTTCATTCCTCAGAAGGCTGAGGTACTTCGTCCGAGGTCTCCGCTACTTCGTCATTTGCTTGAGGACCTTCGTCAGAAGCTTGAGGAACTTCGTCAGAAGCTTGAGTAATTTCGTCAGTTTCGTCAGAAGCCTGTTTCTGAAACTCTATCCACTGAGGGTCAGATTCTAGGACTCTCTTCTTCTGGAACTTCTCACGGAAGATCCACTTTGTCCATGCACGACGAGCATCTGACTTGCGAGTGGATTTGATGAGGTGGTCCTGGTAGTTATCTGGGAATTTCAGATATGCTGGCAGATTACTGGCCAATCTCTTGCGCCCTCTTTCATTGAAGATGTGCTCAACAGCCTCCTTGTGGTAAACAGTGAGCCCCTCCTGAGTACCTTCTGCATTACCGGTGTCGTGGCTCTCCGCTTAAGCGGCACTGACCTCCTCCCTGAGGTAGTTATTTGCTCCAGACTGGAGGCTATCCAGCATATCTCGCTCTTTATGGCTATGGAGGCTAAATCCGGCAGCCCACTTTTCGACCATTCGTAGATCTTTGGGTTCGACCCTCGCCCTTTGGAGGGCTAGAATAACAGAACTGTTGGTTTGGGCCACAGGTAGGTTGAGTGCCCTGCCCTGGGCGCCGCCAAACTTCCAGTAGCGTATCCGAGTCAGGAGTTTTTCTGTACTATGAGCTGGCACTCCTTCCTCTATGATGGCCAGTATCTCCGCATCAGACGGAGGTGTGACCTTGGCTAGCTCGTGGATAATGTTGATGTCACGAAGCAGTCCTCGGACCCTGTCACAGTTGGACAGTGCACGCCGTGGCTGTCGTGATGACTGTCATGCCGACTTGTCCTGCTGCCTATATACAATCTGCTGGAGAGCTTTACCGAACATGGCAGCCGTTTAAAACCTCTATATACCCAGACCTTAAACATGCTGAAGTATGTGCAACATCCAGATGGGGCCATTGAACCCGCGACATGGCACCACACTGATCCTCGGAAGGACCTCTGATGGTCATTCGACCCAGTATACACGATGAGAACCCGTTGTCCGCTGCTGGGAAGTACATCGACTTTGCAATCTCGGCACAGATCCACGAGATTAAGAGCATGACACTCGAGTTCAAGCTTCAGAGCACAACATAACAGACGGTAGAGCTTCTGCAGGTTCTGAGCAGGTGGGAGATCGTGCAGAGCAACATCACCGTGGACACCACCTACGTGAACGATGAGTACCGAGTCCTAGGTCCGCTGGCTCGTGGACCAACCTTCTATGCGAAGGGAAAGGGGCAGTACGCTGTGGGGTGCAACGATGGGTTCACGGAATTCACACTACAGGTAAGTGTCGAGATGCCCATGGCAGTTCCACTCTTAACCCTCCTCGAGAACACACACGTTGATCTGGCTGCCATGCAGGATCAGCTCTTCCTACGGGTGTACACTGAGCGGCTCGCAGATGTGATGATGAATGCTCCAAGATTTCATGTCTGGCATGACGAGAATGACCAGGAGCTGAAACAAACAGGTTCCAAACAGCGGATCGTGCATGTAGAGCAAGAACACCAGCAGGTCCAAGCCACAGCTATCCAACAGGGAGAGCTGACATTGCATCGTGGGGTATTGGACTGTGTCGCTGTTGGGGTCCTGGTTCAGAAGGGAGGAGTCATCCAGCAGGTGGATACGCTAGACGACATCAAGCTTGTGGTTGCTGGGACCAATGTTCTTGGTGAGGTACGCGAGCTGGCTCTATAGACAGAGAACTAAGTCACCACCTCAGGGACATCCCACATAATCATGGCAACCGGCTCAGCTTCAACATCAGAAACCTCATAGCTGAGACTCGCTCATTAGGTGTGACGGTACTCTACGTTGGCTATGCTAAGGTATGCATGTCGAACACATCAGGTATTCAGCTTGAGCGTGCATAGAGCACGACTCCTGTCGTCACAGCTGCAGCTGCCACCACTACTATAAGTTCTGCTGTCTTCTGACCTGTCGATGCTTCATAGTCGAGCGCTGGCTCAGCTTTTTTACAGCCTCGTAGTACTCATCGAGACTCTCATCTGCTTCTTTGATGCTCTCGTTGGCCAGAGATCAGAGTTGTCGTCGGCATGCCTCCCTCTGGCGCATATGTTCGAGGGCTTTGCTGTGCCCAAACTTCTTAGACAGCTTCTCCATCACCTGGTTATGACGTCCACGCTCGACCTCTGCCGCCTTCTTGTCGCCGAAGCTGAGTCCCCAGTTCGCTAAGGCAAACATGCCCGCATTCAAGATTGCGGATGCCATACTATAGACTATAGTTTAAAGCTACTATATAGCTTCCCCCAGCGACGGATCCCCAGAGGGATGTATGAACCAAAGGCTTATGAAGATCCAGTCGAGGATTTAGATGACGAGGACTATGATGAGGAGGATTATGATCCAGACTATGATGTCGGTGGTGAGTATGATGATGTAGAGCCTGAATCCCGCAAGCTAGTACACAGAATGAAAGGAATCTATTGCACTTACTTAAAAGGTTCTATCGGGCCGCTGGCAGCAGTTGGGGCTCTGATCGCTCTGTTCATAACAAAGGCTGGCGAGACAGCCCGCAAGATCGCCAACAATGCTCTCCATGGTGTGGAGAAGATTTCTGAAGCCATACCAGCCATCGCCTCAGGAATAGGTACGTTCTTCAGAGTCGTAGGCCCTTGGCTACCATACATTGCCATAGCATTCGCGGCCATCTGGGCCACCGAACATTTAAGCCATACTATATAAGGATGGCGTCTCTGTACGACCTTGTCAAGACACTTATGATTGGTCGATAAACTACGGTTCAGTGATGATCCAGCAGAGATTAGACGCCAGTGTACGGTGGTGTTTGAGGAGGTCTTCAGTAATGGTCGAATGAATGACTGCCATCTGTTCGTCTGTTTAGAGTTCACCTAGGCGGTGCGTGACAGGACGGGAGTGGACGTCAGTGATGAAATCACCCAGACCGTGCATGACAGGATGGCAGAGGACGTCAATGATGAAATCCGGGAGCTTATCAACCATCTTTCTTGAGGAACTCTACTATCTGCCTGGTGGATATTACCATGGGCACCTCAACTACTCGAGGCTGCACACCGCAAGGGCCACAACTTCACATTGGAGACAGTTAGCCAGTGGCTCAGCCACCAGGCGATGTGGCAGATATACAGACCTCGTCCACAGCACATCAGGCATGCCCATTTCGATGAAACTGTCCCGAACAGAGTTCACCAGGCAGATGTTCTATTCCTTCCACATGACTCGATTGGTCGTAAGACCTACAAGTATGCCTTCACCGTCGTCGATGTCGCCAGCAGGTACAAGACTGAAGTACCACTCACAGACAAGTCAGCTGGCCAGGTGGCCCAGGCATTCTAGGGTATCTACGAGGCTTCGAAAAATCCCCTCCAGTGGCCGGAATTGTTGCAGATGGATGAGGGTAAGGAGTTCAGAGATGAGACTGCAGCCCCCATGTGGAAACACGGGGTGGAAGTTAGGCGAGGCGAGGTAGGGCATCACCATGCCCAGGCTAACATTGAGTGGTGGAATCGGACACTGGCAGAGAGACTGTTCACACACCAATACGCCCAGGAAATGGCCGCGCCGAGTGAACGTTCTAGAGTATGGGTGAGAGGGCTGCCTGGTGTGGTGGAGAGATCCAATGCCGAGGTTACTAGGCTAATCGGGAAGAAGTTGGTAGAGGATATCAGTCACTCTGCTGTTGCCAGTCACAGCTCTAGAGGAGCGAACACGGGAGAGGAGTGCCTACCACCTGATGCTCTGGTTCGGTACAAGTATGAGCCTGGTGAGCTGGAAGGGGGTCGACGCTGTGCAACAGATCCTAACTGGTCGATAGATGTTTACAGGCTTGATAGGTATGTGGAGGTGGAGGGGCAGCCTACACTGTACTACCGGGCACGCCAGCACAGAGTGCCTAGGCGACCATTTGTCGTAGAAGAGCTTCAGTTAGTCCCTGCAGACACACAGCTACCACCACCTAGGGTGCTAACATGATACTCGATGGGCTCGGTATGGACCCCATCTGGCAGCACATGGTGCTTATCATAGTAAGCGGAGAGTCCGAGTTTTTCCTGCTCATACATCACCATACCCTGGTTGCGCATGCGTAGGCCTCAGTTTTTAGCTCTGTCCACCCCGCCATGTAGGGCGCTGTAGAACCTCTGCCAAGAGACATCAATCTGCCACCTTGACATTCCCTTAGCCGAGCACTTACTTGCAGCTGTGCTCTTCACGTAGTAGCATTTGGAGCAGAGAGCGATACCACGAGAGCCTTCGAACTCGAGCTTGAACAGTCCCGGAGTCCGGTCCAGACGATTTGTCCCAAGCTAGCCAGTCCTGCTTATGAGCCTGGTACTCTGCTCGCATCTCAGGGCGAATGACGTCGTCGAGGTTGGAGACTGCTATAGCGATATACGCGGAGTCAGTGTCCATCTGCAGGTACTCAAGGCTGTCATGAGCCAGGTAGCAATCGAGGAAGTCATAGTAGAACTCCAGCATTCACAGCTTCGCGAGCTCATAAACGGCTATCCCCACCTGGAAGGGCCTTCGAATAGTGATTCTCGGCCCACAGAGCCTTGGGTACCTCTATATCCACCTTAGCAAACCCAAACCAGCTGTCTGCTAGGAGAGCCTCCTAAAAGCTAGCTACACCACTGGCACCGGACCAATGGTGCACTCCTTACCACATGGCATCTCTTTGGCTATCATTGACACGTAGAGAGCAGTTGCGTCGTAGCCGAGTAGACGTTGTCAGCCATGCTCACTCTGGCGGATTCGAGTCACACCGGCCTCATGGTATCTGGTGAACATGATGCTGGAACCTTCAACAACAGCACCCTTCAGCATCTCGTAGGCTTCCTCTGCCCGGTGAATAGAGGCTAATATCCGGCATGTGCTGAGCGGTTCCACGTAAGAGGTACTGCAGTGACACACCTGGAAGAGACACCGCGTCTTTGAGGATGTCTATTTCTCGTTCTGTGTAGAACTCCCACATCTGCTCTAGGGCTTCGATGAATGGACTGACGTCCAGGTTGTTGTAGTATCGCAGCCAGTTGGCGAATGTCCGCATGCCATGCTTGCTGAATGTCGGGTTACACTGTTCCCACTCTGATCGTGTCAAGAGGTAGCCACCCTTGAGCTTAGGTGTCCATGCTGAGGAGTCAGGAAGCCCTGGATAGTTGAGCTCCTCATGTGTGTCAAAGCATTCATACGCGAACCAGCTCTTCTGCTGTGTACACCCGTAAGCTTTGGCCCATACCTCGTATGAGACTCCTGTGACGAGGTAGTTCAGCACATCAAGAACCCGTAGCGCAGGTGTTATGAGGAACATGGTCTGACTAGCCTTCTTGGCGACATTCACTGTACCTATACTGTCAGTCAGCTCATCGACAAAGTACTTCTTGATGAGGTTCAGGTCATACCGCCAGAGTTGAACCCAATACAGGCACTTGGTCACACCACTCGTTGATCAGTCGCTGCTGTCGCTTTGGGAGTTGTCCAGGTCTGTCGGTATGTACTGTTCCCTAACCCTTGTCTGGATTAGATATGCTCGCCGTTGGATCACCAGCATGAACTCTCTGATCAGTTCTTTGGGGTCAAGATTGCAGAGGTGAGTGGGCTCACTCGTGGCGCCATCTAAGAAGCAGCCAACTGACACAGAGATAGGTATGTGAGTACTCTTGATCATGAGAGTCTCCGTAGGATGAGTCTTGATACAATCTAGGAGTGCTTCGAAGTCGTAAACTATGAAGTGTGGGTATGGGACAGTCCGATTCGTTTAGGGATGCTCGGACAGCGTTTTATACAGCACTCCCACTGTACCACAAGCGTGCATCCAGATGCTCTCAGCTTCTCCTCTCTCAGGACTGTCCTGCGGTATCTTTGGTCGGCATCCTCACCTCACTGGTGTTGTGGACACCTGTGCCAGTAACAGCCATGGAACTGGTAAACGGTGTTGGTGGTCGGATCATAACCATCTACGGGAGCACCCTCGATCCAACGCTCGCCACCGTGCCCACACTCTACATGGTGTATGTGTATGCCTCAGTTTCTCGACTCATACTCGATCCAACGAGTAGCCGCTGAACTGGATGGTTCGGGCAGATAGAAGGCTTTCTCATATGCAGACTGTGGCGCCTCAACCTTCTCGCCAGGACACACGATTGTTGTTTTGCCGCCTGTACAGTGATCAGTATGGCGTTGAAGATTGCATGCATTTGTAAACCTCTGCTGGCAGTGACTGCAGACTAGTGTATGTGCCAGCTTGGAGATGTACTTGATGTAGAAGGCGTTGTGGTCCCACACTCTGATGGTCATGGTGTCACGGTAGTGAGCCGCTTGCCTGATCAAGTGCCAGGTGCCCTCTTCGCTTGGTTCATACTCGTGAATCCCGATCTTGGCGAAGAACTCTACCTTGTCCAGCTGATTCAGCGAGGTCTTGCGGACATCAGGTACTGTCACTGTCTTGCCGTAGAACTGTGTGGCAAGCTCTCGTGCAAGAGCTGTACTTCTATCAGCTCTACCTCCTCGGTGGACTGCTAGACATCTCCAGAGACACATGTTGCCCCTGTAGATGTCGAGGGCAGTCATAATCTTCTTCTGTCGTAGCCAGTCTGGGAGGGGGCCTGTCCCAAGCAGAGGTTGGCGGTCGATGACAGCCTTGACCTCAACATTGATCGATCGAACGAAAGCCCACTTGGTGTTTGGTTGATCGATATTGTCTGTGTCGAGGCGGGCTTGCTCTCGTGCTGCCACCCAGTCCTGAGCTGCTCCTATCGTGTTCAGCCATGGGCTCCCTGGAGCATTCTTGTGGAAGAGCATCATCCTACCATCTTCGATGTGACAGATGCGATAGGTATGGGTGTAGCGGAGGTAGAAGGCGTTCTGGACAGTCTGTTGGATCTTTTGAATGATCTGGCCTGTGAGGTCTCCTTCTAAACCTCTGAAGAATGTCCAGCGTACTGACCAGTGTCCTCTATCCTCTGTCTCCCTTTCGCCGAGACACTGGTCGAGAATGTGTTCGCCTTCTCGCCTTATGCTCTGCAGACAAAGGGTTCAGACCTCGCCCCGCTCATCACTCGCTTAGTGATCCTGCATAAGGGAGGTAAGTGCTCCAGTAGATGCTCCGCCATCCACCTCACTACAGTCTTGGCTCGCAAGCTAGCAGTCACCTCCTCGTCCAACTCACGAAGCTCACGGATCTGCTGCGCTTTCTTGTGGGGATTCCAAGGATCATCTTTGGTAAGCGCTGGAAACCTTCCCATCTTCATTGCTCGGGAGAGTCGCTTCTGCCACTCCTCGGCACAGGCCTGTCCGAACACCTGGAGCATGTTGGCTTTCTTGGCCTTTTAGGCTACTCTAAGTCCGAATTGCTTCGCAATAGCGCGAAGCTGTGCAACAGTAATCATGGTGTATACCACTGTGGAGGCCTGTCTCTAAATTGGCGTTGACCTTATGATGTGTGGTGATCACAAGGCGATCAGTACCTGGAAAAACCTGTGGGTAATCCATCGTGTCGATGTGATACCGACGGAGACTATGTGTTTGTATGAGATGTGGTCGAGCTGATGTGATACATGGGAGTAGTGCGCGCATTGAGAGGTTGGTGGGCGTTTATTGCTCCCACTCTTGTTCCAACTCGATAGCAGCATCCACATCACGTTTCTAAATAATTCATATAGCTTGAAGAATTTGTCCATCACTATCACAGTCATTGGATAATGTCCGCGACACATAATGCATATTGGTAGAAATGGCGAGCGGAATGTTGGGATCCCTGAGCTTCTCCATTTCTCAAGATTTCGATCTGCATAGTTGCCCATATCACGCAATGGCCCTGGCACTTTTTCTCATTGCACCGCACAGCCTACACCACTAAGAGTCGAGATCTTAATGGTGTCGCGGTAGGTCTATCAATAGAGCCGCAGAGTCGTCGAAATGCATAGCGGTCCCAGGCTGCAGACTGGCGTTCAAATCCGCTTAAAAGACTAGGTAAGACTAGGGCCGGGGTAGGCACACTGCTACACCACCCCCACCCCACCCCCCCCCCCCCCCCCGTGCATGGTCAAAGCACCACTAGCCGGGTGGAATAGCAACAGGGTAAGATAGGTAGCATAGGTACAAAAGAGATAGGTAGGATAGGAGAGGGAGAAAAACCTCCTCAGGATACCGGTCAGAATAGAGAGAGGTCGGCCACTGGCCGGTATCCTAAGGAGGTTCTCCTGGTCATGTGAGGTCAGCACGGGAGTTTTATATTCGCCACGGCCTTCCATGTCTGGGAGAACACCATCTAGAGGCATACACCAACCACGATCACCTGTCTCAAATTCCTATGCCCCAGGGATTGAGATGGCGCTGGGGGCCACGGATTGCTGAACGGCTGCCAATTGAGGGTGGTGGTATCATTTTGACTAGTAGTAGGGTCGGAGTCAAAATGATACTACCTCCCTCAACTGCACGGGAGTTTTATATTCGCCACGGCCTTCCATGTCTGGGAGAACACCATCTAGAGGCATACACCAACCACGATCACCTGTCTCAAATTCCTATGCCCCAGGGATTGAGATGGCGCTGGGGGCCACGGATTGCTGAACGGCTGCCAATTGAGGGTGGTGGTATCATTTTGACTAGTAGTAGGGTCGGAGTCAAAATGATACTACCTCCCTCAACTGGGCGCCGTTCGGCGATCCGTGGTGGCCCCCACCGCCCTCTCAATCCCTGGGGGCATAGCTCCCATCTCCATCAACCACATGTCTCAACAACCCTATGCCCAGGGACTGAGAGGGCAGTGGGGGCCACGGATCGCCTAACGGATGCCATTTGAGGGAGGTGGTATCATTTTGACTCCGACCCCACCACTGTAACAAGACGACCATAGCCATCCTGAAAACATGTTGGGCACACTTGAATTTCTTGGACAGTTTTGGCCTGTGATTTGATCGAGACATCAGAGACTGAGAGGATTTGTTTGCCAGACATACTTTAATTTGAGAGAGACTATCTCACTTTCCAATGGAACTTTCCTGGTTACCGTAGACTGCCGCAAATAGCGTACTTTAAATCTGCGTAGTTACTGTTGAACTGGTCCTGATAAAACTAAAATTACAGATTTACCCATGGATCCCATCAAGCGAGGAATTCTCCACGTTTCTTTGAGTTTATGTTTATCGAACTGTCCATGTGATTGGTCATCTTGAGGTACTTATTCCAGAGTATGTGGAGCCTCTTCAGTTCTCATTTCCAGTATTCATCTTCGTCATATCCTGCGGTTGTCTGCTTTATTGTGTGAAACACAGTTTAAAAAGATTTGGCGCTCCGCTGAGAGTTTGAATTTCCAGAAAGTGGTTCAAATCCTGCCCACGATTCCAGACATCCTGTTCCCAGAGACTTTTCCAAGTCAGCTGACCAGCAGTTGTTACCATCACGTCGAAGGATCGCTGGACCTTCTTCTATCACATTGTGTTTTCCCTATGGACAGTACGTGTTACATGCTCGTTTTCACCGGCTGATATTATCAGCAGACCCAGAGACATTAAGCTGTTGATGAAGAGTGATTGGTTTGGTGGAGGACGTGGGATTCCAGAGTGATTACTCTTTTCTGGTAGTCCAGGTGATTCCAGTGACGAAGTGAATCCTTTGGGTGTGAATGCGCACTTGTTCCCGGGAGCACCATTTGGTTCTGCTGACCCATTACGCAATTGGCAACTGTCTGTGGCCGATCCAGTCCCAGCCACTTCCTCGCCACACAGTAGGTTCCCCAGGACTCCATGGTCGTAGAGAAAACACCGGATGGACACATCGTCGTCGTCCGATGGGAACAGCCATTCCTGGTCATCGGGCAGTGGCGAGACGCCCAATACAGCGTTGTTGCAGCTGTGACAGCAGCGACAGCAGCAGTGGGCGCAGTGCGCCAGAGAAATATCATGGCTACGATGAACTTGACCTTTGACCTACTTATCTCACTATCAGCACAAACCTACCTTATTGTATAGGCTACCATGTCTCTAGTCCAAGTTTGGTTCCAGTAGCCTTAAGCAATCCTAAAATATATGCAAATATCATTTGATAAACATAACATTAGAAATGCAAACATGACAGAGGTAAAAAATCAATGCTACAATGACCGTAACCTTTGATCTTGTGATGTCACCATCCCAAGGCAGCTTCCCTATGGTATAGAGAACCATATGCCCAAGTTTGGTTGTAGTAGAATTAAGCATCCTAAAATATAGGCAACAATGATTTGCTAAACGTAAAAACTTAATGCTGATGCTGCTGTCGGAAAAGTGATACCTCTGTATCACTTTTGCGTCACAGGCAAGACAACAATAACTTTGACATATTTCTCTGCAACCTGAAATCCGCACATGGCAATTAGCATGTTTACATTAGTATTTGCGTGTTGAACTTCACAGTACCATCTAGGTATTCGCTGAGCATAGTGTAGAAATTTCTTAAATTTAATTATTTTAGCTTGTGAAGACAGCAGGAGATATTTTGCGAATCACAGACGCAAATGTTAAACAAGTAAATTCAAATAGTTTATAGGTAAGACTCGGTATTCATCTGGGGTGTGTTCAGGAGCACGAATATTTTCAGTTTGCCAAACATTTTGTTCAGCCAGGTGGTAGGATCGCCGCAGATATTGGAATGGCTTTTTGGATTTTAGATTTATTATTAGTTTACCTGGGCTGAAAGTCCAAGTGATCTTATGCCGTGGCAGCCCTCCATCATCTGTTCATCAGTCAGTCCTTTTTTGGTATGCGGATTTCAAATTTCCTAGTTTCGAAACTCGAATAAACGGTCTGGCGGCCACTCTGGAACATTTTTCCACCAGACCCTACCATATTAAACCATTAGGATATTTAAGGTGTCTTGTTCTCGAGAACCACAAGACCAATTTAAATTATATTTGACAGGAATCATCATTTTGCCACAGAGATGCAAGTTCATTCAAAAGAAGCCGATTGGCCAATTTGACCAGTGGCTATCTTGGATTGTGTGTGATTTTTATGAACATCTTTTTCTCTGAAACCACTTTCGGATTGATTTGAAACTCATCAAACATCATCTAGGACAACAGGGGAACTAACTTTGTTTGTTGAAACTTGATTGGCCAAATGCTTTAATGGTCATCTTGGATGAGCTAATTTTAATGAAAATGAGTTCTTCTCCCGACCCTTGAAGGGATCGAGCCGAATGTTGGGATGTATGGAAGGAATGTCATTGTTCAAGGTGAAGTAGTATATTAAAATACATGGTCACCACCGATCAATCAGATTTCCACATTTTGGCAGCCAGGTCGAAATATTTCTATTTGACGGATTTAGAATACGAAATTGTCTTTCTTCAATGTTTGTGATATGAGTTCAAATCTTCCACATTGAAAACTGTTGGATAAGCGTGTTGGCTTCGATCTTGGATTTTTATCTGCCAGAAAACTCCCATACTAAAGGCATTGAAAATTTAAAGAAAATCTAATAGGACGGACCCTTCTTGCACTTCTGACCAACACTGCCCAGTTCTACTTATAGGTGATGGCCTTTCTCGTTGAAATGTCTATGGTCCAGGTGAGCGATAGAAGCCCCTAGGGTATCTTGTATTGTATTGTGATTTTGTTTCTGCTGTAATTGGTGGTGGGTTAAACAATATTAAGACTGACAGATGATGATGATGCTGCTGATGATGACCAACCGTTTTCTGCAACACGGACCAGATGCAAGAAGGTTTTTAACAACCCTCTCCACCACGTCCTGTCCACTGTGAGGGTCCTGAGCTCTTTTTGGTTCTTTATCGTTTTCAGTGGTCCGAGATTATAAACTCTTTCAGGTCCGATCGCAAAACACTTAGCACGTTGATGTTGTGGCACAGTTCGAGTGCTTTCTGAGTAGGCGTATTAGCAGCTGTATTAGCAGGCATATTTTCTGACATTCGAAGAACATGTCTGTACATAGACCATCGCTGCAATGCTACTCACGCCATGAGTGGCTCTGTGTTACACAATTGTGCTGCATTTGATATTAAACGGTATGGCCAGCAATGATTTGTATTGGCTCGCAGATATGCATCAAGTTTATTCAAGAGGGCTTAGGAGTTGTCCAGCTGTTTCAATTGTATAACATTATTGAAACACAGTATGTAAGATCATATATTTGCGTCTTGACTCTCATGGTGATTTCAGAGCCACGAACCCACAGCCTCTAAGGCCGAGTTTACGCCCCTACTGTAGTAGGGTAGCTACTTGAGTTACTAGAGTAGCGCCTAAATGGCTGGAGTACGTACTCTAGTACCTACTCCAGGCTACCCACCTATCAGCCAGAGTAAGTCGAGTAGGTCACGTGTTTGCATTGAAATCAATGTAATTTAAACACGTGGTCATTTACCCGAGGGTAACTGATCACATGCTGATCTACCCTAGAGTACGTACGAGAGTTTTCGCCTAAACTCGCTACCAGTGCATTGTCCTCGTTTGCCGTTTATACAAACAGTTCATTGATCATCGTGCGTTTTGACTTGTTGACCGGTATTCACTCAAATCTGCAATCATCGGCCTTCGCGTGTTTTTTCTCGTTCGCTCATATTACACTAGCAGTCTCTATGTAACATGCCATAACCATAATATAAGAAATGTCATGATGGCTTTGAAAACAATACGGACATGCAGATTTCAGGAAATATCAGAAGTTTACTATTATCTTATGTTGGAAACTATCAGCAACATTGATTAAGAACTTTCAAGAAATCTGCAAGTCTGTCAGATTTTATTAAGACAAGCAACTTACAAAGCTCTGGAAAAAGATGTTACGATCTTCCGGCATAATCTACATCATGACATAATATGTATAGTTATAAAATGAAAACAGATAACCATTGGAATAATATTTAACATTAAACGGTGAGCGTCCACTAGATGTTATCAAAAAATCGTAATCGATAGCGGAAACAACTAAAATGTTACCAACTGTTTCCATATCTGAAAGAAATGTAGAGTAACACGGCTCGAAAAAATAGGTCGTGAGTCGAGCGTTCATTCCGACAAGAGGGGACACTAAAAAAATAAAAGTTTTTCATGTGGATTCAGGCAGGTATTTTTTAATTCTCTTCGAAGTGTGGGATTATTTTCTTACGAAGCACGTAACTCAATAAATCGGTTATATTCTTGCGCTGATCACGTCATGCGTTACGTAAGCGCAATCAAAACGCTGATTGGCCTAAAATATGCCTATATACTAGTACTAGTTACAACTGTTGTAAAAAGGTGAGGCGACGGTCGCTGAGTGGTCAGAGGCGCTGGGTAGCGTGACCCACGACCCATGTTTGCGCCAGTGTCGAGGACTATCTCGCCGTCGGTGGAAACATGGGCAATCTTCTTCACGTCTCGCTGCCTCACCCCACCCAGGTATCAGCGTAAGAACTGAGGTAACTAAAAACTGTAAAAGACTGAAACAGAAAGTCAGTCTAGACCTGGCGTGAATGGGACCTTGGAATGACCGAATAAAGGATTAGACGCCAATCAAACCAATAACTAACTGGTCAAGATCACGTTTTGTGAAAGAGACAAAAGCACTTCAAAGGAAACACCAAGAAATGTTGCCAGCACAAATAGAAGACCCAAACCACACCCTTGATCCTCCACCCTGGGAAAACAAACTAGAGAGCATAGCTATTCGCACCACAGTACCTCATCTCACAACCAAAGATGAAAACAGTGATGTGAGCAAGAAGGCCCTGACCCTAGCCATGCTGGAAGAAATGTACCCTCAGGAGACATGGATAAGGATCAACACAGATGGATCAGCCAAAGATGCAATTAGGAGCGGAGGTGCCGGACTGCACATACAGTATCCAAACAGACAACATGAGTCAGCTGCAATACCGACAGGCAAACACTGCACAAACTACAGAGCTGAAGTCGAAGCACTGGTCCATGCAGCTAATACCATCAGCAGAACAGCAGACCCTATTGCACAGATTGTCTTTTTATCTGATGCCCGCTCCGTCCTTGAGGCTATCGCCAAAGGTAAGCTGCCACAACTTGAAGAAGCACTACACACCATCAAATGCTTTCGGATAGCATTGCAGTGGATCCCCTCACACTGTGGAGTCCAAGGAAATGAGGAAGCAGACAAGATGGCAAAGGTGGGTGCAGAAGAAAATCAGACAGAAAACATGGTTACGCATACAGAGATGAAGACTAGCATCAAGTCACTCTATAGAACACGTCAATCAGAAGATGCCTACCATCATCTCTCGAGGCCAGAGCAAGTGACCATTTTTCGTCTCAGAACTGGACATAACAGACTAAACCAACACATGTACAGGCGGTTCCACCTTACGACATCGCCCGCTTGTCCTTGTGGAGAAGCAGAACAGACGACAGAGCACATACTTCAATGTTGCAGTACGTATCAGCTGCTGAGAGAAGAGATCTGGCCTTTGTCAACCTCTTTTCTTGAAAAGCTGTATGGGCCTGTGGAAGAACTGCAGAAAACCACAGATTTCATCTTGAGAACGGCTCTCCAAGTATGATACCAGCGATCGAAAAGAAGAAGACTAACTGGTGTAAAAGACCGACAAGGAGCTAGCCGTATTTTACATAAGAAAATAAATTATGTTGAACTCTGTGTCAACTAGAAGATAGCATTTAACGCTTTACCGACGAAATTTCACAAATAAAATATCTCATTGTCCTTGTGCTGACCAAGAGGATATTATTATTGGAAATTTACCACTGAAATAAGTGACTCGTTTATCGAGTCAGCTATTCCTCCCTCCCTTCTCCCTCCCTCCCGCTCTCTCTCTCTCTCTCTTCTATCTCTCTCTCCCTCTCTCTCTCTCTCTCTCTCTCTCTCTCTCTCTCTCTCTCTCGCTCCCTCCCTCCTTCCTTCCCTTCAGATTAGATTTCACCTCATATTCTCACGAAAAAAGATGCGGTATAGTAGGTAACTTATTTAAACAGCGGATTAAGAATTTCTCAGAATTCTACACCTAAACTCAGGAATCGTCTGTATACTAATAGTACAAATAGTAGAGTGAAATTTGGAAGGTGAGTCTTCGGTATTTATGTTTAGTTTTAAAATGTACCCATCATTTAATTTTTGTGTTGTACTAAAACGAGCTTACTGTTGAACAATATTGGTTTATTTCACTGTTTCTGAAATGTATTGCTAGAAATATTGTACAAATATAGTTGTTATTACTTACCATGGTTTTATAGTTGTCATATATCACTAAAACTTATAAAAGATAAATACGATATGCTTATTTGTTCGAGTATGAGCACTTTAACTAAGTGGGTTGTAGATGATGTGTTATTTGAATGCGCATTGACTCCATTCTCTATGCTGAATCCGGACTATCTGAAGACGTAGTCATTACACCCATTCTCTATGCTGGTTTAAACTTTGCTGACACATTTGAAGCTTATATTGTGAATATATACTATCTTTGCATCAGCGCTCAGACATACTAGTTTGAAAATATACTACCTTCCTCCATGTACATTAATTTAGTTTCTATCTCTGTATTTTTCTACTCATTGGCAGGTGCTATTGTGAGTCATTGTCATACGGGAGAGAAATCATATAGGCAAACGCCCGATAGACCGGACAGCTTTTGTCAAGATGGTCTCTAACGCAACAACACACACCGACATGCAGCCTTCTACTGTCCACCCAAACCCAAACGATTCACGATTTTATCGTGTAGCGATGGGATTTTTGAGGGATTATGATGCATCCAGCATAGCTATCACCAAAATCTCTGTGTTGACTTTCTTTGGCATCGGTCTAGTCACAAACTCAATACTAATAGCATACTTATTCAAATCCAGAAAGTTTAAATCACCGATATTCTTAGTGTTAACTAGTTTAGCGTTCTGTGACTGGGGAACCTGTTTGGCCGTCTTTTTAATCGAAGCGCTCCTGGCACCAGAAATAGTGTTCCCTAATGCCAGATGGACGTGTTATTTGTCAGTCTATGCCTTGTATATATACTATCGTTCTAGTCTATTACATCTTATGTTTTTGGCAGGGTTCCGATTGTACCAACTTATCTATCCTCTTAGGTTTAAGGCACAAGTAACTTGGGTATCTACCTTTTGGTGTCTTCTCGGCCTCTGGATAATTGCTTTAGCGGTTTGCACACCAATCGCCGTTAATTATCGCCCATATTCACTAGTTTATGATGGTACTGTACACAACTACTGCTTCTTTATGGGTAATTCCAAAATGAGGGATATGATGCTGTTAATTTTCTCATATTTATCGCCAGCTTAGTGATAGCACTACTACATGGCATAAAGCAGGTCAAACTTCGCAGAAATGCAGAGATAACTCAACGTACCACCAGTTCCCGGACCATTGGAATTATCATCGCCCTCTATATCGTTTCAATTCTACCAATGTTGAGTCACGTGGTTTACCATGATGTGTTGGGATTCCCTAAACCACGAATCCATAGAATAGTTTACCGAGCTCTGTCACATTTTGGATATGGTAACTCGATTGCAGACCCGTTTGTGTATGTTATTAGTGTTGCTGCAATAAGACACGATCTAAAGAAGATGCTGTGTCCATGTGTACAACATGAAAAATTAGAAATAGTATTAGTATACTCTGAAAATTCACAATTAATTACTATTGTGACATACCATTAAATACGTTCATCGCTAAATTGCCAATTTGAATAATATATTATGTCAATGAATATAAATCTAATGAACACCAACCTTCAATAAGCATGATTGTATAATACTCGAGCCACCAGGTCTGCAAGAACGGCCTCGAACAGCGTAGCTACGTGAGTGGACGTATGTTAGTACGATGATAGGCGTGTTAAGTCTAACCTCATACGATCATGCATATGTTGCTCAAGCCAGAACTGTATGTTTTGCTTTTAGTACATTATTATTGTCTGTGTTATGACGTAATCATATGTTACTGATCACCAACATTGTGCTTTTATTTAAAGGGGAACATCATACCCGCCATACTACTTTGTATAAAATGAATCTACGGACCGTAATGTTTTCGAAAATATAATTGTAAGCTATGTGCTGAAATTAGAAATATATATCTTCGTTATTTAAATTTGTGATACATTAGTAAATTTCTATTCCCGGATGAGGCGTATGACGTCATAGGTTGAATTTTTTTCTCACTGTCATCCAACGATATCGCAATAAAATTTCGAACTGCGTTTTATAATGGGTTTAACGGGAGCCCCTTAGATGACATGGAAAATCTTATTCGCATGGCGTTCCCTCGCCTTTGTAAGGCATTCCCTCGCTTTTGAAAGGCGTTTCCTCGCCTTGCCCCCGCCAATCTCTTGCTAGGCTCCACCTACACCTAATCCGTGTTGGGATGGATCGATCTCTGAACTGACCATTAATTTCCAGAAAACTATAATGGTAAGCTATTTAATATTTTGGACCTAATTTGACTGGGCGTCCAGTCAAATTAGTTTCAAAATATTCACCATCATGTTTATTAACGTGTTGGACTATTAAGAGTGAGATACGAGCCAACTAGAATCATTTATGACGTAAATAGTATGACGTCAGCCTACACGCCGCTTAGCTGATTATGACGTCATATGACGTCAGATAATAGCTGGATACTCTGGAAAGGCGAATTGCCTTGTGCTATAAATATTATTATAATTTCATAGCTTACTATCCCGCACCCCCCCCCCCCCCCCCCCACACACACATATATCACCTCAGTGATGTACTGTGCTCTGCAGTGGTGGTAAGAGTATTTCTTGATTTGATTGTACACAGCTCTGCTCCTTTAACGTTGTGATTAAAATATTTATTTACTATGTCATATGGTCTTGTATCATAAATGTTACATACAATTCTACTTTGTATATAAGTGTCCGTTATCAACGGGGGCACAGACAGTGCTCTTTTGAAGCACACTTGCTGATAGAGTGGCTATGTTTTATAAAGCGTCATTGGCAGCATTGTTACATAAGTGTTTGCCGTGATATACCTCAGGCTTGTCTGGAACTGTCTTTTGGCATTGCTTGGCGATTCAGTTCTGCTGCATGAGCGGAGTACATGTCGTGTTGTAGAAGTAACCAAGCTGGGATGGTACTGGACCAACACAGGGCCAATATGGTCCAACATTGACCTAATACCGATCCAATCACCTGTGTTATCTAGGAGGACTCCTGGATCCACGAGACAGAATTCACAGGATCCCTTTCCAATTGTACAACATGTATCAATGTTGCAAGAGTAACACTCCAATGATTGTGTTTCCCTCCCAGTCCACTTTAGAATGCAATACAATGTCATTATCACTAAATGAGTATGTATCAACTAAGCTACGTTGACAATCTTTGATGAGAGGTCTTCTGCATATTCTATTTTTAATGACAAATTCCATACCACCATTGTGATTAGTAGTGTAGCAAGCGTATGTCTTTCTTCAGGCTCTGCCTTGGCTCAGTAGCTAGATACGTTCCCTGACTATGTTTAACTCTTGTGTAAACTTAAACTCTTAATGGTCAAACCGACAAAAGCAACCCTGCGGTGGTCTTGAGGTCTATTAGCAGAGCAAGATTTTTTTAAATTAATCACTGGAATGACTGGCTCGGTAGCCGGTAGCCGGTAGCTCGGAAAATACTGTTCTTTTGACCTGCAAATGAATTCTGGGTTTGAAGCTTGAATTGTCCTTACCATTACCCCTTTAATGGTAAAGTCGGTCAAAGATTTAAGAGGTAAATTTACAAATAAATAATGTTGACCATTAAAATGCTTAATTCATATAAGTAGTATTTTTAGCACTTTGCGGCGCTCTTGATACAAAAGGGATTGAAAGTGATTCTAGTGATACCTTCATATCCCCATCATGATTAGTACATTTTGACATAAGATAGGTTGGTGGCTCTGAGAGAATTGGGTCTTTGTGCGCACGCTACTCTATCATTCTAATTTATTGAGGATTTACACAATGCCACATGTTAGCAGAAATTTCTTTATGGTTAAATTGTTAGATATATCACCAAAATGGCCGTCGTTTAAATACATGCGATGAAATTTGGAAAATCTGCCTAATAATATGTTACAGTTATTTATGTCTACATAACCAATGGTTTGGTTATGTGTCTATCCTTTGGGTAACCTGATTAGTAGGCTACCGTATATTTAATTTCAGAGATTAATATGTGCAGCATTCATGTAGAAACTATTTTCTATAATTCATGACGCATAGATACCCAGACAGGGCATGGCTTTGACCCTCTGATTATTGTAAACATTTGTCTATGTGTTTGAAAATCACGAGTCAAGGGTTAGTGGCTGTATATGCCTTGTTCGGCGATTGTAGCTATGACACCATGGTACAGGATACAGTCAACGTCTAGTTCGTCTAAAGTGTTCTTGATTGACATAGCGCATTGAGATGCACAAGTGATTTATGGCAATGAGCTCACCAAGTTTCTGGTGAAATCAAGATATGATGCCAGAGAACGCAGAACCACCAGGTGCGCCACTTCCCAGTTGTGCTAAAGGTATCCCCTCATACTATGCGGATGCTACTAAGCTACACAAACGTCATTTCCATCAATGTTCCATGGCCAGGTCTGGGTTTTGTGATATTGTTTTATTACTGTATTAAATGTATTTTGAATACTTGCCAATCAACTGACATAAACTGAATAACAATACCAGAACATGAATCATTTTTGCAAATATGTATCTGTTGCCGTGTTTTAATGTAACTATCAAAAGAAAAAAAATATTTTCTCAAATATGTTGAGTTTATTTATAATAGACATTCCTTCACGAAGTTATTTAAAACGTCCTTCTAGGGTCTGTTCACCCCTTGTTGCTATTTGAGGTATTTTGAATAGCAAATGTTACTTGCCTGATGCAATGCTCGTTTTAGTTATTTTAAATTAAATAAGCTTCACATAATATAATATTATGTCTACTCTCACATTTCTCACTGGTGTTGACATTTATCCCATGGCTTTACGTTTGCATTTGTCAATCATGACCCCATCATAAATCTATAAACATTTTACCTGTGAGCCTGCCCTCCCCCACCCCACCTCCAGCACCAACAACAACCCCACAGGACCCATCTGAATGTCGCTGCCATATTTTATTGCAATACTTGATACTGATTATTTACTTCATTTCAACTGTAATATCCCAGAAGCTGAATTTAAATCCAGTAAGTTTCCAGGAACGTTTATTTCAAATATTCTCAAAAATATTTCTTCTATTGTAAAGAACAGTGACGTCGTGTGAAAGGTGACTTTGGGGAGCCCAGGTTTACCCCAAAAATATTGACAATAAAATGTGTGTATACTAGATATACTCTTTTGTTACTCAGAATCTAGGTAATTGCTACTGTGATAATTTATTTTTCAAAATGTGTCAAGTGAAGAAACGCAGACCCCTATCTTGGACACAGTGGTGTGAGAGTATATATATATATATATATATATATATATATATATATATATATATATATATATATATATATATATATATATATATATATATATATATATATATATATATATATATATATATATATATATATATATATATATATATATATATATATATATACTATTTTGTTCTAGTTGATGATGTTGGGATTATTTGATAACAAACATATTTGATTTAGAGTCCTACACTTTTGCAAACGAGAATTCAGCCTACAACTTCATACACCTACTATGAATTCCATGTTAGATATATTGAAGTTCCGAAATTATCATCTCGATATTTTCCATTCCTCTGTTCGAATGATATTCTTATATCCTATAATAATTCCAATACTTTCTCACACATATATATCTTGGTGAGTGTAATATGGTTCTCGACTTCAGTACAAATCCGAGATTTTAATCTTACGCTATATGTATCCAATATCATGTTTCTAATGTGCACAGTTCAGCTCTCTAACCACATTGTATTATTTTAGACTAGTGGTAGTGTCAAGTCTGTGCTCCTGTGACACAGATTCTGGACATAGTTTACATTCTCAACTTCCCCTTTAGCGTGTTTGGCGAGTTACCTCCTCGCTGTTGGCTTGTACACATTTGCCTTGTACTTTCAAGAGAGCTACACCATAACAAATAATGTGAGACTGGTGTTATATTTTGCTAATTGTAACATATGGTCA
>CM067369.1:88525311-88683748 GCA_034401795.1 Chaetoderma sp. LZ-2023a
ACGACACGACGATGTTAGGGTATTCACTGACTGGCTGACGCAGACGATCAGGTGCATACATAGCTTTAAAAAATAACACAATTATCTGTTGGTAGTTTGAAGGGAAATTGAACAGACGCAAATTTGCATGTTTCTATCAGAAATAAGATTGTATTGGCTATTGTAATCTAAGACTTTATTCGACTACGAATTAGGTTTAGCAACAAAAACATTATTTTGGAGATTATGCATCGGAGGTGGGGTGGGTGGTGGGTGGGGGTGTGTGGGGGTTGGGGGGAGGGGGTAGTGGTGGAGGGCGGAGAAAATACTGAACTCTGAAATGCTGCTTTTCATAGGATCATGATCAATCTAGCCGGTATATATGATATCTATTATGTAGGCTATACTGCCTAGGACGGGCAGCCCAGGATGCGCGATGATTGAAGCGCACTCTGGACTTTCTTCGGTGTTGGCAAAACGATGGCTGTGCATAGAACATTGGGCTCAATTACTTCACAAAACGTATGCCAGTCTATTGCCAGAGGCTTCCCCTTGTTAATATTAACCACATCTAGACCGTGGCCTGATGATCATATATTGTCGGCCCGTGTCCTGTTCATGACCGTTCGTATTCATGTTTCACTAATCGCATCTCAAATTCTGAAGTGTACTGGTTACACAGATTCCATATCATTCACACTCCCGTTCCTTTCTATGTATCACAATGGACCGGTCCAGTTTATCCATCCATCATATGACGTGATAGACAACTACTTGACGTTGAGGATGACGTCATACTTAATGACATCGTGAATGGCGTAATTAAGTTCGTCACGATCGCATAACTGATGACGGCCTAAGGCGTTGTTGTACGAATTGTATGTTTGTAATATTTGATAAACATATGCTGTTGAATATTTCTAAATTAATTTGACTCGCTGCTGATGCTATTGGCAGCAACAGCACCCAGTCAGATTAATTTCAAAATATTAAACAGTTTACATGTATTGTTTTCTGAAATTGATAGTCAGGGAGTTCAGGGGTCGATCCCAAGACGGGCTATGTGTGGGTGGAGATTAGCTAGAGATGGGCGTGTCATAGCTAAAACTGGATTTTCACCATTACCTGCTTTGTAGCATTGTAGTATATTGAATTGTGGTCGCCGCCATTTTGTTTTACCAAGGGATGGTGTATAATGACATGCAGGTGCAGCCAGATGGTAGTTTCTATTATATATTAATTATCGTGTTGAATATTTTGAAATTCATTTAACTGGATGCTGTTGCTGGCAACACCATCCATTCAACTTAATTTCAAAAGACGGCCGATGTTTGAAGAATTAAAATAATGTTGATCACTTAACTTATACAGGGATAAAGTAAATGATGACTTCGTGTATATTGGTACGAGAGAAACCAAAACTATACAATATTATAGGGCAGATTTTAGTCAAAATCATCAACAGCATATTTGTATTGCTGTTTTCACACCACACTGTCAAGCTATAGATGGCACATGTTTGATCGAGCATTTTACCCGTGGCAGGCAACCTATGGTTTTTACTGATTGATTGAAAAATATATAATGACGGCCTTTATAAACTGGGGGACGTCATCGGCATCTATCTATTAAACCCTCGTGTGTCAACAGCGCCGCAAAGCGCCCAAAATGCTACTGATACCAACTAACCGAGTGGCGGTCAAGATATTTCAGTGAATGTCCATATGCTGGACAAGACATGGATGTTTTTGTAACTTTACCAATGGAGTTTATGAAACAAAAAACCGCTTTCGGAACAAATCGTTTTGGCCGGCTTGATGATTAAAGAGTTAATTGTTTTAAAGAAATCAAAATTATTCCATATTCATTGTCCATTTGCCGGCTAAGACAAGACTATTTTTTAGGAATTTACGACCGAAATAACTGGCTCGGTTACCGAGCCAGTTATTCTAGTGGTAAATTTCCAAAAAATAGTTTTCTCTTATCCTACAAATGGACATTCCGAGAGATCACTGAGGTTCAGTTTTATGGCTAAGTTGACATAAGAGGGGCTAATACCTGAATATCGTTCTTTAATAGTTATAAATACCATGCATAGTTTATGTGTGGTATACTGCATGACCCCCATGAATAGTATAAGATGAGGTTAATATTCCTTTAATACAATTCATTTACTATTGGAAATACTATTAGTGATCAACTGGCGGATGAACCTTAACACCGCTCGTTTTAAATAAGCGTCATCACTTAGCCCTTTAGCTATCTAATTTGTTCAAGACAAATTTCATTTTTCTCATGTATATTTTCAGATCAAAAGAACACTATTTTTGAAAAGTTACCACTGGAATGACTGGCTCTGTTATCGAGCCAGTCATTCCAGTGGTCAATTAAAAAATTGTCTTCTCTTGGTTTACAAACGGACATTTCTCAAGACCACTGCGGAAGCCGTTTTGGCTGATATAAGTGTAAAGGTGTTAAACCCAAATCCGGTGTCCACTATATACAGGTTTGAGTGTACATATTCCCATGTACCATGGGAATGTGTTGGTGTTAGAAACAATGTTGCTTTTAAGATTATCGTCCACAGTTTCAAATAAATAGCTAGCCTACCATGATGTTCAACACGAGTAAGTCAGTATATGGATTAAGAGGAGAATTATGTTTCAACTGGCCATATGTAGGTGTCCCTGTGATAGATATTACCCATATTACGTTGAGTTTAAAAAACTAGTTTGTGCAAGCATTCGCTGTTGTTCTTGGCAATTATGTATTGCTTTCCGAGGGACATTAATAACCTCGCCTAGAAGAGCAATCTGTAAAATATAAGTTATGTTACAAGCTTTGGGAATGTTCCAATGCTCAGATCATCAAGGTTCTCAAATCGACTTTCGTAATATATATGAATTTATAATGACACAAATTTGGCACAGATTTTGAATCCCTTCGCAACGGCATGTCCATTTTCTCGATCATTTTGAGGCTGAGTATTATACATGGGACATGTACTATTCAATAAAAGTGTGGTCCTATATATACAGTATGAGTAAGCAATATGTGAAACAAGATAACCGTACTGTGAAATGGAAGAACTAAGAAGGTAGCCAGACCCTACCAATCATATGGCACGGACATAAGTTAATATGACAATTAGGCAAATACATCTTCAGTGGCTAGTAGTAATCATAACTCCCGTTACATATATACATAGATAATTCTTTGAATCAGGAAATATGCTGGTGAAATATTTAACTCCGGCATTGAGCATATAAAGACACATTACATTTCTAAATTAGAATTAGTGAGTATCCTTATGGTTGGTAAAAGTACATCACCTGGATAAGAAAGCATTAAATACGGCATGCTCCCAATATTATCAGATAATGGTGACCAGTGGTGCTCCTCAATTTACTTAATCAAATATGTCTGTTGATCTGTCCGTCTGTCAATAGTTTTGTCACAATAATAGCGCATTGCACTTGTCATTTGATGATCAATATTATAACATAAACACGGCTTTCAACCCGTTTAACCCATTGAAACCGAAAGGTCAAACACCAAATATCAGCTACAATGTAATGCTTATTCTGTAGTATACTTTTGAAATTAATTTGACTGAGGGCTGTTGTTGCCTATACTAAAATTACCCTTGCCTTAATCCAGCTATGAAGAAAGGTATTGTTTTAGTCACAGTGAACTGCTATAGGAAAGACACTGTACTGCAAGATACTGGTTCGCTAAAGCACCTGATAGCTGGTTTAACGCTTCTTGTGTCAAAAGCGCCGCAAAACGCTCAAAATGTAACTTTTATTGGGTCAAGATTGTTCAAGAAAATTGAAATATTTGTTCAGTGAATATCTATCTGTAGGTAAGAGAAAACTTGTAGTTTCTTTTTAATCTAACACTGGAATTTAGGAAAATAGTTTTTAAGATGTGTTTTTTTGGACCGGATTGACGATTAGAGAGTTAATAGGATAGAAAATCTACATTTTTTTTCAGTCAGTGTCCATCAAGAGCAGATTATTTTAGAAAATCTACCCAATTTGCAGACCATGTGACCATTATTTTTAAAGATTTACCACTAGAATGACTGGCTCGGTAAAAAATAGCCTTCTTTTGACCTGCAAATAGATAGTCTTCAAAACTATTGCAGAGGCCCTCTTGACACGTTTTACCATTATAACGACATGTTGACGTGTTAAAGCACCATGACCTTTGGCCGGACAATAATATGGCGCATCTAATAGACAAGTTGTACAACTACTGCATCACACGTAGAACCGCCATCATTGCCCGAAGATTGTGTCACTGATCAGTATTACCATGTGGAGTTCATAACACCGTGTAATGAAGCATTTTTCTTTAGGTATCTAGCTTTAAATTATATACATTGTATTTAAAATTGAGACAAATTCAATCCGATTTGGCTATGAAATAGGGCCTACATGAAAGCAACTTGTTATCTTAAAGATGACAGTGTTCGAACGTCCATAGATCATCGGGATGTATGTAGGCTATTTGTTTTTGTAATCAAAATTAGGTTTAGAAAATGTAGATAAATTGTTATTTACAAAAGATATATTTATTTGTGTTTGTAACAACCTTTACAGATCATTTTAATGAGGTCATCCCGAATCTGTTTTGCAAGTAACACATATAGAAATGGATTTGCTATCGGGTTAGAGTAGAAGATAAATAAGGCAATTACATACACCGTCCAATGATACAATTGTTCATGGATTCCATAAACCTCATGAATGCAGTAATGCACGGCATATGGTAACCAGGTTATGAAGCTTAATGTAATCACAGCCAAAACAATCCTTCCATCTGTACTTCGTCGTTTCTCCTGAGTATTCGAGAGGGCCATCTTTTGTTTTGCCACAGTCACGTGTTTGGCTATGTGACATATGAGGATAATTATACAGACTATTAGATTCATACCATTCATTAATCCATCCTTGATTGAGTAGCTTCAATAAAAGAAGCAGAATAATCGTGAGTCATTATTGATATATGGAACGACGCCAGGTCGGTAATAATAAGCTAATGGTGAAGCAATAATAGCACATACAACCCAAATAGAAATGCACACTTTCACTAAAGATGTTGTGGTAAGATGAATACAAGCTGTATATATCTAATGATTGCAAATACTGCAAGATACCGAAGCTGATGTAGCCGCACATAACATTCAAAAAGACTATTGCTCCGCATGACGCGTTTGTGTTCGGATATACCATGTGTGGGAAAAGATACTGTATGTTCAAAGCGAGGATTAGACAGGAAGCCATATCTGCGCATGCCAAACTCGTGATGATAGTGAACGTGGGAGAGCGCCATTTATTAGTTTTTAGAAAGTAAAGCGCGAGGAAACAATTAGCCAAGAAACCGAAAACATAGAGGGTGAATGGAATGCCTCTCAAAATTAGTGGATGGACATGATCATAGAAATTGATCAGCTCCAGTATACCGGTATTGTTAGTCGTATTAGATGTTGACTACAACATTGTTTTTATACCAGTAGATTACAGACAAGCCTCTTTTAGACTGCGCAAGCGGTGGTCATTATTAACTGGTTATTATGTTTCCTTTAAACAAGTGAGTTGTTAACGAAGCTCGTCTACCTATGAAAGACAAGAGAGAATATATGTGGCATTCCTTGTTGTGAAGTTACATTATAATCTTAGCATGAGACAACGCGTCCATGAATTAATACATAAACTAGGCAAAACATATTGTGCTGGCTGTATTAATGAAAGGTACTTAAGTAAAAAAATGTCTCAATATTGCGTAATTCCAAAAACACGTCCGTATTCACATACATTAGACGAATATTGAGCTGCCTTTTCGTGAATACGACATGGTTTTTGCACAGCCCAGCCAACCTTTAGCCCCATGCCCTAACTATCAGTTTCCTGAAAACTATACAGGTAGGCTGTTGAATGTTTTGTAACTAATTTGACTTGGTGCTGCTGTCAACGGAATAGTTATTAAATAGTAAAGACATACAATTCGTACAACAACGCATAGTCCGTCAGCAGATATGCGTTCGTGACGTACTTATCGACGTCATTCATTATGATGTCATTCTACACGTCGCGTAGTTTATTATGACGTCATAGGATGGTTTGATAAAGTGGAACGGTTTATTAGGCGTGTGCGTGCATAAGTTATGCACTCGTCGTGAATACGGCTCCACTAAGACAATGTCAAAACACATGGTGCCAGTATTGCTATATAATTGGAACAGGCATACGTAAGACAAATTGTGTACACATAAAATGATTGTGAGAATCATGTCGCATACTTGGTCAAATTATTACCGCAAGTCAAATGGGTACTGGTAGCTTTATCCTCATAGACACGTTAATAGCTCATCTGCGCATTGCAAACATACCATTTGCCAAACGCAGAACGTAATATTGAAATTCATGATCGAAGCGCAAAATCAAAATAAAATCTACTAACCCAACACTAGTGTCCTTAAAAGAAATTGCTATCAAATTAGCCAAGTCCTGCGACAAAACGTACACTGACATGCATACAGCGATACAAAAACATACAGAAAACATGCCACAACTGACGGTTATATGCACGTATCTGCTCATGTACTATAGGAACTGATTTCTATCGTATTATAATGATCTATCTTTGAAGTTCACTAGATGAATGTACATGCATATAATTGCGCAGCTCGACTCGTTAAACCACGTTACCTACCACGCAAATGGATAAATCCACTTTTAGCTACACCCCAGCCATCTCTAACGAAGCGCAGCCGACGCTTTGCCCGTGTTGGATCTATCGAACCCTGACCTCCCTGAATGTCAATTTCCAGAAAACTATACAGGTAAACAGCTGTTGAATATTTTGAAACTAATTTGACTCGACGGTGTTGCTGCTTATGGCAGCAACAGAGCCCAGTCAAAGTAGTTTCAAAATATTCAACAGAATGCTGATTAAATAGTAAAGACATACAATTGGTAACACTAAGGGACTTTTAAAAGGTCCTGATGGACTTAGCTATGGCATGCATTACGTAGTTGATTTTAACGTAAACCTACATGTGACATAATTGATTATAACATCATATTATAACTGACAGATTGGATTCCTGTATTGAATGAAGACTATCACATATCTTAGTTTTTTTATCATTGAATTTTAGGACATTGCGGTATTCATTTCTCTACTGTCCGATAAATGGTGTTAATTTTGGCACATGTGGTCTTCAAAGTTGTTGGTGTCGAAACAGCAACATCAATCAAAAATGCATCTTTCAATATGGTATACAACAACTCACACGCCCGCTTGCCATTCATCCACGGCAATAACAGGGTTAGTGTCACACAATTATCATATCTGGATATTAGTGTATTACCAATCAACTACATGCATATCTACAAGTCTTTGTCTACACAGCAAAAGGAAAGAAATATTACTAATAGCAATATTTCAGGAACATGCACAGGCTACTATATTGGATCGCATCGTTTAGAAGATCATAGGATGTGTCAGAATGGAGTGTATGAATATTAAAATAAATTATCCAAGGGCCATAATGCTCACCTGGCTGGTGAGGAATATGTTTACATTAATTAATACACAACAAGCACCATTGGCCAATCGGACAAACATAGCTGTTACCATAAGCGAAAGAGGGCAATGGTATGTATGTATAATTTCTGTATTCTACAGATGTACTAGTAAAAACATCCTACAGCTGCAGTCAGTCCTTCTTCGCGTTTGCCCACTGTGTCTTGTCCTCAGTCAAAATATTTATGTTCCTCATGACCATTCTTGATTTGACTGTGCCGAGTCCTGCTTTCTTGAGGTCATCCCATAGCACGCTTAACTGATTTATGCAACGACGTCCTCCTAGCTCTTTATTTGCTGGCTCCCAGTAGGGAGAATTATAAGGAATCAAGCTTGTCTAGAGCTGCCTTTCGAGCTGCCCAGCTGTTACAGTTATACAGCATAAAGGAAACGCAGGTTGCTTTGTATAAATGTTGTCTTTTTGTCACGGGCATCTCTGATCTACGAATCCATAGCTTCCAGAAGGACTGAAATGCTATGTTCCCAATGGTGTAGCCTGCAGCACTGTCTGCACTTCTACACACCAGTGAGTCCAGGATTTTACTTTCCTCCACGGTTCACCGCCACGAAGTGGATCATGATTTCTTTAGTTTAATACTTTGTAGATAGGTATATGTTGGTGAACTCTGTTCTTGATTCACTCATAAGGATATTCTCAATTTTTAATTTGATTACAATGGTCCTTATTATTATTCACCAATGAGCCAATCATCCTTGCCAGTAATGACTAACAACGCAATTGTCACTGACATTATTAGCCATTAGGACAAGCAACATGTGTCAATGGGACACGCTTGGTTGGTGTCACTGACCAGAGGAGCCATTGCCCTTGGCATTATTTAACATTGACTCAAGAATCATTGACACACTTTGCCAATAGGGTATGCATAGCCAATGCCATTGACCAACGGGAGCACGGGTTCGTGACATTATTGACCAAGAGGGCAAGAGTTACAGATATAATTATCCATTGGTTAGAGCACCCTTGGCAAGCGCAACTGATGCCATGGACAGATGGACCAAGGGCACTTGGCATTATTGACAAATGAGATAATCAATCCTGAAACTAATGACCAACACACCAAGTGCCAATTATTTTATTGGTCGATTGCACAAGTAGTGGTTTTCAACGAGGAAAGCATAACTGATGTCAATGATCAATGTTTCAATGATCCCTAGAAAACAACTGGGTTGGAAATATGTAAAGTTGTGCTGGAAAAACAAAGTCTGCGTATGCCTGCCATTATTGACCATCAGGAAAAGCACGAACTTGCACATGGGGACACAGCGGATGTCATTTACAAATGGGACAATGGTCACAGACAAAGAGTTGGAGATGAAATGCAATAATATTCGAATCCCTGACATTATAAACCAACGGAAAAAGTAGTGTTGACCAATAGGACAACCATCCCTGACACTACTGTCAAAGGTTCAATTGTATCAACAGATGTTATTTACCAAAGAGACAATGATCACACCAAGGAAGTTGGATGAGGAAATGCATGAATATTGACAACCTTGCCATTATTAATCAATGGAAAGGTGGCATTGGACAATAAGTCAGTGATCCTTGACACTATTATCAATTGGTTTAAGTGTATTAGCAGATGGTATTTACTAATGGAGAAATGTTAATAAGCAAATAATCGAGCTTGCAATAGAAAAGATATTGCTGTCCTTGACATTATTGGCACACGGGAAATGTACCATTGGCCGATGGGGAAGGCATCCCCGACACAATTGACTAATATGGTTCACATGTCCCCCAGAGGTCACATTTACCAACGGGACAATGGTCACAGTTACAACTTGGATGATGAAATCCAAGAATATTGGCTTCATTAACATTATTGACCAACGTGAAAGGTCCCATTGGTCTGAGCACATGACATAGTAGGCAAAAGCTACAACTCCTGACAGATATTGTCTGGCCCAACAACTGAGTTATTCAGGGCCATTTCTTTACGAGTTATCCGTATGCTGTGTGGTGTATAAAAAGCGTGCATGGTGTTGGCCATACAGAAGAGTAAATTCGTACAATAATTATGTGTTTCTGCTACTACATTTCTGATAAACTATTTTGAACGGCACCTGCTCACAAAATACTATATGAACTCTAGAATTGGATTATGATCGAAAAATGGATTACCAGACACCAACTGCTGACAAACAAACAGCCGTCACTGCGAATTAAATTTCTGTCTATGCGCCTTGATTATACATCGATTTATATGCTTATATCATCAACGTTATTTTAATAACCTATTGCACTTGTAAAGCTCTCATGGCAACGCATTAAATGTCAGGACATAGCCGGTCGATGACGGAAATATAAGTCAATTTTAATTGATTTTCTATACATGTATAAACCAAATTAATTAACTTAGTTTCCTTGAATAACGCTATAAATGCAGACAATAGTTACCCTTACAACCAGTCATAGCTGCGTAAAAGATTAACCTACACATAATTCAGTTTTTATTTTTAAAAAGCCCCACAAACCTGCGATAGGTGTGTGAACGCCAATACGACTTGCATGTTATTTCCACACAATTGATCTTTAGAAGCATAGGAAATTAATCTTATTTCGTTAAAGGTCATAAAACTTGACAATTTGCTAGAAACCTATTGCAGCCTTATAATAATTGTATTACCAATATCATCAAACACTGGACATATAATCGCTAAGGCTTAGGCCTTAGGCAGCAACAGCACCCAGTCAAATTAGTTTCAAAATATTCAACAGCTTACGTGTGTAGTTTTTGGAAATTGATAGTCAGGATTTTCAGAGATCGGCCGATCCCAACATGAGCGAGGTGTGGGTGGAGCTTAGCTAGAGATGGGCGGTGCATAGCTAAAACTGGAAAGGTCCAATCACCAGCTGCGAAGACAAATTTGGCTGAGAGGCCTTCCTGTCTTTGGTAGCAACAGTCAAATTAAATTCGAAATATTCAACAGAATGTGTATTAAACGATCGACTGCGGGTGGTCTATTACCGTTTTCGTGTTGACTCTACGTTAGTTGATTGCAATGTCAGCTAACATGTAACATATTTTATCTGTGACGTAATATTGTGGGTCCCTCCATTACCCTTACCATTGGACACCGTGTAGAGTGTACTGAACGATATATATATATTGCTTATTGTGTGTGTGTGTGTGTGTGTGTGTGTGTGTGTGTGTGTGTGTGTGTGTGTGTACGTGCGTGTGTGCGTGGGTACGTGCATGCTTGTGTGAGCACGTTTGTTCGTGCGTGCGTACGTACGTGCGTACGTAATATTATTGATTTCACGAATCGTGTGGCGACAAGGAATTGGTCAGTAAACCTCATAGTATTATCATTATATTATTAATAGCTAGGTGGTAGCTTTTTTACTATTTTCTATATTGTCACAATGATAGCAGCAAGACACTAAGGACTCGTGTTGTAGAAGAAAAGATGAAGCCGTATTAGTGTTATAATGAAAGAGGTGAGAGGGCTGTCATAATTCAGAGAGGACTTAATGCGAGTGTCGGATAAACAACATTGACTGGGATTAAAGGTCAAGAGATGCATGCATAAAATGTATAGTCACTTAAAGCGACCGGTTGCATCAACATATCGGGTGACAATTTCTGAATCTTTGAGTGAGTGTATGCTTAGACGTACTAAGTGTTTAAATTACATAGAGTTCAAGACAGGCATGTGGCCTACTCTACTCGGGGCCTAAGCTCACCCACCGATCTTTGTTTCAGCGCTTGTTCTGATTGGTTGATTTGAATGAGTGGGTGGAGTCTATCATTCTAAATAAGCGGGTGTACGCTGTATGCTATTGTTCTTAATAAGCGGGTGTACGCTATTGTTCTAAATGAGTGGGTGGATGTTATTGTTCATGCAGGTGTCCGCTCTAAATGTCCGGCTACAGGCTATTGTCTGTTATGACGTGTTAATGCATAGATTAATGTGTTTTAAAATAGGTATTGACACGCGTGCACGTGTTCTTGCTGTGTTTAACATAATAATTAGGCGGGCGGCGGTGCCCCCCACCCCTCGTGGTTAAAAAGATATTTTGAAACTCAGTCATTTAATTTTTTTTTTAAATCAGAGCGTTGCATTACACAGGTAATAGGTAAACTAAGCGATGCATAATACTATATAGATAAAAATCTATCTAAAAGGAGATATCATCGGCCACCTGCATGAACAATAGCACACAGTGCTGACTTATGACCAATAGCACACAGCACCCACTTATGAACAATAGTGCACAGATGCACAGTTAGAACAAAAGCGTCCATCGGCCACCTGCATGAACAAATGTGTTCCCAGTCATTTCATTTTCAAAAGAAATCAGAGCAAAGTACAGCGTTACACGGGTAATATATAGGTTAACTTATCGATGTTGTATGTATAATATTATATAGATAATAATCATGTATCTACCGTATTTAAGGGGATATATGTCTTTAAAGTGGCAGTCATTTAATTGTAAAATTTTCAAAAAATGTTATGCAATTTTAAGCAGGCGGCTACACATTTATACACGCGGCAACATGTGTATGTACCCGGACACACGCTACCACCGCACCACGATTTAGGTTTGGAAAAATCAAAATGCTAAAATTTTATATCTGATGAATAATGTACGCTTACCGCACTTATTTTGAAACTAGCACGAATTGAAACGTCCTATGTCAAATTAGTATTAAAAAAATATTTGCTTAAACTACCATTGCACCATGATTTAGGTTTGAAAAATCAAAATATTAAACTATTATATCTGATGAATATTTTGAAACTAGCGCGAATTGTAGCTTCCTATGTCAAAAAAATATTCACTTAAACTACCACTGGGCCACGATTAAGTTTTGAAAAAATTCAGAAAATAACATTTAATGACTTTTGTAAGTTATGGTATTAAATTGTGACATTTGGCCCTATCTGACCAATCAGGATTTAGAACAATAGCGTCCAGCGGCCACCTGCATGAACAATAGCGCACAGTCAGTCATTTAGAACAATAGCGCCCAGCGCCCATTTATGAACAATAGCGTCCAGCTGACACTTATGAGCATGTGTTAGCACTTGATTATTTGAGCGCACTCGCATACATAAAAACAAATTCTGGAGAACAAATGGCATGAGATTGTCATCGAACATGACTTTTGAATAATGACATGAACAACGTTTGCATATGAATTGCAGGCGGCATCCAGCGGCCATCTGCATGAATAATAGAGTCCACCCATTCATTTAGAACAATAGCATCCAGCATTCACTTATGAACAATAGCATCCAGCCGGCACTTATGAACAATAGCGCACAGCGACCACCGGCATGAACAAAATGGCTTCTAGTTAGTATAAAAGTGGTATGATTTAACATAAACGCATGTATATAAACATGCTATAAAATTGATCAAAGACGTTAATAGAATTGTGTTAAAATAAATAATGTGAGTTTAATCTGTAAAGAAGTTGTCAATATATAGCGAACTTATGCACTCGATAGTAATCTTGTTTCTTAAAGCGAGTAGTAACTATATTTGACCATTTAGCGTTAGGATATTGATTTATTCACATAATTATGGATGATAAACTAAACGAACAAGAGAATGATATTAATGCGATCTTACAGCAGATGTCTGACGAGGATCGCATGACATTAAATAATGACACTACAAAACACGTGTATCAGACACCATGTGAAAGCATACTTGACCCTGCTCATCAAGTGCCTATCTTCGATCAAACAGAACACTGCGTTGTTCAAAACGAGACTAGTGACTACGTGGCAAACTTTATGCAGCAAAAATCATCGTGTATTCCACTCACTAATGACGATCTTAATCAATATTTGCAGCATGTGGACCATGAGCTATTCATCAATAATGATCAATTTCTATTAGATCTGTTGGATAATGACAGCATGCCCACTCCTAACAACATTGCGATGGATGCGAATATTATGCAGCAAATATCTGACTGCTTACCGCACGTAGTTGTACCTTCTTCTAGCCAGCCTCAGTATGGCGGTGTATTGGAATATGGTAAATATATAAATGAGCCTACACGACAAGTGCCTATCTTCGATCAAACAGACAAGCGAATTGTGCAAAATGAAACTAGCGACGACGTGGAGAACATTATGCAGCAAATGTCTGCATGCATTCCATTCACTAATGATGATCTTAATCAATATTTGCAGCATGTTGACACTGAGCTAATGAGCAATAGTGATCAATTTCTAACTGATTATTTAGATAGTGACATCATACCCGCTCCTTACGACATGGTGATGGATGTGAATATGATGTGGCAAATATCTGACTGTTTACCACAGCATGTTACATTCCTGAACGCGAGATTAATAGTACTGACTGGTTGAAATTTCAACACCATTTCGGCAACGAATTTAGTATCTGCGTCCACTCCGAATCAATGCATGAATGTCTATTTGGCAGTGACGCTACCACTACTCTACGATCAATATATCTTTTACATCTGGAACGCGATAGTCACATTTAATTAATAATGTCTATCGCAGCATTTCTTATGGTGCGCAATTACTGTCCCCATTGCGATGTATCATATAGTAACACTCATGATTGCATAGCACTCTGTCGCAGATGTTTCTCTGCTAAACCAGGTATTGACGCATGCAATTCTACCGTCACATCGCATATGATAATATATAATGATTGCCATCGTAAGTTTTATAATGAGCACTGTATGTCAAATCATTGCGCAAATGGGACATGCGAAATAGTAACGGCCTGTCCCCTAAACTTCGCACATGTCCCCTAAATGGGCCGATGAACACATATATGGAATGACTAAATGGCATGCATTTAAAGCAAAGTTTAATGTTAATGAAGAATATATTTGTTTTCAAAAAGTAATTGAAGAAACTGCTATGTCATTATCGCATGCGCGTGCCATGAAAATGGGTGATGAAGCTCTAACATATGAATCTTATCAAAAATACATCATTTATGATACTGAAACATATTTAGAACCCGTTAACAATACCAACACTAATATTGTCATCAAGCATAAAGTTAATCTCGTGGTAGCGAATGTATGCTGTGACACATGCATTGAGCAGCCACTTGAAGCTAAGTGTGCTTACATGTTAGCGAGGCATGAATAATGAATATGTTCACTTTCATGGGTTAGACACTATGGATCAGTTTGTTAAATGGTTAACATGCATAAAATCTAAGCATGTTAAAAAATGTGTCAATCGAAATTATGTTTTCTCTGACCACCTCATTATTGCGCATATTGCACGTGCATATGATTTGCTTTTAATCCTTCAATGCGTATGCAAGCACATTAACCTTCATCTAAAACCCTCAAACATCATCATGGGTGGCTGGTCAATTCTCTCATTTGAAATAGGAACAATTCGTTTCATCGATTCAATTAACTTTTCTCCTCTTTATTTATGTAAGGTCAGCGATGCCTTTACTCTTCCTGTGTGCAAGGGAATATTTCCACATCAGCTGAAATCACCTCGGAATTGGGGTAAGGTAATACTCTTTCCAGAGAGGGAGGTATTCGGCATACAACATATGAAAGCATATAAACTGCTCGAATTTGATCAATGGTACAATGAGCAGATGTCTAGAGATGCACACTACAATGTCGATAACAATCTCATCGAATATTGTAATGATGACGTAATCGTCTTATGGTTAGCCATGTCTAGATTTAAGTCCTTATTTTCTGAATCAACGGATGGGCACAATCTATTCGTATCAGGGATAATGCTAGCAGGTGAATCTAATGTAGCATATGACACCTTTTGTCTATGCCCTGATAGCATTCAGACTTTACCTGACTATTCGCTAAGAGCAAAACGGGCACATAGCATGATCGCTGTTGAATGGATGGAATGGGTTAGGCTAAGTGAGGGTTGCCAAATCTTACACACGCTAAACCGTGGTGAGCAAAAGGTTTGCGGGCATTATGTAGACGGCTTCGCTCCACGCAAAAATACTATTTTTGAGTTTTGCGGGTGTAAATTTCAGGGTCATGAGTCTGATCACTGTGGCAATTAACGTGAGCAGACATATACACCATACAGTGATCAGATATATGAAGAAGCATATTCCACTCTTCAATATTGCATTTCATTATTCGAATCACACGGATATACGGTGAGAATTATATGGGAATGCGAGTTTAAGAAACTAATCGCCAATACCGATGGACTAGATGATTTTATCACCGAATTGGACTTAGCACACCACATAGCTCCATGTGACACACTATTTGGTGGGCGTACATCTGCAATTCGATTATTTCTGGATGCGGATGAACATATTAAGCTAGAATATTTAGACTGCGTTTCCATGTATCCATCAGTGATGAAACAATGTTGTTTTCCAGAAGGCGCATACGAGGTAGTAAGAGGCGATGATTTGAATGATAAGATGTTGCATGACTTCTTCGGTCTTATAAAATGCAAAGTCCTCCCTCCTCGTGATTTATACTTTCCAGTATTACCTACTAGAATAAGTAAGCTGCTCATGTTTGTACCATGCACCGAATGCACAAGAATCGGTCAATCTACCGTATGTGAACATGCAGAAGAACAATGTTCCTTATGCGGGACGTGGACCACACCCGAGCTACTGTTCGCTATTCACCATGGTTATATCATTAAAAAGATGTACGAAGTCTGGCATTATCCTAAGTCGTCGCAATATGAACAACATGGCGATAAGGTACTATTTTCTGAATACATTAACCGCTTCATCAAAATTGAACAGGAAATTAGTGGGTATCCAGACTGAGTATGTAGTGAGAGTGATAAAGATCGCTATATACAAGAGTATTACGCTCATGAGGCTATACAACTCAACCCAGTGAAAATATCAAATAATCTGGATCTACTTTTTGTAGCTAAATCCGGATTGAATATTTTGTGGGTCCGTTTTTCACTACATGATCACACCAAGAATAAGATGGTATCAACACAAAAAGAGCTACTTTAAATCTGTTGGCAGCATTTCATTCCTCAATGATAATCTTTTAATGGTGGCGTACTGAGTCAATGAAGAGTATGTTGAGTTCCCATTAAATACCAACTGTATTTTTGCATCTTTCATGACAGCTTATGGGCGAGTAAAACTGTATGAAGTCTTGTCCTTACTTGGTTGCCGCATAGCCTATCATGATATTGATTCTGTGGTATTTAGTACCCGTGAAGGTGAGCCGACCATTCAAGATCGAAGTGGGTATCTAGGCTCTTCGACGAGTGAAATCCCCTCCGACTACGAGTTAACAAGTTTTTGCGCACTCGGCCCAAAAAAGCAAAGTCTTGAAATGAAGTGTCGCGATGATCCATCGATTGTTAAGCAGGTATCAAAGGTTAAAGGTTTAATGCTGAGTACTGAGCAATCAAAACAAGTAAATTTTGATGCGATAAAAATCCATCGAACAAATTATAAAGGATGGTGAAATTACAGATAGTAATAGCGTACTAATAACCTACCAATCTAAGATCACACACATGTCTCAATTTAGAATTCTTTCAGTCAATAGTAGTAAGATCTTCAGACCCGTCTTCAAAAAACGAATTTTGAAACTGGGCCATTTATTTTCTGCTCCATATAGTTACACTAACATAGTATAAATATAAATAGTAACGATATACTGCTATTGTTCAAAAGTGTGTATGACATCATGGTTATGGTACAACGTTGATGTAATATACGATAAACAACTGTTAATGCCATAATATTGATGCCTTTAATTAATATATCGGGCTTAACCCTTTAATGGCGAAACCATCCATTGCCGCCCTCCTTAGCGGTCTATCAACTATATATCTATGCCGTTGAATATTACGTAACTAACATGAATGCAAGTTTGTAGCTTCCTATGTCACCGCACAGTCAAATTAGTTTCAAAATATTCATCAGACTTAAATAACCACTGCGCCACGATTTAGATACCTGTGGCAGTCATTCCGGTGATAAAATTTCAAAATTAGTCTTCTCTCGGTCCGCAAATTGGTCTTCCTATAGTCCGCTAAGGAGGACGGCTATGTACATTTTTCGCCATTAAAGGGTTAAGCACGATATATTATTGTCAGGACCAAATTTAGTCACTAAAGAGTTAAGTACTGCTGTGTGCCGGTTGTGTATGACGTCATGGTTTAGGTGCGTCAGCGATGTAATAATTGATAACGCCATAATACCATTGCCTTTAATTAATATATTGTCTTAATATTGTTGTATTATTAAATATATTGTATCACAGTTTGATGCAGGACCAAATTTAGTCACTAAAGAGTAAAGTACTGATTAGTACCGATTGTGTATGACGTCATGGTTCAGGTGCGTTACCGATGTAATATATGTTAAACAACTGTTAACACCATAATCTCGATACCCTGAATATCATTGCCTTTAATTAATATATTGTTTAAATATTGCGGTATTAGTAAACATATTGTTGTATCACAGTTTGGTGTTGCGTACTAGAATCATATCGATGTAATAATATGTAGCGATGTTTGATGTTAGTATTAATAAAAAAATGATTTAATTAGTTTTCTTGTCAAACTTCCCATTGAATGGTGCACCCATCACCAACGTTCTCTATTGGCAATATGCATCGGTATGTTAATGTAGCACTTTTTAAAAAACACATCTGCACGCATTGCACTCATCAAAAACACGCTGCGAAATGCAGCTGAATAGAGCACTGTGGGCATTATGCGTGCATTTCAGTCAGTCATGTCCCATAAACGCGATCATGCTTCATTACGTCATATCATGGCATCGTGCTACTGTTAGGGTCACCACTGATATACAATGGGGTTTTTTAAATTCGCATATGAAATGCCTTCCTTCATAATAATCTTCCCTGATACTCTTCACCTAAACATAGATGTTCTTGAGATAAATACAGGTTGAGTGAAAACATATTTTACATGTGGAAAATGTTTTTTGAAAATTCACATATAAAACGTCTGCCTTCATAATAATAGTGTCAGGATTATACACTGAAAAAGCTCTTGAATAGCATATGTATATTTTTACTGAAAAACGTCATAATTATTTTATGTTGGCGGTTTAAATTGGTTTACATACCATTGAGGGAACTATTTTCGAGGATAGGAAAGCTTATATTTAAAAAACCTTTCAAATGAAATGACTAGTTCGATAATTTCTCCTGATCTGAAAATGAAAATAGTTTTAGCCATTTAAGGATGCTTTTTTGAAAATTCACATGTGAAATGACTTCCTTCATAATAATCTTCACTGATGCACTTCACCTAACCATATATGTTCTTAGAGATAAAACAGGTTGAGTAAAAACACATTTTATGTATAGAAAATGTTTTTGTAAATTCACATATGAACTGACTCCCTTCATAACAACAATATCAGGATTATATACTGTAAAAAAATCTCTTGAATAACGAATGTATATTTTTACTGAAAACGTCATAATTATTTTATGTTGACGGTTTAAAATGGTTTGCATAACGTTGAGGGAACTATTTTCAAGTATAGGTAAGCTTATTTTTTTTAAACCTGTCAGCTGGAATGACTGGCTATAACATATAACCAACAGGCACATGACATTGTTTCAACATTGAATCCACGTTGAAAGCATGTCATGAACGTCATGTGCCTATTGGGATATTTCATATCCTTAACTGTGTCTTGTTACAAATCATTACTTTTAACGAGCCACCCGCCTCTCACCCGTGCCAATAATACAGATGCGCGTGTGTTATCATAGTACGCGGCTAGACACGCGCCATTCAGAATATTGGAACGGCTGTCGCAGAGCGTGTGTTTCCGCTTTGCCGCTCTCCACAGTGAAATCCAGCTCATAAATAACTTAACACATTTTCAAGGCCGAGTAAAATGTGCTGTTACTAATTTGAATATGATTGGAATGGCAAAACTACTATTGTCTAAGTGATAAAGATTATGCTCAAATTTGAAGCAGTACGTTTTATTATGTTTTGGAAGTATGAGGTTATATCTGTGGTGGGCGATATGATTGTGCGTGTGTACACGCTTAATAGCATCTCTTTCACCTATAAATAACTAAGGCGTTTGCAACTATCAAAATATTATGTTGAATATTTTAACGAATTGGTCTGGAAGCAGTTGGTGATTTTCTATGTTAGAGCACTCTTTTTGTCAGGTTAGTTTGTGAATATTCGGCAGTTTACGTCGTACAACTTGACGGACTATTAAGCATGTATGACATACTAAATCGAAGCATTAATGACAAAATTGATTATGACATCACGCTACATGCGAAATTTTCAAAGCGTTACTCCGCATAGAAGCATGCGACCCTATAGTACTGAACCAATACATAGCATGCTGCCTAATAGTGAATTCTGATAACTCTGTGTACCTCAACTACTAGACTTATGAGTAAAGAGTCAACCATCGAACGCAAATACATAGTGGGTGGGTGTAATATTTATATTATTGTCATTATATCAAAATTGAGGTAAACAATTCATATTAGACTTCAAACTACTAAACAGTATATCGTAATATAATTAATATTATTAGTAATAGTATTATTAACAAATACCGAAAACGTGATGGCCAAATCCCTGTATATGCGGATAGAAAATGCATAGGACTACTAACCTACAAGAAGTAAAAAAATAAAATTGGTTAAATGTCACTCTCATGTCATTTGTTCCCCAGAATGTGTTTATGTATGCGAGTACGCTCAAATAATCAAGTGCTAACACAAAACTACAATTCATCGCGACAAGCGCTCACACCACTATTATTCCTCTCCATCACGTGCCCACACCATTAACCTCTCTACTAACCCATTGCAATTATACGACATCCTCTTCATATGACACAGTATTATAAAGCGATATCATGAATATGGCATCTCTAAAAGGCACGCGCTGCACACATCAATCATTTATGATTATTCCTACAGCATCAGTAAAGCTGCCCGGTAATATTTATGGTAAAACCGCTACAATAATGCCATGCAGTCATGTCATGGTAGCCCTTACCCGCTCAGATAAACATAACCAGCCACGGTTGAACCCAATATGTATCACGGAACCTGCTACCGGGTGTCCAATGTACGTATGTCTGTCGCTATGTCTGTCCTATCGCTGATGATTACATATTGTTACCATCAGCTTCATTGCTAACTCCTACGTTAGCCGAATCTATACGGTATTCCACCCATAACATCGTGACGGATGCCGTACCATCTTGAGTCACTATATATATATATATATATATATATATATATATATATATATATATATATATATATATATATATATATATATATATATATATATATATATATATATATATATATATATATATATATATATATATATATATATATATATATATATATATATATATATATATACACACCTGTGCAAAAGTTAAGCACCACCCTATTTTTACGCACATGTGAGGGTATATTCATGTGCTATGAAGAAAGCAATAGCATAAACATTTATGTACCCAACCATCTTAGTGCAAGAGGTAATAATGCAACTAGAGGAATGCTGATTATGATGGTGGGGAAACACTGTATGTTTTTGTTTGAACTTGAAAACGAGGCCTGAATATGGTTACGTGGACACAACTGACAACTATTTCCCTACAGTTGACACACGTGGCTAGATTGTCATTAATGGTGTCTGAAAACGAAGTTTAACATCTGTGCACGAGTTTGAGACTGTCATTATTAATACCGGGTATATCCACCTTGTGCCTGGATGACGGCCTGGACACGACGTCTCATGCTGGTCACCAACCGACTGATACGCCATTGTGGTATTCGTTGCCATTCAAGATGGAGTGCGTCTGTTAATTCCTGTAGGTTCTGCACAGGAGGATCCCTCCTTCTCACCATGTTTCCCAGAATGTCCCAGATATGCTCAATAGGGTTCATGTCAGGGCTCCTTGCTGGCCATGGTAGGGTTTCGATGGCATTCTGGCGGAGGTATTCATGCACAGCTCTAGCACGATGTGGTCGGGCGTTGTCACCCATGAATATAGGGTGGGTTCCAGGTGCATGATTTACAAAATGAGGGACCACAACTCTATCCAGTATGGAATCTTGATATCTTTGTCCATTTAGTGTTCCAGGTACAGTCAACAGATCCAGCTTACAATCAAATGAGATGCACCCCCATATCATAACGGAACCTCCACCAAATGGAACTTCTTCCATGATGTTACGTTGGTCGTACGCCGTGCATCTGGACCTCCATACAGGAGTTCGACCATCTGTGGCATGAAGCAGGAACCGACTTTCATCGGACCAGTGTACCCGTCTCCAGGATCTCATGTTCCAGTGTCTTCTTTCGTTGCACCATCTCAGACGCTCCTCTTTGTGGTGTGCAGTGAGGAGAGGACGTCTGACAGGTCTCCTAGCTTTCATGCCAGCAGCATACAGTCTCCTTTTGACGGTAGACATTGACACTCTATTGCGCGTTTCCCATTGCTGGCTGAGCACTCTGCTGTTGGTGAATGGAGATCTCCTAACAAGGCGTACTAGGGCTCGGTCATCACGGGCAGTAGTCTTCTTCGGTCTTCCAGATCTAGGCCTGTCCTTCACCTCGTTAGTTTGCCCATGTTTTGCAATCAAACGACTGATTACAGTATGGTTAATGTTCAGCTGTCTGCCAATCTCTCTGCATGACATACCAGTGGTATGCATGCCTATGATTTGCCATTTCACACGATCACTTAACCTTCGTCTTGCCATAGCGGTTCACAATCAAGAGCTAATTCTCTCTGTACAAATAAACCACGGTCATGAACACAAAATTCCTAATCTTGTCGCCTAAATCTGTATGTAATGTTCTACACCTCAAACTGGACTTTTACATAACGTGTGCTGTTTCCCGCCACGCACGGACATCAAGCGGCGTGAAGTCATGCATGCATGTGCATTTCGTACTTGGAATTATGTCAGCTGACGCGGGGACAAAAAGTATGGCAGCCTAGTTGTACCATCATGTTTCTACGTTCTATTGTTTTTGCTGGTGCTTAACTTTTGCACAGGTGTATATATATATATATATATATATATATATATATATATATATATATATATATATATATATATATATATACGTATATATGTATATACGTATGTACGTATGTACGTATGTACGTACGTACGTACGTACGTACGTACGTACGTGCGTGCGTGCGTGCGTGCGTGCGTGCGTGCGTGCGTGCGTGTGTTTCTAGAACATTATAAGTCATTACGCATAATAGATTTCAATAAAATGCAACTACCCAGTATTGACACCATCTGATGTTATGGCAGATTCTACCAACAAGTGATTGCCATATGCATACACGCGTATGTAACAAATACGTTTGTACACAATAGCGGCCAAACAATTAAATGTGACCACCATGTGTTGTCAACATCTGTTGGAATGACAGATTCTATCATGAACTACTCGACATATGTACGCATTCGAATGCATAGTCACGCATGCATTTGTCTGCTATAAAAATAAAACAATCAAACTGTTTTGAAAACATGTGGTGCGTGCGTCTACTTTATTCTTTATGTACAATTAATAACTGGTTTTTTTTAAACATTAGACGCGTTCGTGTTTACTTTATTCTTTTTGAACAAAACAAATTTGTAATAGGCACCATTATGCAAGTCGAATGTGTAATTCGGTCCATCGAGTGGTTGCAATGCGTATGCATAGTCACGCAACAAACCCATTAACCGTCATTTAACTGCTATAGAGAAACACTCTAGACAAAACTGTTTGAACATTTTAGAGTGCGTTGTCTGGCATGGTAAGTTATAAAAAGGAGAATGTTAAAAATTAAATTTATCAGTCCTTCTCTGCATTAGAATGAACTCTCAAATGTGTGATCATGGTGCACGCAAATTCCACTCCGATGCATTGCGGGTGTATCGAATGGAACCGTTATCGCGCTGTAGCAATACGGCCACCTACACGAGTTATTAGGAAACGCGAGGCAGAATACCTCTCGGATCCGAATCTAAAGAGTTATAACAAATTAGTACATACGCAATACAAGCTGAAAAACGAATGTTGCGTATGTATTTGGTGCGTCGAGAACCGAAACCACAGTTGAGATCCACAAATGCTCGAAAACCAATATCAGCAGGTCCTTTTTTAAGGACCACCAAATCTTAAAATTACGCTTTATACAAACAACCGCATTTATTACGCACATACTCGCATACTTACGAAAACACGCGTAATACACTCATGAAACGTATATATGCGTGCATGTACACGTGTAATACACTCGTGAAAGGACTGTGCGTATGTATGCGCATATGTACACACACGTTCGCACGTACATATGAATTTACATTTGTTTTTAAAACGCACACTCATCAAAAGTGCATACACGTGTGTACACATACATACGAAATCGCGTTTATTAAAAGCGCATACTCACATACATCAACGTGTCAATCACATTTTTCAATCTAAGGATTGTTATTCGTTATTGTTAAGTGCGTTGCAGAGGCATGTATAATTTTGTATTTTGGTAATCAGTTAACTGATTAATGAGATTGTATGTCCTAAGAAAAAAAAGCGCCATCTTTTATTCTATGGTGAGTGACTTGTATGGAGGGAAGTATCTGACGTAATAACCAATTACCTCACTAATGAGCTGACGTCACAATCAGTATGAGGTATAACTCCATCATGACGACAGTAAATGAACTGCATGAAGTGTATGTCTTTGATGAATTTATATTTTAAAATGAAAATAATTTGTGACCGTTGCACAACCCAGTCAAATTAGTTTTAAAATATTCAACTGGCTAGCTGTGTAGTTACCAACAAGTCATCGACAATTTAGCTTTACACACACACTGTGTATCATTGATATTCATCTTAAATTCCTTTTCATAATCTGACTATGGTCATTGTATTTTGGAAATCAGTTGATTGATTAATGAGCTTGTATGTCTTAAGAAAAGAATCTGTCACTCAAGTATCTGACGTCATACACAATTACCTCACTAGTGAGGTGACATCATAATCAGTATGAGGTATAACCTTACCATAGCGATAGTAAATGAACTGCATGAATTGTATGTCTTCGATGAATTTATATTTAAAATGAAAATAATTTGTGAGCTGCTGCTCCACCCAGTCAAATTAGTTTCAAAATATTCAACTGGCTAGCTGTGTAGTTACCAACAAATCATCGACAATTTAGCTTTAAACATACACTGTGTATCATTGATATTCATCTTAAAGTCCTTTTCATAACCTGACTATGGTCACAAATGTACCTATCCATCCATCATATGTCGTCATAATTAACTACCTGAAGTGTAGAATAAATGATGTAGATAAGAGTGATGCGAACGCATAATTGAAGATGGACTATGCATTGGTGTACGAATTGTCTGTCTTTACTAGTTAATACAGATTCTGTTGAATATTTTGTAACTCGCCAGATAACATGTAGATGCCGGCCCAATAACGTATTACCTACGTTGTGCCAAAGTTGGCCGATGAACAAAACTACGATGGCCATATCCCGTTTCCCCCTTTCCAATATGTCTGTGCATGCATACCTCGTATGCACGTACAGAGCACACATGCAAGTGCATATGCGTACATGCACAAAATCTTTAAATTATGTTTTATGCATCATCATAGCATATAAAATCATGCGCACACGCATGCGCATACGCGTATACATATGGACAGCTATACGCACATAATACACTCATGAAAGGACATACACAGAGCTACAACATCTATGTACACGTCGCTATTCCTTCACCACGTGCGTGTATGGGTGCTATTGTTATTAAACATCATTCATTCATTTTGACAGGAGCTACAATATATCTATACACAGATTAACACCATAATTTCTGTAAACATTTTTGAAAAAACATGAAATGGCTGATACCATCTATCATAATAACATATATCTTCTTAAATACGCTAGATACATGGTTATTATCTATATAATTTTATACATACAAAATCGCTAAGTTTACCTATATATTGCCCATGTAACACTGTACTTCGCTCTGGACAATTTGAATATCACGTGGCCCACAGGGCACACACACGGGTGCACACATGCATACACACACGTGCACACACGCGCACGAACGCACGCACGCACGCACGCACGCACGCACGCACAAACACACACACACACACACACACACACACACACACACACACGTTGATACCACCTATTTTTAAAAACATATATCTCCTTAAATACGATAGACACATGATTATTATCTATATAATATTATACATACAACTTCGCTATGTTTACCTGGATGCGTAATGCTGTACTTCACTCTGGACGACGATTTGAAAATCACTTGGCCCACATGGCACACACACACGCGCGCACACGCACATACCGCGTATGTACGCGCAGGGGTGCACACAGGGACATACACACGCACATGTACACCATGTATGTACGCGCAGGGGGGCGCATAGGGGCGCGCGCGCACACACACGCACACGCACACGCACACGCACACGCACACACACGCCCCCATACCCCACTACACACACACACACAGCACACGCGCATGTGATGCATACGCGCAGTGTGTGTGCGTGCGTGCGTGCGTGGTGTGCAAGTGTCCGTGTGTGTGAATGTGGGAAGAGTAATGGATGACCCTACAACTAAACAGGAGGATTTACATCCGCCTGCGTAGTTGCTGGTACAACCATTTCTACCACATATTCGGCAGTGGGCCGAGTTATGGTCTGTGTGCCATGGAAAACCTGTGTAAACTCATGATACAATAAACCTTCTCCCCCTATGCATTACGAATTATATGTGCAAATTCGCATGCATTATCAACCAAGCACGAGACTGATGCAAGACACCTTTCCCACATTGACGTCATTACGCCAGGATTCTGCTAAATCAATGCTCTGAGCAAAACTACTGGCTGGTTCCGCCGCCAACAAGCCGCTGACCCGCGTTGAGACATTAATGCATTATTTCTTATATTCTTGTAACGTTTTCACTGAGTTATTTGCGTATAAAAATACACCATTCGACTTAGATTCATTAAATCATATGGACAATAGCGGATATTTTAAAATTGCAATCAACTGTATTAAATTTTAAAGAACTATACAAACTAATACAGAAATGTATAGAAAATTGGCTTAGCTTTCCAATGATGTATGACGTCAAAATTATTATGAACATAGTTTTTCATATGCACTGCCTAAAGTGCACTGTATCTGATTCCCATAATAAAGTAATGCTGTTTGCGCGTCCGCTATCGCGGTTACCAGTCAGAAGCGGTATCAGCGATGCATTCAGTGAAGGTATTTTCCCAAAATACGCTAATGTGGGAAAGGTGTATTGCAGCGTTGCTAATCATGGTGAGTGCAAAGATGTACGATCAATAATGACAGTGGCAGTATTTATAGTAAAATCGTTAGCTAATTTATTCATACAGAATTATGCAAACTGTCATCTGGTACAAGACAAACAAATATTGAACAAAATTGCATCTGCATCTGATATATTAATCAACTTAGAAAAAAGTCAGCAGTTTGCACAATGCATTTGTGTTTTCACATCTGTGCAATGAATAGTAAATCTTGGATATAAATGGGATGCTTACGCAAAAGTACATTCTTTGCAACTGACGCTGGTGATGGTGTTGGTGGCGGTGGGTGTTGGTAGTAGGTGGTTGCGACCACAATGTCTAGACAATGGATAGCCAGCTATATTATTTTTGTTGTCGAGGCCTCATTGACTAGGGACGCATAATGTGTTCATGCTGACATAGGTGCATGTGCATACGAACGAGCGAGACCTTTATTAAACCCTCATTGACATACCCTTTCCAACCTATATGCCATTTTTCACACACCACACTCTCATAAGTTCCGGCCACGATGTCTAGACAAATGGATAGCCGTCAGAGTCAACCATTCTAAAAAAAAGTCTTCGATGGATCTGCAAATATGAATATGAAGAAATTTGATAGGTGTTGGTGGGTGGGTGGGTGTTGGTGGTGGGGTGGGTTTAAGGCAATGGTGTTGTGTATAGGTGGTAGTGGTGTTGGTGGTGGTGGTGGTGGTGCTTAGTGGTTGGTGGTGTATGTCGGTATTGGTGGTAATGGTGGTAGTGGGTCTGGTGGTGGTGCTAGTGGCGGTTGTGGTGAAGGTGGTGGTATTGATGCTGGTGGGGGTGATGGTGGTGTGTGCTGGTTGTGATGATGATGGTGGTGGTCATTAGTGTAGGTGGTTGGTGGTGGGTGTTTACTGGCACAATGTTTAGACAAATGAATAGTCAGCAGAGCCAGTCATTCCAATGATAAATTTAAAAAAATAGTCTTCTCTTGGTCTACAAATAGGCATTTCCTATGAGAAAATTGAAATTCTCTTGAAGAAATTCGAGGGTTAAAGGGTTAAGAAGGTCTATAGCGTCCGTGTAATGGTGCAACACGAGGTGGTCTTTTAGGGCAGGTTTGGCTGAATTATATAGTAAACAACATGTTTATAGCCTATCACTGCTGTGTAGCACAAAAGGATATATTTATATTTGACTTGTAGTAAACGACCATCTATGATTATGCTACTATGCTCGTAATGTGGCTCTTAATTGTTGAAATGTAACGTCATGAATGATAAGGCATTCGGTCTCCAACCAACTCCCCACAATGCAATTGCTACTGTTAACATATGAACACCGTTAATTAAAAATGAGTTAATTTTAAGTTGTAAACAGCAATAGTCAGTGAGCGGGTTCACCGTTATTATCGATTTAAAAAAAAAATTTACTCCCAGCGAGGACGTTGTAATATCGTGCCAAATATCAATCTCACGTCATTTGTTCACCATAATGTGTTTTTATGTATGCGAGTGCACTCAAATAATCAAGTGCTAACACATGTTTATAAGTGGGTGGATGCTGTGTGCTATTGTTGTAAATGACTGGCTGTGTGCTATTGTCCATGCAGGTAGCTGATGCGCTCTCATGCAGCATAATTAATGTATTTTATAGTCTGTGAGATGAAAGACGTATTTTATGAAAAACAGTCAACAGCAATCGGCAGCCTGGTTTCCAAAAACAGTAATAAAACTAGGAAAAATTACCGTGTCTGGGTACATACACATGTTGATGCATGCATAAATGTACAACCGCCTGTATAGCACAACATTTTTTTGAAAATTTAATAATTAAATGGCTGCCAATTTAAAGAATATCCTTAAATATGATAGATACCTGATTATTATCTATATAGTAGTATACAACATCGCTTAGTTTACCTATATATTACCCGTGTAACGCAATCCTCTGATTTTTTTGAAAATTAAATGACTGAGTTTCAAAATATCTTTTTAACCACGAGGGTGGGTGGGGGGACGACGCCACCCACCTAATTAATACATTAAACACAGCAAGAACACGTGCACGCGTGTCAATACCTATTTAAAACACATTAATCTATGCATTAAGACGTCATAGCAGACACTAGCCTGTAACCGGACATTTAGAACGGAGATCTGCATGAATAATAGCGGCCACCCGCTCATTTAGAACAATAGCGAACACCCGCTCATTTAGAACAATAGCGTACAGCGTACATTCGTTCATTTAGAATGATAGACTCCACCCACTCATTCAAATCAAACAATCAGAACGCAGTATTTAAATAGGCCAAGAGCTCATTTGCATAACAATAGCAGACAGCCGCCCCCTAGACTACTGTTCTTTTCTCGATCTCGTACCGACGGAGATCTCAAGAGACACGAATGGGTGCCCACAATTACAGCGATTCGATCCATGCAAAACGTTGTCGAGAATGCGCCTTAGAAAATTCCTACAACAGTTTCGAAGTCTGCTTATCATAGTGTTGGTCAGCCTTGAGCCTGTATAATCACCACTAGCTGGGATGGGGTGGGGTGGGGTATGTAGTTCATGGCTCGTAGCTTGCTCTTAAATTCCGCAAATATAACAGACATTGTAACTGATGTTGGGAGATTATTCCAGACACAAATTGTTTCTGGGAAGAATGGAAGGAGCCAGTTTTAGCTATGCACCGCCCATGTCTAGCTAAGCTCCACCCACGCTATGCATGTCTCCAGAAAACTATACAAATAAGCTGCTGAATATTTTGTAACTAATTTGACTACGTGTTGTTGCTGCATATTGCATATTACAGCAACAGCGCCCAATCAAATTAGTTTCAAAATATTCAACATACTGTTTATGAAATAGTAAAGATATAAAATTCGGGCAACTGACGGACTTACAAAAGTTCCCGACGGACTTAGCTACGTTATTCATTAAGTAGTTGATGACGTCGTCTGCATACATGTGACGTAATTGATTATAACGTCACATACTTGATCAACAGATTGGATTCCTCAATTATCTATTACATATTTCAGTTCGGCATGAGATATATCGTAGACATTCCGTGCTTTGGTTGGTGGTGGAGGATACTCTTTCAAATGTATTAATAATATACTACTTGTCAGCTACATCTAAGTAATGGCAGATTAATCACGCCTCCGTGGCGCCTCATCCTTGTCATTCAGTATCTGATACCCTGTCATTAACACTTTGTTTGATTGATCTTAGCAACATTTGATCTAGATTATATAAGCTATGCTACCTGACATCTGTTACGCAGTTACGCCGATAGAGGTAGGAATCAATAGTCATTAAGACGGCAAAAATAGGAACTGCGGAATCAAATGCAGGCAAAAGTCATTAATAACTGTAGCACTCGCGTGTACAGGTGGCCGATTTGCTACCAGGGGATGACCACAAACAAACCAGCTGTAGAAATTGAAATGAAAAGTTCTTAAAATCATATTATAAAATTAAACTTCAGCTCAAAATTCTCGAGTCACGATTCACAGCCGGACAGTAACAATCTTCATATGTGTGTTTTCCGGATATTTATATGTCGCTTATCGGGTGTAGTGAGTTGAAGGCTGAAAGACCAGGTATATAGATACCGAAACTTGATTGCCCATTTAACCCCTCTTGTGTCAACTTAATCTATTAATGGTCAAGCTTACCAAAACAACTCTGCAGTGGTCTTGAGGCATGTCTATTACCAGGTCAAGAGAAGAGTATATTTGAAAATTAAGCACTGGAGTGACTGGCTCGGTAACCGAGCCAGTCATTCTAGTGGTAAATTTTCAAATTTATTCTTTTCTTGACCTGCCAATGGACACTGGTTAAGCCAAAGTTTGAATTTTCTTTACCATTGGTCCTTTAATGGCAAGCCGGTCACAGATTTCAGAGGTAAATTTACCAAAAAAAATGGTCTAATATTAATATTTCTTGAAAAGTGTCGACCATTAAAATGCTTGATTGATATAAGTAGTATTTTTAGCGCCGTTGACGCAAAAGTGGCTAATTTAAATAAATTCATGTTATCTGTGTTGAGGGTTGATATGAAAATGTAGGTTTCTCAGCGAATATCATTGATAAGTCAAGGTACATTTTCTTGCTGTAGAAATTCATTAACGTCAATGACGTGGCTGTCCTTTCCTTTGTTTATTCACAATGGGTGACGGAAAGAGAAGACAACACTTCGCATCGTCAACGAGTATCCCGGCATGCATTGTTGCAATCTATATCTGTAAGTATCTAATATGGCTGCGATAACGTGTATGCTGTTGACATCAATGTTGGCGAGAGGTTGCGCAATGCGAGTGGGTGTTCTGTATAGTGTAAATGAGGGTCCTACTCAGCTCGAGGTCACAAATTATGTAATGTGGCGGAAGGCTCGCTAGAAGTGAGGGTTCTGATAGGGTGCAGATGCAGTGCCGTGTTTGCAGTGGCATAGGGGGGTTGTGCTACAGGAGCTGATTGTGAGGTACATGAGCTTGGTGAGGTCATTGTCGGCGTATTGTTGTGGGTAAGAATCCTACATTTCTGAACATAAATGTTGGCATGGTATTTGAGGCGCCGGAGAAAAGCTCCTATGCGCCCGTTAGCACTACACCACAGTGTTATATGATGGTTCTTATAGAGTTCATGTTACTGAGGTTTATGTTACAGTTCAGAGTGGTAGTGCATTGTTACTGAGGTTCATGTTACAGTTCAGAGCGGTAGTGCATTGTTACTGAGGTGCATGTTACAGTTCAGAGCGGTAGTGCATTGTTACTGAGGTGCATGTTACAGTCCAGAGTGGTAGTGCATTGTTACTGAGGTTTATGTTACAGTTCAGAGCGGTAGTGCATTGTTACTGAGGTTCATGTTACAGTTCAGAGCGTAGTGCATTGTTACTGAGGTTCATGTTACAGTTCAGAGCGGTAGTGCATTGTTACTGAGGTTCATGTTACAGTTCAGAGCGGTAGTGCATTGTTACTGAGGTTCATGTTACAGTTCAGAGCGGTAGTGCATTGTTACTGAGGTGCATGTTACAGTTCAGAGCGGTAGTGCATTGTTACTGAGGTGCATGTTACAGTCCAGAGTGGTAGTGCGTTGTTACTGAGGCTTATGTTACAGTCCAGAGTGGTAGTGCATTGTTACTGAGGTTTATGTTACAGTTCAGAGCGGTAGTGCATTGTTACTGAGGTTCATGTTACAGTTCAGAGCGGTAGTGCGTTGTTACTGAGGTTCATGTTATAGTTCAGAGCGGTAGTGCATTGTTACTGAGATTCATGTTACAGTTCAGAGCGGTAGTGCATTGTTACTGAGGTTCATGTTACAGTTCAGAGCGGTAGTGCATTGTTACTGAGGTGCATGTTACAGTTCAGAGCGGTAGTGCATTGTTACTGAGGTGCATGTTACAGTCCAGAGTGGTGGTGCATTGTTACTGAGGTTTTGTGTTACAGTTCAGAGCGGTAGTGCATTGTTACTGAGGTTCATGTTACAGTTCAGTGCGGTAGTGCATTGTTACTGAGGTGCGTGTTACAGTTCAGAGCGGTAGTGCATTATTACTGAGGTGCATGTTACAGTCCAGAGTGGTAGTGCGTTGTTACTGAGGTGTATGTTACAATCCAGAGTGGTAGTGCATTGTTACTGAGGTGCCTGTTACAGTTCAGAGTGGTGGTGCATTGTTACTGAGGTTTATGTTACAGTTCAGAGTGGTGGTGCATTGTTACTGAGGTTTATGTTACAGTTCAGAGCGGTAGTGCATTGTTACTGAGGTTTATGTTACAGTTCAGAGCGGTAGTGCGTTGTTACTGATGTGTATGTTACAATCCAGATTGGTAGTGCATTGTTACTGAGGTGCATGTTACAGTTCAGAGCGGTAGTGCATTATTACTGAGGTGCATGTTACAGTCCAGAGTGGTAGTGCGTTGTTACTGAGGTGTATGTTACAATCCAGAGTGGTAGTGCATTGTTACTGAGGTGCCTGTTACAGTTCAGAGTGGTGGTGCATTGTTACTGAGGTTTATGTTACAGTTCAGAGTGGTGGTGCATTGTTACTGAGGTTCATGTTACAGTTCAGAGCGGTAGTGCATTGTTACTGAGGTGCATGTTACAGTTCAGAGCGGTAGTGCATTGTTACTGAGGTGCATGTTACAGTCCAGAGTGGTAGTGCGTTGTTACTGAGGCTTATGTTACAGTCCAGAGTGGTAGTGCATTGTTACTGAGGTTTATGTTACAGTTCAGAGCGGTAGTGCATTGTTACTGAGGTTCATGTTACAGTTCAGAGCGGTAGTGCATTGTTACTGAGGTTCATGTTATAGTTCAGAGCGGTAGTGCATTGTTACTGAGATTCAGGTTACAGTTCAGAGCGGTAGTGCATTGTTACTGAGGTTCATGTTACAGTTCAGAGCGGTAGTGCATTGTTACTGAGGTGCATGTTACAGTTCAGAGCGGTAGTGCATTGTTACTGAGGTGCATGTTACAGTCCAGAGCGGTGGTGCATTGTTACTGAGGTTTTGTGTTACAGTTCAGAGCGGTAGTGCATTGTTACTGAGGTGCGTGTTACAGTTCAGAGCGGTAGTGCATTATTACTGAGGTGCATGTTACAGTCCAGAGTGGTAGTGCGTTGTTACTGAGGTGTATGTTACAATCCAGAGTGGTAGTGCATTGTTACTGAGGTGCCTGTTACAGTTCAGAGTGGTGGTGCATTGTTACTGAGGTTTATGTTACAGTTCAGAGTGGTGGTGCATTGTTACTGAGGTTTATGTTACAGTTCAGAGCGGTAGTGCATTGTTACTGAGGTTTATGTTACAGTTCAGAGCGGTAGTGCGTTGTTACTGAGGTGTATGTTACAATCCAGATTGGTAGTGCATTGTTACTGAGGTGCATGTTACAGTTCAGATTGGTAGTGCATTGTTACTGAGGTTTATGTTACAGTTCAGAGTGGTGGTGCATTGTTACTGAGGTTTTGTGTTACAGTTCAGAGTGGTAGTACATTGTTACTCAGGTGCGTGTTACAGTTCAGAGTGGTGGTGCATTGTTACTGAGGTTTTGTGTTACAGTTCAGAGTGGTAGTACATTGTTACTGAGGTTTTGTGTTACAGTTCAGAGTGGTAGTGCATTGTTACTGAGGTGCGTGTTACAGTTCAGAGTGGTGGTGCATTGTTACTGAGGTTTATGTTACAGTTCAGAGTGGTGGTGCATTGTTACTGAGGTTATGTGTTACAGCTCAGAGTGGTGGTGCATTGTTACTGAGGTTTTGTGTTACAGTTCAGAGTGGTGGTGCATTGTTACTGAGGTTTTGTGTTACAGTTCAGAGTGGTAGTACATTGTTACTGAGGTTTTGTGTTACAGTTCAGAGTGGTAGTACATTGTTACTGAGGTGCGTGTTACAGTTCAGAGTGGTGGTGCATTGTTACTGAGGTTTTGTGTTACAGTTCAGAGTGGTAGTACATTGTTACTGAGGTTTTGTGTTACAGTTCAGAGTGGTAGTACATTGTTACTGAGGTGCGTGTTACAGTTCATAGTGGTGGTGCATTGTTACTGTGGTTTTGTGTTACAGTTCAGAGTGGTAGTACATTGTTACTGAGGTGCGTGTTACAGTTCAGAGTGGTAGTACATTGTTACTGAGGTTTTGTGTTACAGTTCAGAGTGGTAGTACATTGTTACTGAGGTTTTGTGTTACAGTTCAGAGTGGTAGTACATTGTTACTGAGGTTTTGTGTTACAGTTCAGAGTGGTAGTACATTGTTACTGAGGTGCGTGTTACAGTTCAGAGTGGTGGTGCATTGTTACTGAGGTTTTGTGTTACAGTTCAGAGTGGTAGTACATTGTTACTGAGGTTTTGTGTTACAGTTCAGAGTGGTAGTGCATTGTTACTGAGGTGCGTGTTACAGTTCAGAGTGGTGGTGCATTGTTACTGAGGTTTATGTTACAGTTCAGAGTGGTAGTGCATTGTTACTGAGGTTTTGTGTTACAGTTCAGCGTGGTAGTACATTGTTACTGAGGTGCGTGTTACAGTTCAGAGTGGTGGTGCATTGTTACTGAGGTTTTGTGTTACAGTTCAGAGTTGTAGTACATTGTTACTGAGGTGCGTGTTACAGTGCGGAGTGGTAGTGCATTGTTACTGAGGTTTATATTACAGTCCAGAGTGGTAATGCGTTGTTACTGAGGTTTATGTTACAGTCCAGAGTGGTAGTGCGTTGTTACTGAGGTTTATGTTACAGTCCATAGTGGTAGTGCATTGTTACTGAGGTGCATGTTACAGGTCAGAGTGGTGGTGCATTGTTACTGAGGTTATGTGTTACAGTTCAGAGTGGTAGTGCATTGTTACTGAGGTTTATATTACAGTTCAGAGTGGTAGTGCGTTGTTACTGAGGTTTATGTTACAGTTCAGAGTGGTAGGGCATTGTTACTGAGGTGCATGTTACAGTTCAGAGTGGTGGTGCATTGTTACTGAGGTGTATGTTACATGTTAGAGGGTAGTGCATTGTTACTGAGGTCTATGTTACAGTTCAGAGTGGTAGTGCATTGCTACTGAGCTTTATGTTACAGTTCAGAGTGATAGTGCATTGTTAATGAGGTTTATGTTACAGTTCCGAGCGGTAGTGCATTGTTACCGAGGTGTATGTTACAGTTCAGAGTGGTAGTGCATTGTTACTGAGGTGTGTAGCTCGCGGGTAGTGTCAGGCCATTCTGGTGTATCATGTCGACTCGCCGCGCCGCAAGGACACGAGGAATGATGACGCTGGTTAGCATCCGGTCTCGGGGTGACGGACCCTGTACAAGACTGCCCTACGGGTAACAAAAACCGGCTCCTAAGGCCGGTGGAACTCAATCGTTCTGGTGGGGCCATGCGACCATTGTCGCGAACATTAAACACAACTGTCTCATCCCAAGAGTTTGTGTCACCAGTATGCCTGTCCATAGCAATTTAGTGATCTATGGACTTACAAGATTTGATTTGGTGACATAAAAAATAAGTCTATACAATGTTTTTACCTAAACAGACTGTCGAGTATGCTAGATAAAAATGAGGAGCATACGAAAATACAAGACATAGAGACAGCCAGATGAACTTTTAAACGTGGGGCTCCCGGAGGTACCACACATACTCGTAGGTCCGCAGAGGTATCCCCGCAAGGGAGGCTCCCGTACACGAGACTTAACTAATTAACTTAATATAAGTTATTATACCTCTAAGCTGAAAAGAAAGAAGATTATCACGGACGAAAAGTCATGTGCCTCACGTGGGCACTACTCCTAGTGCCCATATGCGTGAGGAGTATTATCCTCGCGTGGACCATCATCGCTGAACCCTTGCGAGAGGCAAGTGCCTCGCACGGGCCTCCGTCACGGGAAGGTGTCGCCACTACTTAAAGCTGGAGAAGAGTAGTAGGCAAAAATGGGCCCACTCTAATATTTAACCAAAATGTTTGAAAAAGAAAAGACCATACCTAGTGAGATTATGACTATAGGGCTGCGTGCTGTTTTACGTGAAGACGGGACGAACGATTCCCGAAGGGTTCCCATGTCACTGTCTTATGTAATTCTTAGTATGCTGAATTAGTAGCCCACTATATTTATGCGGGCCTTCTGCTTTGCTTCACTAGCTTTTAACTTTTAGAAACAAGAACTATTTTAGGCCGCAAATGGCAGGTATCTACTTAGCTGTTAGACACGGCTGTCATTTAGAACAGATACCCCAAGACGTCAATACTGAAGACAGCGCTCACACATGAACTGGATAAGAATCCGACCATCTCGCTCCGTAACACCATAAAACGTCACAAGACACTGGTTACTTTTCACAAAAGCATTTCAGGCAACTGATCTATCGTTATGGTGGGGGTAAGAGAGACGAATACCCACCGTAAATGTCCTTCCCATGAGGGTGTGGCAGATCTAAATATCATGCCCAGACATTCTTTACGGGATTCGGTGGGGATACGCATCTCGCCCATCACCGGGTCCCATGGAACTAACCGTTTAACCTGTCTTTAGGTTTATGTACAAGCTGCCCGGTTCTGCACTGCGGTGCGGGAGGATTGCTCAGCAAATAAAATAATAATTAAGATATGTTTTCGCAGTGCTTTCCTACATTGGCAAAAGTGCTAACTACTAAGTATCCGAAGATACGGAGGGAATGTATGTGGCACGACACTCCCTAGCCATTACCGCTCGGAAACCCCAATAGTTTAACAGGGTCGGATCAGCCCATGGTGCGGATAGGGACATCCAAACAATTAAGAAGCCACATGGCTAAGTGGAAGATGAAGAGAGACACAATCTTAGAGTTGTGAGTCTTGCCGGAGTGCGGGGCTAAATTATCGCAGCTACCGGAAGAGAAGAGTATACTACACATTTCCTAACGAAGAAATCGTCTCTAATCATATTAAACCTATCCTATCGAGCTGAATAGAAAAGGTTTTAGTCGGTAGCATGCCGGGCTAAACAGAGTTATAGTACAGACAGCGACCTCAGTGAAATATTGTTGGTGGCGAGAGAAGGTGTTGCATATATACGCGTTGTTGTATAGTGTTTCCTACGTGCACTGCGTCCTATATATTTTCTACAAATAAACAAAACATATGAACTGATGACTACTGGCCATATATATCTATATATAAACTAACCAGAACAATCAATACAGTATCAAATGATCAGAATTATATATCTTTAGTACAGGTTAACGAACCTACTATGGTGCGGTTAGTGAAAAACACCTTACAGGAAATGAGAATAACTATAAACATATACAGAAATTATAACTAGCGGTCCTAAGACCGTTACTGTACCTTTTAGTAATCGGGACGGTTTATACGGATACGATATAATTAGAAGAGTACATTTAACGGAATAATTAAAATGTTAAGTATAGTTACTTGAATACACGGTAGCCATTCTTAAGTTTGGCTATCGTGTTACTGAAATTGATACGTCGTTCTTTGGTTGACGTGAGTTGATGCATTCTCAGGAAACTGGAAAGTTCCGGCAGGTTGGTTCCTGCAAACAGGATTCCCGCAAGCTGCCTATGATGGGAGCGGATCGAACTCAAGACTGTAATCACAATATAGAATGTCTAACGAGCAGTCAGTAAGAGATACAATAGTATTACTGCTGTGAAGAAAGTTCCCATACACCGATGGTACGGATGGAAGTTGACAACAACCCGATCACAAGCAGGGGTTGTTAGATGCAGATGAAGACACAAAATAAAGCATAACGGTGCTGGGTACGTCAGTCAGCTCTGAAGACGCACCGGGCAAAGTTTACTTGCTGCGGTCGAAAGTTAGATGAACCTGCACGACATCAGTGCGGGGACGGTTGAAATAACACTTTTTGGTATTTTGGCAGATCCGGCGAGTCATCCACCAAAGAACATCGCTGCCTCTACATCTGTAGGATCATATATTCAGGCCGTAAAGGCCTCACCGCAAGGTCGTGTTCCGAAGCAGATCTTGATATTTGTGAACAATAATTAGAAAGTTCCAAATTGCTCCCGCAAGAATGGAGTTACAAAATTGTTTTAGTGCGGTGGGTTAGGTAACTGCTAGCTATGGGAGAAAAACCGACAGAAAGCGAAGTAATATGCGTATTGTCTGTCGCACTGATAGTAGCTGATACAGGTCCAACCTGTTCGGCCCCTGGCCGAGGATGCGAGGATGCTCTCGATCTCTGGATCGCGTCTCCTTTTATACTACTCGTGGCGTCACAGGCGCAAGCTCCAACCAAGCATCGGTCGAGCAACAGCCAATCAGCGCGTAGCTAATAATAGCGCAGTGGAATGTTCTAGAACATTCTAGAAGTTCTGCGTCCACGTGGTTATGACGTCACGGCAATATTTAGAAAATAATCAAGAAGGGCTTTCGGTGGATAATTAACTCAGCCTTTTCTAAGCCGATTTTGAAATGATTTACAGATTTAGAAAGCTCGTCGAATTCTGGTCTTGATTAATGCCAGATTCGGCGGGAACAAGTGATTAAGAAAGATTACATGGTACCATCTCGGTACACTAAAAGCGTCATCCCATCTTGGTCGTAAACTACGTGCTCTGTAAAAATAGCATCTAAGCGTGCGCATGCGTACTATGCGCTTTAACGGACTTAGTCGTTTTTAGAACGCGACTTAGTCGTTTTTATAACGCGATCTCTCTCATAGGCTCATAACGCGTATGCCTCTACCCAGGGGGGGGGGCGTGTTCAGGGAACGAATCCAGGACGGGCGGCGCGTACGCAGTTTAGCTGGTACGGCCGGTAACCTCCCGATCGATCCGAAATACAGGTGCATGTTACAGTTCAGAGCGGTAGTGCGTTGTTACTGAGGTTAATTTACAGTTCAGAGTGGTAGTGCATTGTTACTGAGGTGTATGTTACAGTTCAAAGTGGTAGTGCGTTGTTACTGAGGTGCATGTTACAGTTCAGAGCGGTAGTGATTTGGTACTGAGGTGTATATTACTGTTCAGAGTGGTAGTGCGTTGTGAATGCGTTTCCTTCAAGAGTTCCAATGTAGCCCGGTATGACTTGGACCGCGAATGGGCGGGTGCGCAAGAGACTAGCAGTTTCGCCCCAAACTTTGAAGTGAAAACGTTTCACCACCACACAGTTTTGAAATCAACATTTGATTTGGTTTAAATTTAGCATAGCATAGTACCAACTACCGATGATCGGCAGGAAAATACCCATTGACGTTTCTAAAAGACATCTTTAGCAATGGATATTAAGAAATGCAATTATTATTTATTTACAGCATTTCATAAATGCCATTATTACGATACTATTTGACAGTTATTGGTAACACTTTGTCAAGTTTGTATAAAAGATCTCTTCGTTTCAACAGATATGTTATCTGGTGTGATCGGCAGCCCGGAGTTTGACTTAAAGGCTCAACTGTTAGCAGGTTATGATAAGCACAGCCGGCCTGTTAAAAACCACACCAAGCCTATAACTGTTTTTATGGACATGGCCTTGCAGCAAATTTCAGATCTGGTAATAATAATAATAATAATAATAATAATAATAATAATAATAATAATAATAATAGTAATAATAATAATAATAATAATAATAATAATAATAATAATGGTAATAATAATAATAATAATAATAATAATAATAATAATAATAATAATAATAATATGCTGACCCGCGCCTTTGCTCTCTGTCTTGACAATGCACTTACTGACCTACATAGGCGATCCATTGCTGCAAACTCAAAGGAATCATAAGCTGTCACAATATGACGGCGTGTGCTAAATCTGGTGATTCTACCTTCTTGCATTCCAGAGTTATGGCCAAAAATGTATATTCCAGTATGCCCTGTGTGTACCCATGGCCTAGATCCTTGATACTTTGTCCTGAAACTCATAGACCGTCTAGCCACATATTATATGAACGAATGTGCTAAATTTGGTAATTCTACCTACTTGTGTCCCCGATTTATAACTAAAAATATATATTTCGGGATGCTCTTAGTGACTTCGTGATCTAGATATTTGATCTTTTGACCTGAAACCAAATTTTCCTGCTAGCCAATCACAATATGAATGTATCTTACCGAATTTGTCATTCTACCATTTTGCAATGCAGTGTTATTGAGGAAAATGTGTATTCCGCTATGCGCTATGTGACCCCGTGGACGCGATTTTTGACATTTTGACCCCATACTAAAGATTTTCCTAGCCACTCATAATATCAATGCATGTGCCAAATCGACTGATTCTACCTCATATGCCTGGGATAAACAGACAGAGAGACGGACGAACGGACGGACGGACGGACGGGGGCAAGACAAGTAGACAAACCAACAGACAGACGGCACCAACCGCAATGCTCACACCGACATTAATTATAATAATAATAATAATAATAATAGTAATAATAATAATAATAATAATAATAATAATAATAATAATAATAATAATAATAATCTCTCTGTCACTCGCTCCCTCCCTCCCTCCCTCCCTCCCTATTTCCCCCCCCCCTCTCTCTCTCTCTCTCTCTCTCTCTTTCTCTTTCTCTTTCTCATTTTATTTGAGCTGTTTGAGTAACATGTAAACTAACTTGTCGATTGGATTATCTAAATCTAACCATGTCCAGTGTGAGGAAAAGAACCTACTATACTCTCCGTGAAACGACATTGGTCATCCTATATTGCGTTCTTCTCGATATAAGTAATTACATGTTTTGTGCTTATCAATAAAATAGGTGTTGCTTTCTTCTCAAATTTCAGGATGAACGAAATCAAATAATCAGGACAAGTGTTTGGATGCGATGGGTAAGATGGTTATATATAATATATATGGGTTCCAATCTAATAGCAGATTTATTAACACCTCTTGTATCAACAGCGCCTCAAGGCACGCGAAATACTACTTGATATATCAATTAAACATTTTGCTAGCCAATATTTCTCAAGATATTTTAATTTTAGAGGACTACTTTTGTAAATTTACCACTTTTTGTCGGCTTGACCATTAAAGGGTAAAATGGTAAAGAAAATTAAGATTTTTACTTACCAAGTGCCTATCTGCAGGCCGAGAGAAGAGTATTTTTAAAAATTTACCACTAGAATGACTGGCTCTGTTACAGATCCAGTCATTCTAGTGGTACATATTAAAAAATACTCATCTCTAGACCTTTCAAATAGCCGTCTGAAGACAACTGTAAAATGTTTTTTTGGTTAGTTTGACCATTAAATGGTTAAGTTGACGCAAGTGGGGTTCACTGAGCATAGTTTTATATGTATCACTATGCCATATGACTGCTTGGAACATACTTAATGATTTTACTTCATCTGTAAGGCAGACGCTTAAACACATTGCCTCACTACAATACTTATGTAACCGCCATTTTGATATGCCGTCGTTACTTGAAATCTATTACCGGAGTTGCATAATAATGCTGCCCACGTCTGAGTTTGGACGTCAAGATGCGGAGTTATTCGGCTATCGTCGCAACATTCTAATGTTTATGCATTGTCATTGCAGTCTATGCCTAGAATCTGTTCAGAAGGAAAGGCGTCCGCCATATAAAGTTCCCAGAGATGACGAGAGCCTTTTCTGTCGGACAGCACGTTTGATAGGAGCCCCTATCTCTATAGCATAACCCGTGTGCAGATGAATCGCGAAAATAAAATAGATGTTTTTTAACAAATCAAAGGAGATGGATTTTCACCAGTGCTCTTCCTCTGCTACATCTCTGAAGCTCTAGCATCTGTTTGCGATCATTCGCCAAAACCAAGCCCTCCAATGTCAATACTAGACATACCATTCGCCAAAACCAAGCCATCCACTGTCGGTGCTAGCCATACCATTCGACAAAACCAAGCCCTCCAATATCATTGGCATACCACTGGAGATGTAATATACAGACGATCGAGTACTGTCAAGGAAGACTGAATGGAGGAATCTAGATTTAGCTATGCCCCGCCCATCTTTAGCTAAGCTCTACCCACACTTGGTCAGTGTTGGGATCAATCGATCCCTGAATTCCCCATAGAATCAATTGCTAGAAAACCATACAGGTAAGCTGTTGAATATTTTGAAACTAATTTGAATTGGTACTGTTGCTGCCCAGTCAAATTAATTTCAAAATATTCAACAGCGTGTTTATTAAATAGTAAAGGCATACAATTTGTACAACCTGACGGACGATTAACCGTTTACGACGCCAGCCTACACGTCGTGTAGTTGATTATGACGTGATATGATTGACTGACAAACTGGACTCGTTGCTTATCATAAACCTTCTCTTGAATGAAGACAAAACAGAGTTCATACATGTATCCTTGTCCGACACAAAGGAGACGGGTGGTGAAGGTACCCTACTTCGGGGAGCAAGAGAAGTGTAGAAAGAGCACTTTAACCAACATTGAAAATCCAAACCCTTCCCCACCCCCTACCCGCCAACATGAAAGTCTATATGCACCCATATACGGTGCTATGTATGCCTGTCTCAATAACGCCATGCACCATTAATAGCTGGGCATCTCAAACGCCATTCTTGAACAGAGTCGATGCATATCATCTCAACTGCCCGCGAGCCGTTACAAATCGCTGCTAACCACACGGCTTAAAGTGTGTGTGATACGACTGGCATAACTTTGCATAAATAGATCACATATGCGTCAATATTTCAGAAAATCCACACCGATTCGCGTGAAACGTTCTCAGTTAATAATAATAATAACAACAACTTCTTTTGTTCCATATCTGACAGACTGTTACCAACGCGCTGATCGGGTCCAAACTCAAAATGTATCACCTGTATCGGACGTAAATCACGCTAATATAGTTGCTCATACGGTTCTTACAAGACGACATTTATCGCCCTTTCACCATAATTTCAATGAAAATTAGCCAAATTGGTGGGATTTTATATTATCCTTTTGCTAACCAATTTAGAAGAAATCAGTCTGTTTAATAAGAAAGAAACGCATACGAGCGTATCCAGCAGGCACTAGAACCAATTACAAACATAGCGTGTACTAAAGGTAATTTCGTCGACACCACTTTCGATATCTGCCTTGTTTACTATTGATTCCTATGCATGGCTCGGTTAGCCTCCACTGGAGTGACCTATAGTATAGGCAGTTGGCTTATCGGTTGCAAAAATTAAAAAAGTTGAAATCAGAGTTCCCGTTTTGCGCCTTTTCATACTTGCATTTCTTACTGTACGCTCGCACAATTTATATGTGCGAGACGGATGTTGATTGTGTTTCAAATATATTGTGTAATTGGCTAGTAAAATTGAGTTTTCAAGCGGACTTTACTCTATGACACAGCTTTGTACAGGCCAGTGAAGCGCCGTTCCACTGTCTGTGAGGATAACGGAACAACGACTGCCAATCTATAGAAATCTTTTTCGAAAGGCTAAGAATACGCCTGGTCAGACATAATTTAAGTTTTCAGTACTGGGTGGCAAGTTGCCACCAAGTATAACTTGCTTGGGCATTCACAGGAGGCTATGCCTAACATGCTAGGTGTTTTGCCATCAGACCTAAAACGACCTACAGGAGATTAGGATGCTAGCATGGGACACGGCACAGCGGAGAAGGCGGATGATTTGATTGCAGTGGAAAGAAGTATCCACTTCATCCCAAAGCAGAATGCAGTCGCTCATAATCACAAATCTCCTAATTTTTTTAGATATCTAAATAACTTTTGAAAAAGAAACGGTTGAACTTTCCTTCATGACATTGAGTCCACCTTCTCAGTCTGACCATACATCCCATAGAACTCATAAAGCCGTCATCCTGAGAACTATACTCGGATTTAGTAGAAAATTGGTAGACTTAATGTTATCACGATTATTATCTTGTTATCACAAATCTGATTACTGGGCATTATCAACTATTAACTATCTATCCGACTGCTGCAAGCCACAAGACAATACGTTCAATAGGCAATAACTCTGGACAAGCAGAATATTATGAAATGATTTCGGCTGAATGTTGATGGTGGCTTGGCCACCAACAACTTTCAGTCAAATTGATTTCAAAATATTCAGCATATCCAGAGTTAAACCCCATGTAAAATGTAGTCTGTAGAAGTTCAGCAGACGGACAGTTACTCATCTTACTGAATAATTGCTTACTTGGGATTCCATTTTGAATTATCGCCCTTCATCATATTCGGGACATTCAGACACTCAGCTGCGGTCATGTTAAAGTGTGGGTGACACGACAGATATAACTTTGCATAAATAGATCACACGTGTGTCAATATTTCAGAAAATACACACCAATTCTCTTGAAGCGTTCGCAGTTCAATATCTGACAGACTGCATGCAACGCGCTAATCGATTCCCAACTCAAAATATAGCATCTGTGTGGGACGTAAATCACGCTAATTTATTTTCGCAGATGGTTCTTATAAGAGGGCATTTCTCTCCCTTTCACCCTAATTTCAATGAAAATTAGTGAAATTGGCAGGATTTTCAAATATCTGTTTGATAAACAATTTAGAAGAAATCAGTCTGTTTAATAAAAAGGAAACACGTACGAGCGTATTCAATAGTCAAAACTGTACTAGAACCAATTACAAATATAGCGAGTACTAAAGGTAATTTCGGCAACACTGCTTTCGATATCTGCCTTGATTACTATTGATTCCTATGCAGGGTTCGGTTAGCTGTCACTGGAGTCGCGTATAGGGAGTTGGTTTATCGATTGCCGAAATGGAAAAAGTTGAAATCAGAATTCCCGTTTTACACGTTTTCAAACTGGCATTTCTTGCTTATTTCTTACTGTATGCTCGCACAATGTATATCTGCGAGACAGATTTTGATTATGTCTCAAATATATTGTATAAAAGTGTTTGCATACGGATTTTAAGGTCAATTGAAGTCATTATTACTCTACGCAATGGTTATAGAAGTATTCGCGGCATTACAGTATTTAGCACTGACTAGGAATCGAACCCACTACCGGCGGAAGCGCCAAGCATCGTATGATTTTTGTCCTGTGGCGTTGGTGTAGTGGAAGCATTTGTGGGCTATGATGATTGGCACATCCACCGGTTATGGGTTCCATTCCCCATCTATCCAATGGTAAACGGCATTTCTCCGAGTTCATCATGCTCAACACATTCACCCGTCGTTGGACCATACTAGGTAGCGTACAAGTTGTTATCGGTGATTTAATGACACACTCATGCAAAGGTTGTACTTGTCAAGATTGCGTTTGGTGGTTTTAAACGAACTTTCTTACATAAATATGCTTCACCCTGTCCGCTTTAACCTTTCATGGCGTAGTTGTCGAAGTTCGGCCTCTACAGTGGTCTTGAGGAAAGCACATCTTGCCCACAGAAAACTATTTTTGAAAATTACTACCGTTATGACTGGCTCGATAACAGAGCCATACTCGGCCAGTCATTCATGTGTTAAATTATCACGAATAAGCGTCTCTTGCCCTACAAATACACATTCAATAATCACACACGAAATAATAATAATAATAATAATAATAATAATAATAATAATAATAATAATAATAATAATAATAAGTATTATTATTATTATTATTATTATTATTATTATTATTATTATTATTATTATTATTATTATTATTATTATGATTGTGATTATTATTATTATTATTATTATTATTATTATTATTATTATTATTATTATTATTATTATTATTATTATTATTATTATTAATTAGTACTGGACAGATGAATACCTTGTCTGGGAACCATCGAATCACAGCAGTATTGTGTCACTGCACATGTCGCCAGCTGCAATCTGGACACCAGATATTGCCCTTTACAACAAGTAAGAGTCTCATCAACAATGCATAATGGAATGCCATAATGATTAGCTAAATGGACCTTTCCATTTTAGCTATTGTGTTGCGATCGATCGAATATCTGAACTCCCTGACTATCAATTTCCAGAAAACTATACAGTTAAGCTGTTGACTATTTTGAAACTAATTTGACTGGGTACTGTCAAATTAGTTTTAAAATATTCAGCAGCATGTTTATTAAATAGTAGAGACATACACTTCGTACAACGTGTCAGACTATTAAGAGTTAAAGGCAGGCCATATAGAATCATTTACGACGCAATGATTATGGTATTAGCATACACGCTGGTTAGCTGATTATGACGTCATATGATGTCAGATGATGATGATGGATACTCTGAAAAGGCGAATTGACTTGAGCATTACAAATTTGAGTTTTCCTGGTCCATATTATCCAAAGATGTAGAATATTATGCATGCTTTTACATACAAAAAGAGAGTTAGTCCCTATTACAGGTTAAACCATGCCGTGTATTTACACAGAGTGGTTATATATTAACTATTTATTCATCTTGTTGGTCAGACTATTATTCTGTTAACTCATTCTATGTTGCAGTGTTAAAGCTGAAGAGGCGGATTGGCCAGATAAATACGATGTATGTGTAACAAGTACCGGCTCTGTTAGTTGGCGCTTCCCCGACATTTTGGAAACTTCATGCAAAATAGATGTCACTAAATTTCCATATGACACACAAATATGTTACTTCAAACTCGGCTCCTGGAGCTTCAATGGCTACCAAATTGATCTGCAGAATAAGACAATATCGGGTGACATCGCAGCCTTTATGGATAATGGTATATGGATACTGCAACGACTGTCCGTGACGCGTAATGTTATCTACTATAATTGTTGTACTGAACCGTATCCTGATATAACATTTGCTGCGACACTACAACGAAGATCCCTATTCTACACCGTTAATCTAATCTTACCGTGCATTCTATTCACCATACTAAATTTGTTTGCATTCTTACTACCTGTGGAAAGTGGAGAGAAGATCTCCCTTAATGTCACCATATTACTCGCTCTTGATGTGTTCCTGCTTCTGGTCGCAGAAAGCATGCCAGAACAGTCTGAGGTTGTTCCTGACATAGGTATGTTTTCAATTATCATGATACATCCCATCATAAACAGAAAAATAACTCCCTCTCCTCTCTATAACCCCCCACTCCCTCCACCACCACCACCACCATCAAATCTTTCCACATACATAGTCTTATGCTTCCTGTTATGGCTGCCAAATTATATTGTCATGGGCAGGCCAAGGTTCAATGAAGAGCTATCACTCTAGTCATTTAGACGAAAAATAACCACCTAACGCTAAATGCGTGTGTAGTTTTATGTTTGTTCAGATGTACTTAATAACATACAACACAGAATCGATTAGTCCGCTAGTGGTAAGATTATGTTAAATCCAATATAGAGGTATTTAAAAATCTTTAGGCGGAAATAGTTAATTAAATCGCTATCAAATATATAATTGTTGGATAGGGACGTGCTTATAATGATTAAAAAACAATGGCTAATCACTATAAATTCCAAATACAAAACTGTAGATTGTCTTTCGGAAACATAATCTAGTCATGAGTTAAATGGCAGCAACAGCGCCAAGTCAAATTAGTTTCATAATATTATAATAATATAATGCGATTATTATTTCCGATTTCCGGTCATGGTGGACGTCACATTTTCGGAGGCAAAATTGCCAATTATAATCAACTATAAACAATTATAATCTTTTCAAGCCTACATAAATAACTGTGAAAATGCAACAAAAATGGAAGTTATTATATAGATCAATGAACTTGAAGCAATTGTTTTAGCAAATAATGGTTGAATAGTAGATTAGTCGAGTTGTCATATATTTCCGTGATGGCATCAGTACATAACAGTTTAGACCCACTATTGAGCGATGGTTCCCAAGCAGCTATAGATACAGTAACATGCCTAAGGAATAGCAGCCGGCGTGCTAGCGACAACAAAACAGATGGATGAACCTATCAACAGTGTAACAAACTATTTAGCAACGAGAAAGACCGTGTCATGGAATGCCAGTATTGTAAACAACACTTCTGTACCAAATGTTTGAAATACAAGATAAGTGAATACGATGCTATGTCAAAGGCAGAATGTATGTGGTTCTGCCCACCATGTAAAATAAAAGTAGAAAAAACCAGCCTCGTGGAGAAACTTATCGAGAAGAGATGCGACTTGTTCCTAAAATCATTTAATGATAGGCTTTCAAAGGTTGAACTCGAGATGGACAAACATGTGGTGTAGCGATGGTTAAAGACATAGTGACAGAACAATTAAAAGTGATATGTCCAGATAGAACCCAAAAAGCAGAGGTAGTAGTCCAGAATACAGATGCACACGGATGGATGAAACGGTAAAGGAGATAAATGATAGACGTGCACGTGACACAAATATAGTGATATTCAAAGCACCTGGGCCAAAGACAAACCTAAAGGATGCGCGTAAGAAGGAGGACTTAAAACTAATTGATGAACTGTGCAACAAAACGTGTAATATTAATTTGCCATTAGATGATGTAAAGACTATTCGCTTTGCTAAAAAGAGGGAAGATGACAAACCAAGACAATTACCAGCCCAATTTCCAAATGTTGAATAAATAAAGATCTGTTCCGAAATTTGCCAAAGCTAAGAGGAGCGTCATCGCCAATATAGGACTTTAGCATTCAGCGTGATCTAACGCAGAAAGAAAGACAGGAATTCAAGAAACTGGATGAGGAAGCAAGAGAGAAAGAGGCTAATGCACCAGGAAACTGGCTGTTAAGGGTCAGAGGCCCACCATGGGCGAGAAAAATAATAAGGATAAAACCAAGAGACGGACGTAAAAGTGTAAAAAGTGTAAATACGGTTCCAGCAAGTTACTCTAATTCATCATTGAATTGTATGCACACAAATGCGGACTGGTTCATTAATAAGTTCAATGAGTTCAAAATTCGTGTTAAGTTAAATAATTGTTTGGTAATGGCCAAAACTGAGGTGAAAACAAGCACCACCGTTTTATCTTAAACCTTGCAGAACTATCTTTAGAGGACTACGACATGTTTCATGAAAACATCTCAAACAACGTAGGACGAGGCATAATTCTGTACATCCATAAATCACTAATGGGAATTCAGTACACACCAGCAACATTAAGCTACCTAGAATGAGTAGGACAGACACACCATTGATATGATGCATCTACCGAAGCCGCTGTTGTATCCCAGAAAATAATGGAAATTTAAACGAAGTTATTCGACACGTTGTATGCCAAGGATATTCACACTTACTGATAGTCGGAGATTTCAACTATCCCTTGATTAGTTGGAATGATTGGAGCAAGAAACCCGATAGTACAGAAAGCTAGGAATTCAAATTTATAGAGTGTATTAGAGACACCTTTCTATTCCAGCAAGCGGCAGAAGTAACAGAGAGGAAGAGGAAGATTGAATAACATTCCTAATACTCTGGACTTAGTCTTTGCAAATGAAGAAAGTATGTTGAAGGAAATTGTACACGACAGCCCGCTTGGAAAAAGAGACCATTCAGTACTTCAATTTGAATACAATTGTTACGTCAACCTCAGTTGCTACAAGAAATTAAAATATTATTATGATAAAGGTGACTATGCAATGCTGAAAACAGAACTTGAGAAGGTTGATTGGGATATGGTATTTGACTCATGTACTGATATTAACGAAATGTGGATATGTTTTAAAGCATTTATAATTGATCTACAGACCAGATACATTCCAAGCAAAAAGGTTACAGTTAATGGTAGGACCAAAGGGAAATACCCACTGGACAAAGAATCTATCAAGAAACTAAACAAGAAACATGCTCTATGGAACAGATTTTTGGAAACTAAAGATGGCAAGTACTACAAGGAATACTGCATGACGATTAACCAAATACGAAAGATAACTAGACAAATCCAGAAAGCCTTTTTGACACCAACTTAGCTAAGGAGGCAAAGAAAACCCCCAAAGCAGTCTGGAAATATATGAACTCCTGGTCCAAGACAAAGGTAGGTGTTTCTAACATCGAGATAGAGCCTGGAGATAGCAGTTCACGTTTAACTACATCAGACAAGGAAAAGGCAGACGTATTAGGAAAATCTTTCGCCAGTGTTTTTACAAATGAACCAGATGGGGAGATAACACGAATTACAGTGTCAAACTTCAACGAAACAATGATATTTTAGAAGGTACGGAAAATGCTGTCCAAAGGACATTAGAAAACCTGAATAGCTGCAAGTCTTCAGGATCCGAGGTTCCTAAAAGAATTAGCAATACCACTTAGTAGAGCATTATGTATGATATATAACAATAGTTTGAGATCAACAGAACTACCGGAAGGATGGAAACAAAGGAAAATCTCAGCAGTTTTTAAAAAGGGCGCCGCAAATTGGCATCTAACTATAGACCTTTTACCCTGGCCATTGTGGTGTGTAAATGTATGGAGCAGACTATTAGGAACCATGTAATAAACCGTAATAAACAGTTCGGATTTGTGAAAGGAAGATCAACAGTCTTACACTTACAACATGTAATGGACTCGTGGACAGAGACCCTAGACGAGAGAAGTCGGTCAACACAGTAAACTTAGATTTCATGAATGCCTTTGATACGGTCCCACATAGTAGGCTAGTAGGCCAACTAGAGGCTTATGGTATAATGGACCCAGTCCTTGGTTGGATCAAGGCATTTTTGACGGATAGAGTCCAACATGTTTGTGTAAATGGAGTGAGCTCCGACTGGAAGAATGTAACGAGTGGCATACCACAAGGCAGCACACTTGGGCCTGTTCTGTTTGTGATATGCATAAACGATCTACCAGCAGGCTTAAAAGCAGAGGCATACTTATTCGCAGACGACACCCCTGTTTTCAAATCAATAGCCAATCAAAAAAACTGAGAGGTTGTACAGACCTGAATATGCTAACCGTCATGGTCGGACATATGGTTATTACGTTTCCATCGAGATAAGTGCAAGCATATGAGATTAGAAAGAGCACATGACTTTGACTATAACTACAGCTTAACAACATATGGAATATCCCACGAGCTACAATCAATAGATGAAGAAAAAGACAAAGGGGTTGTAATAGATTCAAAATTAGAATTTGGAAGGCGCATAAGTTAGAAAATCAATAAAGCTAACAGCATAAAGGCAATCATTAGAAGATCCTTCAGTTCTCTGGACTAGACACACTTCAGCGTCCTGTACACAGCCTTGGTAAGATCACAGCTGGACTATGCAGCACCAATTTGGAGCCCATATAAAATGAAATATATAGAAGCGATTGAAAATGTTCAACGTCATACCACACGTCAGTTACCAGGAATGAAGGAACTTTCTTATCCTGAACAGCTAAAGAAGCTCAAACTACCAACTACGGCATACAGGAGAGTAAGAGGTCGTATGAACGAGGTGTTCAAGATAATGCGAGGCAAATGCGATCCTGAAATTTCAAATATACTGCAATTACAGAAAGACTGTGTAGCCAGAGAGCTCACCGGAGGACTTACGAGTACAACTTATTCCAACAGAGAGCCAATTCAAATATCCGCAAGCACTCCTTCCCACTGCACGTTGTTTCAGTATGGAATACTTTAGCCGACTCTGTCGTTGAAGCACAGACATTATAGATGGCTAACTCTGGGCTTAATATGCAATGGAACAATAGTGAACTCCTCTACGACAACTATAAAGCAACCATACCCGGAAACCGTAGAGAATACAGTGAAGAAGATGTTGAAGAGCCAACCATAGAGGCATGAAGCCTGCAGTCGGAAAACAGCCTAAGTATACTTAAGTATGATTATTACCTCATATAATTGAATGAGGAAATGAATTCTTGAATTGATGACGTATATAGACATTGAAAACTTTAACATTCTTCTCATTCTTGGTTCATGCCACACGCCGGTCAACATTTGGGTCGTTATGTCGAGCCACCCTGGACTTTGTTGCTGCCGTGATAGGATTCATTTAAATGACGTGCGTGATGAGAACGTTGACATGTGATCAACATACCAGTACGTATCCATACTTCGCCACAGTCCAGTTTCTGTTCCTCGATATAATAGTAATGCCGGCTGCCACCTGCTTCGCACACATTAGTACATGATAACACATGCAACTAGAATGGCGTGTACTTCAGACAGTTGAACAGTTGCAATGAATCACATTTAGGAGATTATCAGATCCAGCATTCTTTCTGGATTTTATGGGCACAAATTGAATGTTCTCATGTTTCTTTTCCCATCTGAAATTATTAATGTCACCTTCCTTTCCAATCCATATCGCGATGAGATGGAAGAATCTGGTAGATTCAATCAAGCAGAATAGCCGTAGCTTGTCATCCCAAGTTGTCGCTGAGAGCTGTGGTTTGATATCTGCCAAGGGAAATGGACCTTTCTGATTTAAGCTATGCCCTGCCCATCTCTAGATAGCTCCGCCCACATTTCGCCCGTTTTGGGATCGATCGATCCTTGAACTCCCTGACGATAAATTTCCAGAAAATTAAATCGGTAAACTGTTTAATATTTCGAAAGTAATTTGACTCTGTGCTGTTGTTTCAAAATATTAAACAGTATGTTTATTAAATAGTAAAGACATTTTGTACATCAACGTTAAGCCCGTCAGCAATTATGCGTTCAAGAAGAACCTATCTACGTCATTTAGTCGCGTAGTTGATTATGACGTCATACGATTGATGGCCAAACTGGAAAACTCCATTGAATGCAGTTGCACGGAATATCATAACAGAATCATCGTTGCCAAGTTTTTGAAAAGCTGCCCTTTTCAATCACCAAATGTGTGTGAAATGGGATCTTAACTTGTGAATTCGAGCATGGAGTAAGAGTGGCTGAAGAGTGGAGGGTGCAAAGGAGTGGCAACCCCTACCCGCCCCCATCAACCCTACCCACCCAGCGACACAATTGTGGTGGGTGAGGGGGTGGGTTGGGGTGGTGGGGCCACCATGTCATGCGACCTCCCCCCTCCCAAACAAGCCAAAAAAGCAGCGATTGACATTTTTAACAGTCTATGCAAAAGTTAAATTCTACTTTTATTCACAACATTTTTACGGCAGTGCATATTTTGACTGGTATATAATATAGAAAATACCACCGGAATCCCTACTCATGGGAGGGAAACACATCCTCCAAGATTCTCCCCAACTTCCTCCTCAAACTTGAAATCATTCCGCATGGTGATTTATTTGGTGGATAAGTCACTGCCAAAGGTAGCTTCAGGCAGTTGACGTGATTCTTTTGTCTTCTTCATTGGAGGTTTTTGGCTACTTGCTTGTCAACTTGGTAATGATTAAAGAAGAACTCTAAAGAAATGGATTTCCAAGTCGATGTTATGCGGTCGAAACCAAAATTCAAACTAATTCACTCAACTCTGAATATTTGAATTTGCGTTTCACTAGCTGCATCATTCTATTACAATTCCATTGGTTTAGAGTTTGGTAGAAGAATCATTCTGATTGGTTGACGGCATCATAATGTCCACCCTGTATGTAATACAGAAGCAAATGTGTCCATACCGGGTATAATTTTTAGAATTAATTCTATTAATCTCTCATGTCACAGACAATTCCAGTTAAATTAGCTTTTATCGAGTTAATGGTATTGTAAGCTTCAATGAATGCTAAAGGGGGCCACGTATATGTCTGCAAACGTGTAAATTTAACTCGGTTTGATTTAACTATTTTGCTATTGTAATAGATACATCATGTTTCAATTTTGCAAGCTATAGTTTTCTGCGGATGTAGTAGTAGAAACATCCTACAGCTAATCAGCCCTTCTTCGCTTTTGCCCACTGTGTCTCTTCCTTAGCCGAAATCCTTAGCTTCCTCAGGCCCATTCTTGACTTGAGTGTACCGAGTCAATAACAGTAGACAGGTTGAATCCCAAGCTATTTGTGCAAATCTATTGCCCCAGGTTTGGATGGAATTGATAATTAATTGATCAGGTTTGGCACAGTGATACGAGTATCCTCAAACTTAGAACATGTATCTTTGTTTTCAGGCATCTATCTCATAGCGTGTAACGTCGTCATAAGCCTGTCAATCATCTGCAGTGTACTGGTCATCCATTTGTACTACAGAGGGGCATTTGGACATAGCGTTCCAAAATGGGTACGTCGCTATATCATATTCGGAATTGGACGATGTTTGGGATATCGCGAGAGACTGGGTGTCAAGACCCGCTACGAGTATCGACCTGCACAGGTAAAGTGATGATGGGCGTGCGTTAATGATTCAAATATTCTTATGTGCATATATTAAAGCTGAAATAAAACGCTTTTAGTTAGCCACATACTCATAGTACATCAAAACAGATGCATTTGACAAAGGTGGTGTCAAATATCTTCGCACAAATGTAATATTCTTCGATAATCATAACTCTAAAATGCTAAACGAATTATATATTGCCTAGCTTAGTCAGTGACATCTTAATGAGTGATATCACATGATATTAGAGTGGAACGGTGAAGGACCGACCACCCACCCCTAACAAAAACCACTGGCATCTCTGGAGACTCGGGACCCTTCAACCGGCCCACAATCCAAAATCCAAACATCAAAATACATTCGGGAAAATCTCAAGGTTTATGCAGACTCTCATCAAAACACCGATTTTGCGATGCACCACATTTATTCTATACGTCTCCCCACGGGGAGTTTCTCTGAATGTCTGGCCATCCGACCAATCCCATCGGCACTATGTGCATCCCAGAATACACATTTTTAGGCATAAATCGGAAACGTAAGTCGGTAGAATCACCAAATTTGGCTCATCCTTTCGTATTATATAGAAGTTATATTAGTTTCAGGACCAAGCATCAAATATCTATGTCAAAGGGTCACAAAGTACATACTGCAATACACCTTTTTGGCCATAACTCTGGAAAGCATGAATGTTTAGATTTAGATTTAGCACGCACATTCACCTGCGACAGCTTATGATCACTTTGAGTTTGAGGTCAATAGATCAACTATCATGGGGTCACTAAGTGCATTGTCAAGAAAGAGCGTGAAGGCATGAGTCAGCATCTCATGTGAGCGCATTCTAGTTATTATTATTATTATTATTATTTTATTTTTTATTTACTTTTGCCTAATGAAAAATAGTATTATTATAATATGCAGGCTGGACAATCTGCGAGAGATGGTTACGGAATGCCGATTATCAGTTGCAAATCATTTGGTGATACCAACACTACACCTACAAGAAAGACATCCTTAGCGTCTAGTGACAGCGTGAGCATTCGGTCTATGACCCCACTCAAGCTATCCGTACATGCCGCATATATAGCAGAACTCCCAGATGCAACACCAAGTTCTCAGTCCACAGATATTAGCCACAAGGAAGATGGGACAAACGATGTCATGGACCATGTCAGAAACCCGGTAATGGAATGGCAAGCCGTTTCCTTGGTAATGAATCGGCTTTTAGCTATGATATTAACAATTTCAACTCTTGCATTGACTGTGTATTCATTGTCTCATATTAACTAAAGCCACTATACAGTATTCAAGACAATTAATGGATGAATCCATTGTTCCGCCCATCAATGGTTAAGCCCCGTCCACGCTTTGCCAGTGTTGTGATTGACCGAAGCCTGAACTCCTTGAATCTCAATTTCCAGAAAATTATACAGGTAAGCTGTTTATTATTGTAAAACTGATTGAACTAGCTGCTGTTGCTGCATATGCCAGCAACAGCGTCCAGTCCAATTACTTTCAAAATAGCAGGTTTCAGTCATATTAGTTTAATATGTTTGCAATTGAGATGTAGTATTTCAACTTTCAGTTTCAAACGGTTCAGATGCTCACATGCTTGATGGTTTAGGTCCATGGTCATGTTGGGAGCCACAGAGCTGCATCTTAACAAGCCATGTGTTGACTGATCTCCGCACAGGCACACTCTAGATACATGCATACTAGTTTGATGCATTGTTTGATTTATCATATAAATGTAGGGAATAAAATATATTGATAGTTTTCAGGTTGCAAATTACACCTTATCAGTTAGAATGTTCTGTTTCATCTATGGTATGGATTTTTGCACTCTATGTTCGCAGCACCAATACTTCTTCACCGGCAACCCAGCATAACAAGCAATTTCACGCTGTTTACTTAAACATGACGATGTTACACGCTGCCCACAAGTGCATGCCCAAACCAGATCATTAGATAACTTTTCTATACCTTTAGATGGCATCAAACTGTTGTCAGCAATTTCGAGGCTAAAGTCCTATGGATCCAACATTTCTGGTTACCATCTAGGCAATGGATTTGAAGATGCATGTAATAGAAAGATCTTAACATATGTCCTTTTACGTATCTCTTTGTCAGAGGCAGTCAATCGAGTGAGACCCTTCTTCCATGGTGGTATAGCCATACCAGGAGATTATCTAATGCCATGCAAGATGATCCCTTCTTCAGTAACCGCACCAAGTATCTTTCTGCTGCGCCATGCTGTCATAAATGAGAGGCATACAGGGTGCCATTCAGAAGTCTTTCAAGAACCTAGCAGAATGAACCCTTCCAGTTTTAGCCATGCCCCGCCCATCCCTAGTTAGGTTCCATTCACACACCGGCTCATGGTGGGATCGAGTGATCCCCGAAAACCCTAACTATCAATTTCCAGAAAACTATACATGCTGAAGATTTTGAAACTATTTTGACCAGGTGCTGATGCTGCCATAGCGCCCTGTCAAATTAGTCTCAATATATGCAACAGAATGTTTATTAAATAGCAAAGACATACAATTCGTACAACAACGCTTAGTCCGTTTTCAATTATGGGTTCGTAACGTACTTATCTACGTCATTTTAGACGTCATTGATTATGGCATCACCATACAAATCACTTAGTTGATTATGACGTCATATGAAGGATGGATAAACTGGAAAGCTTTTTGCAACTGATAGATGCTTTTTTGTGGTGGCACAACAAAACATATATCAGGAGTCTCAGGACCAGTTTTTCAGCAACGACATGTATTGGAATAATTCTGCTTGAATCGGATTTGGCAGTCCACATTAACGTTTCTTTGACTCCCAGAGTAATGAATAACACTTTTGGAGTTGGCAATCAAAGTTGTTTTGGTTTGCTCGGTGGTGGCGCAGTCAGTTTGTTGGAAGACGGTGGCCAAAATGGTTCCATCTGAACAGGAACCTGAAAGCCAGCGATGTAATTGATGTGACAAATATTCTAGAAATATTTGTCAAATCAATAGCATCGCTGGCTTTCCGGTGCATAGGTTCAAAGCCTTTTTTTGCTGAACGATCCGAGTAGCTGTCAAGCACATGGTCGATCATTCCTCAAGCAGTTCATAGCGTCCAAGATGAGGCAGGTAATGCTGTCAGATTGATAGGCAACATCCGTGGTGTAATTTAATAGAACTGACTAATTCTACCGTAAGAGTACTTTTCATTCCCCCTTTTCAGAAGTGCATGGCCATCAAACAGCGTGGTTTTCTGATAGTTCATGTCGGAATAAATCATCTATGGGAAATTGGGCAATCTATAGCATTCGATAAGCTGGACTATGTGAGGCGTTAGAGTAAGATTTACTCTTGGGGACGTTCGGTGCATCTAAGGTTTGCAAATGTTTGCATTAGTGTTTATGTATTATTGTCCCCCAGATACATGTAGAATTATCTACATATCTAGTCATGCGATAAATTTATTTTTACTTTTGACAAAACATGTTGCATAATTGTCCAGATTGCTTTATTGGTGTGTCCCGTCTCTGCTCGTGTAAGCTCGTGATGAACATATAAGTCAGATGTTGTTGTAATGGACGATGTTACCTCATGGAACAATTTGGTAATCATCAACAGCTCATGAAATAATAAAATAATCATAAGTTCCCACTGAACAACACATTTCTTCTGCTTTGTGTTTCCCATTATTCCAGATGAAATATTTTGCGATCTATTGATCGTTTGTTCCAGCACCATATCCGCATCAACAGCTATAAATGTATGATCATACCTCTTCACAACATGTTTACTATTGGGAAATGAATCATATACATCTGGAGCTGTGTCCGTAAGCCTTCGCATATCCTCTAGATAAATTGAGCTTCAGGCGCTGATAGTTTGTATCACCAACCACTGCAAATATGGCTTGAAGTCGTTGCACCGAATCCAAATATTGCTCCATAGACCTTGTATGTCCGATTGGATTAAATTCCTCAAAAGAGACACCAGCTGTAGAAAGTTATCCAAATATAGGAAGTGCTCCCATTTCTGTCGCCTGTGGTCAATGAAATCCTGGTGATCAGACAGCAGCCTATCTAAATTAGATTAGACAACACATTACACATCTCTATAGTTAGTTGAATCTCCAAGCGCAATGCATTATTGCGTATGTATCAACTTCTTCTTCACAATAGTTTTCATCAGTTATATTTTTAAATTCTGAGTGGGATGAAGTTTGATTTGTCAGGACATCATCTGGGCTAATCATTATATTCTCCCCTGTCTTTATAAAATTTCGACCATTACTCTTTAGCCGGTTGAAGCTAGATACGTTTGACAAGCATTGCCAATATAATTACTAACATTTTTCCAAAGACTAAATTTTAGTAGCAAATATTGATAAATACATTTGTATTTGCATACGCCGTCTTCAACATGACTCATCAATGGCATGTTAATACAGAAATGGATGGACATGAAATGGTAAGAAGCTCACGTATTGATGATCAACAACGCATGCTCTGACGTAGCACATACGATTCAGTCGACATTATTTTATTGTGTGAATGACAAACCATGTTTCTGATGAGTTTACTTTCAAATAATTTCTCAATAAATACAATCCTTAGTAACGTTCAGTAGAATAATGATGAGTCAAACTATCTGTACGAAAAGTGTTACTTATTAAATTGTTAAATACAACGCCCGGGTGTGTTTCTGATAATATTCAGTAAATTGTCTGAACGACTGAATGTTCTGTAAAGGTTCATGCTCTCTCAACATCAGTATTTTGGCTTCCACTCTAAGCTTTCATGGCATAGAAATATAAACGGATGTTCTGAAACAGAAATAATACATTTTATAAAGCTGAAAACCCAGCACTCATCAGTACTCCTTATATATGGTCTGGTCTAAAAGACACATATCAATGTGATTGTCTTCGTTGCCAAATACTGTTCACCTAATACACAACGATGACGAACTTTACTCAGCAACAACCTGCAAACAAACTGGCATGATTTATATACTGCTATCCCGCCAGATGCCATAAATTTCATGATTCACAAATTACATATTCAGCCCCAAAAGGAGTTTTCATTTTAGGCGGTTAGCCAAACATACACCTCTCTATAGAAAAAGACAACGTGCATAGCTTTCAGAACTATGAACCTCTCGCGCCTTCCATGTAATACAGGCCATAGATAGAATTTCTCATAACTACCCATCGCATGATTAACACATTATTAAACAAATAGAGACGTATATTTTCATCAGATGCTAGAATAAATATTGCGCATACATTTTAAGCTACGCATTCGTCCATCCCTTTAAGACAAAATGCTTACCATCTTGCACGTTCCTATCGACATCTTAGGATGGTCTCAAAAGAGAAATATATGACTATTAAGATGCTGGTGACTTCTTCTTAATAAATCATATATATTCACATTATGTAAGCACATCAGGGATCACGCAATAATAGGTTGATTGACGGGAAAAACACAATTAACAAGATAATTTGTATTATTACCAGATTCAAATTTATAGTACTGGTAATCGCTATATAGGCCTATTAAGTTTAAGGCTACTTGGAGTTTCATACCATGCACAGCAATGTAATGTCAGGAAGTGTAAGATATTTGCATACATTTGTTGCTTTCATACTAAAAATGGAGAGATCCGATCTGGCACTCAATTATCTGACGTCATAAGCAATTACCGCACTAGTGAGATGACGTGACATTCATTATTACGTTTAACTCCGAAGTGTACGAATATCATGTATTTGATGAATTTACAATTTAATCAATATTCTGGCGAATATGTTGAAACTAATTTGACTGTGAGCTGTTGCTGCCATACGCAGAACAAATCTCTATTAAATGAGTTTCAAAATATGCAACAGCTTACCTGTACATTTACCTGGAAATTGAGATTCTGGTCATTCGGGGTATAGTATATAAATCGATTCCAATATGCGCAAATGTATCTCGTATGGATTGAGTAGCCATTGACGCAGTGATTTCCATCAGAATATGGTGATAGAAAGAATTGGAACATAAAAGGACACGAGGGCTACACTCTTCATACCAGACAATATTAATTCACGCAAAATGAGATGATATAAATCCCATAGTAGTCTGTATGACAAGTAGTTAACAGAGAAATAGTCCCTCTGAATTCGTCGTAAAATTCAAATCTGTTCAAATCTGTCGCACACAAAATGAGGTCAGGAATTTGCTGATGTTACGTATATGCTGATATCACACGAGCCACTGGATGGATCAAGTCGATTTTAATGTATGTATCAAGCTAGTGATACAGAGGTTAAGATGATACCAAAATCAACACGATCCACATTGTTCCTTTTACAGTCCGCTACAGAGATAGACTGGGTCAGGATCTTCCTGGTCTCTGAAGTGGAATCTGTGTAACAGTGTAGTCGTTATGATGGCGCAATATGATCTCTGGTCATTACATTAGAGGTGTATTCTCGAAGAAGCCACGCCTCTATTTTTAGATTGCACTAACACGTGTTTTTCGCCGGATAAGGCTGCGCGTTGATTGGTGGAGAGATGGCCTTGGTAACTTCTGTTTGGTCACCATAAAGTATAAAAGGACCAACTGACGATCGCTGGAAACAATCTCCTTTACTCCTCGTCGCCTCTCTCCACCCAGGAGTATAAATGGGTACCAGTGTAAAAACTGGGTAAGTTATCAATAATAGACTGAAATAAAACCAACCTAGAATGGCGTGAATGGGACCTGGAATATGGGACTCGATAGACGCCAACCAAACCAATAATTTCACAATTCTTCAGAGGAGGCGGTAGCTCAGGTGGTAACGAGCAGTGCAGTGAAACCGGCGTCTCTGGGATCGCGTCTCCGTTCGACCAACTGGCAATCGCTGGAAACATAGGCAATCTCCTGCACTCCTCGTCGTCTCTCTCCATCCATGAGTATAAATGGGTACCAGTGTCAAGACTGGGGAATTTACCAATAATAGAATGAAATAAAAATCAGCCTAGAATGACGTGAATGGGACCTGGAATCAGGGACTCGATAGACGCCAACTAAACCAATAACTTGATAAGGCGCTCATTTCGACCAATACCAATGCTCGTTGATATCTCGTCAGACCTGTCAGAGCCACATCAAAAAGTTGTTTCTTACAACGTAGCTTATAGCTAATGCTAGAACAATAAGTGGTTAGGGCATTTTACCTTAAGCCATCTTCGCTGTTGGACATTGCTTTTGTCGCCTCACTTGCGCGTGTGGCATACACCGTATTGTGCCCTTGGTGTAACAAACTATAATGAACACACCTCCATTGCAACAAGTGTCCTTTTTCCTGCACCACTTTCGTCATCTGCATTCCGAAGATTCTATGATGCAGGAAACCACTTCACCTGTTCTGTGATAACTGACTTTCTATTGGAACTAATTATAATCATCAGATGGCGCACCACCTCTAAGGAGGCAACGCTATCCACAACATCTACCTCATAGATTCTTATTTTGCTCAGATGACAAACAAGCGCATTTTTCTTAATTTATCCCGTTTTTTGAGCTGATGACTAACAGGCTCCTTTTTTCTTAGTTAGTATTATACCATTTTTGCGCTGATTACAAGTAGGCACTTATTTCAGTTAGATCTTTTGTACCACTGTATAAATTGTACAACGGCGAGCGCCTTTCTTAAACTGTTAATTCTGTTCTAGTTAAAGCTTATGTAGGAAAAGCTTTGCACTCACTTTTTAATACTACAGACATACAAAAGGCATCAAACCATTTTCAGAAACAGCAACACTTTTTCACTAAGGACCATTTATCGTGCCTGCGCCAATAGAGACAGAACGTGATACCGACCTCCTAGCTTAATATTAGCTCAGATATGAGGATAGGAAGCAATAGCAGTTAGGGACCACTGCTAAGGAAAGTAGACTATTTATTGTAAAGTCTCTTTCACGGCTTCGCACAAAGCTACATAGCGAGCTGTCTTTCTATAACTGGCCAACAATCTCAATAGCCTACTAACCACATTCGAGCAGCTGTCTCTTTTTACGCCTCTCCGGTCATCTGGCCAATAATGCTCTGGTAACTAACTCCACTGGTTTGGTTAGAGCTGACCCTTAAAATCGCAGATGTTTCTCGAGGGCTAGAATCAAAACAATGATGACTCACACACCTGCCCCAAGTACCTTCACTGCTACATCTTAGGATAATCTTTAAACCAAAGTAGGGATTCACTGCGAAAACATAATTATGGTAGAAACCGGCCCAATAGTGAACCTTAGGCCATCTACATAACCCTAATGCAGTTAATCATTAGCTCCCATGGAACGAGTCTCATATGGCTCGGACTCAGCACTTTAGATAATGGCGAACGACGCGCTCGCAGACTAACTCGCTGGTGACTGGAAGGGCCAAGTGGGTCCTCCACGCTTTCAAGGAAGGTCACCATAATCTGCTAGCTGCTTCTCCGGCCCTGGTGTAGCTAGATACGGTTCTTATTTAATGCTTTTGTGCTGTCCTGTCTTTGTCTTGTTATATGTGGTTGTGCTGACAAGTAGTCAAGAGTCGCTCTTCGGCTCCACGACTCGTCGGCCAGACAACAAGTATGCGCCGTCGGCTTTAGTGGTCTGCTCAATAGGTACGTCCTGAGAGGGATGCCTCAGCGAGTTACGCAAGAAGACAAACTTTGTCAAACTTAAGTAGGAATAGGCATAAAACAATCTGTGTCAGGACTCAAATATTAACTGTTAGATTAGTTCCTGGAGGATGCCAGCCAAAATAAAGTGGCACTGACTAACTCAGCAACAAAGTTAGGGAGCTGTTGAAATCTGTGCACCACCTCGACGTAAATGACTATGACGTCATATAATTGATTGACAGGTCAGAGTCCTCCAATCTAGAACCACTCCATCGGCCACGCCCGTAAGCACATCACAACGCTCCCTAGTGAAAATCACAACTCTAACCGCGCAGACAATAGTATCATAAGCTATATTTGATCAACGAAGTACATTGACAGTATGATTTCTTTATTTGATTATTTTGTAAATCTTTGCTCCTTAAACATTATTAATAATAGCGCCAAAGTTTGGAGAACACATGAGCGGCTCATCTGAATAAATAAGCAAGATATTATTGTGTATTAGCAGACTTGAATTAGAAACAAAATTGAAAATATGCATAGGAGTTCGACAATACGATAGTCGGTATAATAGCATGGTCCGGCAAAATGAAGACATTCCCTCATAGCGTATGCTACTGGAATCATAGTTGGTAAATACTGGGCCCTACTGGCCCGGCATTGGTCCAGTACTGACCAAATAACTTGCGTTATAAGGCTTAAACCTGGCCATGTTGTTTAAAGATAAGTATTCTTAAAATTAAAAGATCGTAATCTTAAGAATACTTATCTTTTAAACAACATGGGCAGGTTTAAGCCTATTAACGCAAGATATATATATATATATCTATGAGGAAGTGAGACCTTTCCAAACACGCATGTTCTGAATCAGTCACTCGCGTTGATAGAAAAACTAACATTTACTAGCGTACACATTTCTGACAATGATTATATACTGCTACTTGGTCATGGGGTGTGGGTGGTGTTCTCCATGCATTGAATAAATTCTGTTTGATCATCCCAAAACATACACCGTGACTACACATGAGTAGAACATACAAACATCTTACTACTATCATCACATTGTCCCATGCTTATGCACAGTACACATCGTTGCAAACTAAGAGTGTATAATCAATACTATCAATAGAGGGCTTGATTTCCAGCAATGCCCCGCCTATTTCTATCTAAGCTCCGCTCACTTGTACACGTATTGGAATCAATTTGAATCTGGAACCTGAATTCTCACGATCTAAATTTCAAGGCTATTATACAGGTAAGCTATTGACGTGATTTTGATTGTCATTTAATCCGTTTTAATGGCTAAATTTAGTCAAGAAAATCTAAATATTTACTAATTGACTGGCAGGCCACGAGGCTGCTATTTTTGACAGTTTACGAGTAGTGTCATTAATTTACTAGGTAATAAGTTGACATTTATATTTTTAAAGAGAACAAATTTAGCATAACCCGTTTGATTATTCTTCTACTAAAGCACACAGCTTGGTACTGACATATCTTTATTTGATAAAGAACTCCAACTTGCTGTCTATCAGCGCTTTCGTCCGTTACTTCGTCCGTTCCTTTTGCATGGCATGTAACAATACATGAACATTCCGGTTTTCTTTGATTACATAGCTTCTACTGGAAGCTTATTTATTAAACTTTAGAGATCGATCCTTGGGAAAAGGCTTTAATTTGTGCGCATAACTGTTTACCAGTACGTCTGTACGTAGGTCTGTTCATCTTGCCCAGCATGTGTGCATTCATGTATATTCCCGTTTCCCTTTGACATCCTAAGTTCTACTCGCAGCATATTGCTGAAACATCGAATGTGTGTTAATTATCGTGCGTGGAAGCCTTTTATTGATTGCACAAACCCGTCTTTCAATCCTTCCTTCCGTTCCTCTTGCCTAATTAACATCAAATTTTTTATTCCAGATTTCACACGACGGCAGGTTGTAGATTTAGTTGGTTTTTGGAACGAGTGAGTCTTTATAACCAGGTTATGGTTGGGGTGCGATTAATGGAAGGATGAAAAACGTCCGGTTTTTCACATCACGCTCACCAGATGAAAAGCATAGCAAATTTGTGTAGGGGATATCGAGGATTGACTTGTTTAGCAAATTCCGATAATATTAATGTTGATGAAAATGGGTATGGTGATAAAGCTAGCAATGACGATTTTGATGGCGGGCTTACAAAGATTTATCAACGTTCAAATTTGAGCTTCAAAGATTATTTCAGAATAAATAAACAAAGGGTGGGGGGGGGGGGGTTCGGGGTGAGAGTTGATTGTATATTATCATCACCAAGATCATTGCCTCTGGTACGTCCAGACTTAATTTCTTCACAACATAGAAACAGCTTTCTTTGTTGTGAGTGCCCACATATTCATGAAAACTGGCTCTTTTCTGGATCCGCAGCATCTGATACATGCCTGTCTGTCGCAACTGTTTTTCAGAAGAAGAAGAGGAAGAAGAAAAAAAGGAATACGAAGAAGGAGAAGAAAAGGAAGGTAGACGCCACATCTATTTTATTATCGATCACCTTTGCTGTTTTGTTGACTTGGCCTCAATAATAGGGCTGCTATCGAATTCGGTATTGGTCCCTAGCGCTATTGGTCATTGGGGACGTTAATATCGAATTCCATATTGGGATACGCCGATGATAACTGGTACGCTGATATACATTTACATATTGAACCTCGGGACCGTTATCGCCTAATTACACAAATATGGAATTCTGTATTGCTTGGGCGACATTGTGCAACGATCGCGCCACTATCGAATTCGATGTTGGGCGAGCTTTGATAGCTAATACCAAATTCGAGATTTGCTCCATGGGACGTCGGACAGTGACACAAATTCGATATTGAAAAATGACGGGTGTTTTCATTCGGCAATTGTGGAATCGCTCTGGATAAATAGTTTGATTTGATAAAATGATCTGAACCCCGTCCCCAATAAAGTTTTGAAAACGACGCCGGCACGTACCGCTTAAATAATGGCATTTCCATGACGAGCTTTCTACTGGTGGAATTGTTTGATTTAATTTTTGTAAAGAACGACAAATAATCTCATTGGCTAAAGGGAGCGGTATTTCTGATTTTAGCATGCCCCATAAGATTAAGAAAATGGCTTCGGAGAATATTAGAGATAAATAAGAAATAAGTAATGTGATCGTGTGACCGATTGAGAGATCGACAGACCACCCAGCCGACGAACCTCGCGATTGATCGATGGCGTGACTCGGTGACTGAATGAGTGACTGAATGGCTGACTGATTTGGAGATAGCTTATGGTGGGAGGTGTGCGATTAGCTGAGTGAATGACATAGCGTCCGTTTGACTGACTGATTGAGTCAGAGACAGTGTGGGTAAGAGGATGAATGACTGAGAGAGTGGTTGGGTGAAGAGATGTGTGAGATCCCGATTGAGTGCGTGAGTGGTATGCTGATTGACTGAGTATCTGAGTAAATGGACGGGTGTCTAGTTGAGTGGGTGGGTTAGTGACTACGTCTGGATGCGCATGCGTGCGTGCGTGCGTGCGTGCGTGCGTGCGTGTGTGCGTGCGTGCGTGCGTGTCTACTATTGGCAAGTGATTGAGAGTGATTATGTGTGTGTGTGAGACGAGACGGTGGGTGATTGAGAAAGTGATTCTGAGAAGGGGTGGCTGTGTTAAAGAAAGGTTGTGCGCTTTAATTAGTGGTTCTGTATGTGATTGACTGGCTCATTTACTTGGTGGTATTCCTTGAGAGCTACGTAACCTTTAGAAATAGAAGGCTTCTTCCAATGTTCATAAACAATATATCTCTGAAAATGTATCGATGCGCATTATGAGTTCAACCTCAGAAGAAAAACCAAGATCTTCAAGGATTTCTCATGCAAGATGAACAGCCGTTCTTACCAACAAACGGGTGACCGAATTGACGCAAAATATAGGATGCTTCTATCAAGGTTCATAAACAACATATCATATGTTATTGAAGCAAAATCGAAGTTTTCATTGATTCTCACATGTCCGGCAAGATGAATGGATTGAGGGACTGACAGATGGATGGACGGGATAACGCAAACAAAAAGGCTTCTCCCGTGCAGGATAATCAAGAAACATTTGGCTGTTTCAATAATACTCCCAGTAGAAGTTAGATTATCGAAGAAAACTGAAATATCCGACGATCTACATACGTAAACTGTCATGCGCAAAATATAAGGCTTCATCCACGAGGCATGATCGGCATATCGCTGAAGTGTTATCAATACGCTTCAATGTAGTAAAATCTAAATTATCGAAGAAAAAATTCAAATCCAGTAAGATGAACGGATGGGCGTTTTGACGAACGGGTAGACTGATATACTCAAAACACATTCCAAGATTTAGAATCAAGATATCTCTAATATTTGATCAATAATATCCAAGTAGAGCCTAAGTTATCTCCACGCGGCATTCAATATGAACCGACGAAGTGACGGGCGAACGCGTTGAAGCCGGGCGGACGGTTGTAGGCTTTTATCAAACAATGATTTATCAGTACTAAGATATGTGCGCTTTTAGAAGAATAATCAAACCGTTTATTCTCCTTAAAAATTATAATTATCAATCTGTTATTTAATAAATTAATCACACTATTAGATCTACTAATAAAGAAACAATCAACAACACGTATCTGTTACTGGTGCTACTGCTGCTACTGATGCTTGTACTGCAGATACTGCTGCTATTACTACTACTGCTCCTGCTGTTGTTTCTGCTGCTCCTGTTGCTGCTGGTGCCGCCGCCGCTGCTGCTGCTGCTGCGGCTGCTGCTGCGGCTGCTAATGCTGCCATTGCTACCATTACTATTGCAACTGCTGCTGCTGCTGCTGTTGCGGCTGCTGCCGCTGCTACTGCTGCTCCTGCTGCTGCTGCCGCAGATACTACTACTATCACCACCGCGACGAAGATGAATTACCTGTTGTAATACGGGATACATGATTGGTCACATAGAAAAAGGGTGAAAATGTTGGTTTCAACAAGTTGGTTGAACGCCACACGGCCAACTTGTTGGTGCCAACTTGTTTGCTGAAAATATTGTTTGAAAATAGAGCATTGTTCCATTTTCCGGCCACGTCTTTTTATCGGAACCAATTTGTTGATTAGCGGTGCCACGCGAGCCAACATGATGGAACAAACTTGGTCGCCCGTGTATCATCGCCTAAATATTCCAATTATTGTAAATTCTTATTAGAAGATCGGAACATTTTCCTAAACTCCTTGACTTGACAGATGGGCTGATGCATGTATCGATAATCACAACTGATTACAATACTCTTTGTGGTGCATCCTCTGGTAATAGTGTTAGGTTAGGTACCTGCACTATCCTAATAAAACTTGCGTGATGTTTTCGTCAAGTATGTCATAAGAATACAGATGTTTATCCTTCAATAATTCAAATTGTTTTCAGCTCTCATTATGCACCACCATGCTTCTATATGTCGATACAGTTAGCTAGTTCCACACTTGAAACACACATTTGCATTATGCCTTAAAATCTTTTGAAAAACTTCAACATGGCCGTTTTCGATGCTAGGATAAGCCCGAATAGACAGAAAATCCATGTATGTCTCCGAAAGTTTGGACGTACTAGCCACCTATTACAGATCTATCGTTGTTTGTGATGTTCACTCTCAACCATAGCACTTTCTTGAAAAAGAACATCTATACAGCCATGGATACAAATTTCATGTGGTGTAAGCTTATCATATCCATCTATATGCCATATGTAATTAGGCTCTAGAGCCAGGTATCTCTGACGTGCTAGTCTATTGCTGCTCCGCGTGTCTACTCCAGTAAAAGAGCAACGGGATGGACAGCTTTCCGGATTGGTCGAGAGCTTGATGACGTCATAAGTATTTGAATTACGCAATGCCACCTTTTGCCCACCAAAAATACTCGGATATGATTGGTCGAGAGAGATATCCTTTGTTCTCTCTCGACCAATCAGATTCGTGGAATTTTGGCTGGAAAGAATGGAATGTGGCCTAATTCAAATATTGCTGACATCATCAAGCTCTCTACTAATCAGTAAAATAACACCCATCCCTTCGTCACCATTTGGTATGTAGATCCGTTGATATACCTAGGATTGGCAGGTGTAATGAGGTATGAAGGTGTTAGGGGGCGTGGTCAAGGTCATATAACTCCCCATAGCCAATCAGGAGAGCTGAGCAAAGGGTTACCAGCAAAAGCCACCCATACCATCGCCAGGAAAGGCCGCCCATAACGTCACACACTTTTCGTGACAGTAGATGCAGGTGTGTGGGGGAGAGTTTAATTAAATTCTGCCTAGGCATGGTAGCATTTGATGAAATATGGAACACATTCAGCAGCACACGCACACATTCAAAGTACTTTCAAAACATTTATCAAAAAGCTTGCCATTGAATTTTATACAAATACTAACCTACAGATTTCTAAACCTGTGATGCGCATTACCCCTGGCTGGGCCAAAAAAGTGGCCTAACCGTAACATTGTATAGACTAATGACGAAAGTTGAGAGCATATGAGACGCTGTTGTAGCTTTTGCTGAAAATATATGCTATGACATCAATGTCACCACCCATCAGTCAAATTAGTTTCAAAATATTCTTCAGACAATATTCTAAATAGTGAAACCCTCAGTTTGAGCTCAATCTAATGCCAATCATTCAAACCCTGTATATACATTGTACGTTATTGAGCCTGACATGATGTAAGCTTAAGCCCATAACCCATGATGAAGTTAAGGGGGGTATGGATCTGTAATCGAACACCCTAGATTTACAAGTGAGATACTTTGAGGGATTGTTGTTGCAGGGTTTGATGATACTACATCCTGCCAAATTAGTTTCAAATAATCATCAGAATAATTTTTTAAATAATAAAGATATGTAATTCACCCAATCTGCTGCCCTATTGCTAATCCATGGCACATGTACATAGGAACATTCGACTATTTAGGGGTGGGATGTAGGATGGGTGTGAGGGTTATCCAAGGGTTAGACATGTGTTTGGATATGGCGGATCATCCTGACAAGTTTAGGTCTATGTTGGGGTACATGTGTATGGTGTATGAACAGTGTGTGCGCACGCCTGGGGATGGTGGTTTGTGAGATCCGTCCACAGATATGCTAGACGTGCTACTTTAAAATGTATTCAGCAGAGCATTCAGTTAAATAGCAACGTATATGATTTAGGGTAATTTCAAATGTCTTCTCTATCTTATCCAATTGGCTTGATTACTAAAGGCTTTGTAGAAGAGATGTTTATTACATAGTTGAATATTTAAAACTTTAGCCATTATAAGGTCATGTAACTTACAAGGATATATAACAGCGTAAACGTATCTGTGAACAAGACCTAAGATATTGTGGAGAGTGTACATCCACAGCAAATAACAACGTGAAGTTGAGATAGCTTAACGACACATATTAAGCATCAATAGTTCGAATTAGCCTGGTGAAATTATGCCACACATCGCCCACCCCGAAATAAACATGTCTCGCAGACTGCTTCAGACGAGTTAGCTTTAAAACTATTTGCCATCTCTGTTTAATGACTCTTTAACCCTCTCACAACCCTGAACCGTGCTGCTCTTGAGCATCGTAAGGAAGGTAATGGGGTTTGACAGGGAAGTGTCAGGCCACAACTAAATTAAGTTTCAAAATATTCAACAACAACATCACAACCTATACACCGTTTGAAAATTGAATTTTCTACCATCGAGCATGTAACAGGTCTACATATATTCTGAGAGCATTTTTAATGTTTTTGACTAACTTCACTCAGTAATTGTATGGCAGGGTCAATGACGATTACGTCACATCTAACCTCAGACTTATCGCAAGTTTGTCAAGTTCTATGCTCTGGGGAAATTTCATTAGGATAAAATTGAGCAAAAATATCTAAATTAGCTCAAATCTATGTGAACTATGCACACATCCGAGCATGTGCACATGTATGCAGACAGCCTCCTTCGATGTATTATGCATAAAATTATAGGGTGGGTGGTGTTCTTTGCAGGCCGAATGTACCAACACTATGCCTATTTTAACCCTTAGCACTAACTAGACCATTAACGCATAAGTGTTGACGATTTTCTACATGCTAAAACGCATCTGCGTCAAAGCGGCTAGCGTTGTGCTGGAATATTGATCACAGGAATTGAATGAAAACTTACAAGGAGCCGCTGTCAGAGAACAATCTACATCAAAGATTGGGAGGCGGTAACGCTAATTAATCAGACTGCATAAGAGGGTCTTAATAGCAATAGCAGAAGTGTTATTATACTGCTTAACAATTAACAGTATACAAATTTCTTAAAAGCTAATTTCAACAACAGTTTAACGTTTTCTATTTTGAGAAAAGGAGAAATGGAAAGCATAAACAATAACGATAGCATAAAGATGGCTGTGGTGAGCAGTCTCGGGTCTGATGGACCTGTATCACTACCATGTACTGTCGATGGATACAAAGAGTGCGAGCTGCTTTGGGCAATTGAGAGGCACCCTATCATAATAACCAACTGCGACCACCCTAGCAGCCTTAAAAGATTCGAAAGGCTATGCTCTCCTGATTGGCCATGAGGGGTCATGTGCACCTAGCACCAACTATCACCAAAGGTTTGGCGATAAGATGGACGGCTTTGGTGATGACATCAGATCATGAGCATATTAGACCACACTAACTTTAATTCCTTCATGATTCATTATGGCTGCTGGCCCAAACAGTTGCTGACCATTGGGCTGCCTTTCTGGATTGGCCATGTGGGGTCATGTGGCCTACCCAAACCCGAAGGCCTACATGAATCATTACACCTGCTGTCATGAAAGGTGGGGGATTGGATGTGTGGCTTTTCCTGGTGACCCTTGAGGCAGCTGTCATGATTGACCTTGAGGGATCACATGACCTTCTTGTTGGTCAGACCCATTTAACCCCTTTACAACTCATTACACTTGCTGGCAGACGCAGTTGGCTTTTTGCTGGCAAGCATTGGGGCGGCTTTCATAATTGGGCCCGATGGGTCACATTACCCTCCCCCACCCCCTAACACCTACTGTCACCAAAAGTTGGCGATGACATGGGCGGCTTTTACTGGTAATGGCATGGGAAGCTTTTGCTGGCGACCCTTGGGGTAGCTCTCCTGATTGGCTACAACGGATCATTTGACCATGGCCATGCCCCTAACACCTTCACCCCTCATTAAACATGTCAATCATCGGCACATCAAAGGATCTACATACCAAAAGGTGGCGAAGCTTTCCATTTTTCCCCACCAAAATTCCTCGAATCTGATTAGTCAAGCGAGAACAAACGATTTCTCTTTCGACCAATCAGAATCTAGTATTTTTGTCGGGAAAAGGGGGCATAGTCTAATTCAAATATTGATGACGTCATCAAGCTCTGGGAAATTCAGAAAGCCGCTCATCCCGTCGCCCCTCTACTTACTATTCAACATCTGACTCTTTCATTATTAAGCACACCATCTTTCGTTTGGTGATTAGATGCCACTGGATGCACTGCAAGTACATCCATCTATAACGGTGAAGCTGTCCAAATTGTCAGCTCATTTTCAATAAAATTTATAACAATAGCCAAATCTGTATAATTCTTTAGTCGACGTAGGGCCAAGTAGTACGCAAGTCTTTTCAAATGACCTAGTCCAATATATATGTTGTGTTGTTGGCTCAATATAGATTGTGGCTCTGTAATTTAGACCCATCAAGAAGTACGTTCTCAAAAAGTCCTCTCGGCTAGGCATTTTAATATCGTAAAAGACAAAGTATCATTATATAAAATTCACTCAATGCTATAATTATTTTGAAAAGACCGAGATGGCGCCCATACTTATCTATGATTCTGTATGATGACTGCTTATATGAATGATAAGCATCTTTATTATATAAACTTCAACATTTGAAACTTCATTCTCACATCCATGCCGGTGTATATGGCCGGCATAGAATTATATACACGTGAGACGATGGCTGCCTACATCACAATTTCGCTAAGGCGTGACTATCTCTCGCGAAGGCCAACCACCGAATGCCCGCCGAGGCAGTGTTCAACATACACATACAATGCATTGTGATCCGTCTGGATCACGTGGATGTGGTACTGCATGTCGTATAGTAACCCGTAACATAATTAATAAAATAATTAACGTAGACTCTATACCTATTATAAAAAAATCTATATTGATTATAACATAATCACATTAACAATTACAATTATCTAATCATTAAGTGTTATCAAATTGCATGAGTGTACATCTTGATTACGAATATCCCTACGCTTTTATACTTGACATGAAGTAATTCATTTCATGAAATTGACAAGAAAGCGAGCAAGACTGGATGATAATCTGTCTACTTGCATAAACTAACGTGTTTATATGGAAATACGATTGCTATGTATGATCCCATGATCATATGATAGCAATAGTCGTCACACCACGACCTATAAACTGATGGTTAAACTGGACAGAGGACAGATAGATAGAAAGTAAATTAGATTGTGAGACAGAACGACACAGAGAAATAAATAGATAGAGTAGTAGGTGAATAGAGTATACTCTATTCATCTACTACTCTATCTATTTATATATACGTAGCCATTTTAGCTAATTTCGAAGTTTAGTTAATTCACCAGTCAGTAAGTTTATTAAAGCAGTCTTTGTTTATTGAATGCTGTCGTAATCAATTAGTACCGTCGTAGCATTGTACTCACCCAGAAGTGTAACATAGCCATTGCCACAGCTAATACCCCCAGCTTTGCCGTTGATACGTGGCAAATAGCCTCGTTACACAATCTCTGTAACCCGTTAGTTCAATAAGTTAATTCTCAGCCTTTGAGAGGTGAGAGTTGAGAGCTTGTAATACAGAGTGTGCATCAGCGAGGAAGACTATATTTGCACCCTGTGATCTTTGGTCTGCTGTTAGCTAACCTGTGGCCTTTTCTATTTCAACAAGTGGTGTAAATTGCATGGTACCTGTGATAATACGGAGAGCTGGATTATATATTTTAAAGAACTTGCTGAGATGGGACTTGGCTACAGTGGACCAGGCTGATGCACCATATTCCAGAACCGGGCGAACACTGCATGTGAAGCCCTTCTTCAGGCTATTCTCTTCTGCTCCCCAGTTCCCACCAATCTCCATTGTCATTAGACCTAACCGTTTGCTGCCTATGTCAACAACGCCCAGTTAAATAAGTTTCAAAATATTCAACAGCATGTTTATTCAATTGTTAAGACATACAATTTCTACAACAATGCATTAAGCATTCGTGACGAACTTATCTACGCCATTCATGGCGTCATTGATTATGACATGCAATTCGTACACTAACGCTTAGTCCGTCATCAATTGAGCGTTCGTAACGAACTTATCTACCTCATTCATGACGTAATTGAATAAGACATCATCCTACACGTCACGTAGTTGATTATGACGTCATCTGATTGATGGATAAACTGGAAAGGGCCATTATTTTAAAATATGCTTATTTTATAGACATACACAATAGATGGATCCATTAGGCTGTCTATCTATACCCCGCCCATTTGTATCTAAGCATGGGCGGCCATGATTTATATAATTTGAATCCTGAATTCTTAGAAACCCATTTTCAAGGTACAGACAAGCTGTTGAATATTTTGAAATTAATTTGACTGCACGCTGTTGCCGCGCCGTTATTGATTATGACATCATATACTCGATTGGCAGATCGCGTGTCTTGATTGCACGTACAATAGCTACGAACGGCTACAACACAAAATAAAGAAGTTGATTAGCACTCGCAGTGAATGGCATAATTTCGCATTGGCCCATCATTAAAATATAGACACCCTCAGTGCTGTTATGTGTTTAGTAGAGTGTGACAAAGGCGTTGGTTATTCCCTTGACAATTTGGAAAGTACTACACTAAACGCACACCCAGTGGTGGACAGCATACACATCCGCCTTTCTCTTGGAGATTATGTATATTATATCGGGTGTCTAGATTTCAATGATGGGCCAATACTGGTACCTATGCGTGTCCTGACACGAGGAGATTTGGTGGCATGGTCCAACTATAGTTCCTTGCCACAACACTAAGACATATTTTTGTTTCCTGAGTATGTGTACAGTTGTGCTACCATATATCCTTTAATTTCAATCAATACATCTTTCCAGAGTTTCAATTTATCATCTGACGTCATATGACGTCATAATCAGCTAAGTGGCGTATATGATGACGTCATAATCATTACTTCATAATGATTCTATTTGGCCCGTCCTTAACTCTTAATAGTCCGACACGTTGTACTAATTGTATGGCTCTACTATTTAACAAACATGCTGTTGAATATTTTGAAACTAATTTGACTAGACGCCGTTGCTGCCATAGGCAGCAACAACGCCCAATCAAATGAGTTCCAAAGTAGTCAATAGCTTACCTGTACAGTTTTCTGGAAATTGATAGTCAGAGAGTTCTAAGATCGATCGATCGCAACACGGGCGAGGTATGGGTGGAGCTTAGCTTGAGATAGATGGGGCATAGCTAAATCGAATCTAATTAATTGCAGCAGTTTGATATTCATGCTTCATCGCGTGACAATCACGTGACAATCCACGCTTAGTTGGGTCCAAGACCGGTGTGTCCAGAGCCGGTGGGTCTGCCTTGCTGATTTCCAGATAGTCGTCTGGGTATGAACCCGTCTAACCTTTTGTGCAAAGACCACAGTCGTTGGGAGATGTGAATTTAAGGCTAGGGCCGTTGTGGCCTTTGCATTTGCCATTTTATGTGTCCAAACATCTAATCAGACTTCTGGATCTGTATCTGTATCTGTATATGTTGACTCCGCAAATTCCAATTGGATGTCCCACGAAGTGTATGCGATTGCGCGAAGGAGGCACAGTGCTTGGTGCCGAAAAACCTATATACAAGTGTTGTTAAAAATATATACTCTGTACATGATTTTGACGTCTTATGGACCCGCCTGCTTCACCATCGTTTTGAAGATTTCAATTGATGGTGCCGCTGCTGCATCCGTAGCTAGTTTATTCCACAGAGGTATTGTTCGCGGTATGAAACTGAATTTGAAGACGTCTACTGTTGAGTGGTATGGTAAAGATTTTAGGCTGTGAGAATGACGTGCCTGTCAGTTGGCTAGAGGTGGTATGGAGGCTGGTGGTACTGCGACTAGTTGGTATGTTATCTTATATAGGAGTATTAGCCGTTGTTGGGATCTTCTTTGTTGTAGGGACTGCCAGTGTAGTTGTCTTGTAAGGTCGGCTCCGCTTATTTGGTTGGCTTGCTCACACCGTGTGTATGGATGTTGTAGGACAAACCGAGCTGCTTTGTGTTGAACTTTTTCCATTTTATTAATGTTAGTTTTGGTGCGCGGGTCTCAGATTGGAGCACAATACTCTAATCCTGGCTGTACGAGTGTGTTGTAGGCTTTTTGCTTGATTGACTGGGGACATCTACGCATGTTTCTTTGCAGGAAGTTTAGTGTCCTGGAACCTTTACCGCTGATGTTGTTTATGTGGTGGTTCCAGCTTAGCCTGCTGTCTAGCTCTATTCCGAGGTATGGGTGGTGGTCAACTGATGTTACTTTGTTGCTAAACATGGAATAGCTATATGGTATCTTATGCCTGTTTGAGAATTGAAGGATGTGGCATTTGTCAAGATTAAATTTCATTTGCCATGTGTCAGCCCCGGTGCAGAGTTTGTTTAGATCGCATTGGAGATCTTCCTGATTGGTATTCTAGAGCAGGCAATCATCTGCGAAGAGTGGAATTTGTGATTGTATTACTGATGGCATGCCATTTATGAATATGAGAAACAACATGGGGCTCAGCACCATACCTTGAGGAACCGCAGATGTGACAGGTTGGTGTTCTGTTATACAGCCATCAATCACTACCCGCTGCGACCTATTGGTGAGAAAGCTTCCTATCCAGTTGTTACGGTTACCTCGAATACCATAGTAATCTAGTTTGTAGAGGAGCCGCTCATGTGGAACCTTGTCGAAGGCTTTGGCGAAGTCTAAAACTGCTGAGTCTACTTGTTGGTTAGCATTGAGTGCTTTGGCTAGGTCGAAGGCTGTCATGGAAAGTGCGACTCACAGAAGTGTTTGCTTCTGAACCCATGTTGATATTCATAGAGGATGTTATTTTCTTCTAAGAAGTCCATCATCTGACTTACTAGGATGAGTTCCATGATCTTGGCATGAATTGATGTCAGAGAAACTGGGCGGTAATTTTTGGGATCTGTGTGGCTTCCCTTTTTATAGATGGGTGAGATATTCGTGTTAGCCCAGTCTGTCTAATGATTGCTGGAATATGCCTGTTAAGATAGTTGCTATTTTAATTGCACACGTCTTCAGGATTCTTGCTGCTTTGCCATCAGGGCCTGAGGCTTTGGATTGGTTAATGTTTTGCAGTAGCTTACGTATACTTTCTTCATAGATTTTAATTGGGTTCACTGTTGGATATTTGCTGGGACCCAACTCAGGCATGATGCTTTTGTCCTCCTTTGTAAACACAGCTGTGAAGTAGTTGTTTAAAATGTCAGCTTTGTCAGCCAGTTATTGCAGTTTTTCCATCAAATTTAGGAGTAGCAATGCCGAAATTGTCATGCCTCGTTGATTTTAAGTAGGTCCAAAGTTTCTTGGAATTTTTGTCCATGCTCGGGTCAAGAATTGTGTTGATATAATTCCAATATTCTTGGAGGAGATCTTTGGATATTTGTTTTTTGATAGATTTGAATTTATCCCAAAGTCGCTTTCCATTTTCATGATTGCTTGATGATCTCGCTTTATTGTATATGCGCTGGGCTTTTTGTGAATTGCCAGTTTTATCTCTCTTGTGATCCATGGGAAGTGGTGTTTCCCTGACACCATTTTATGAGGGACGTGCTTGTCCATTAACGTTGATAATGTTGTTTTGAAACAATACCAGTTCTCTTCTGAGCTTGTTTAGGAATGATGTTGAAAACATTTCTAGATCTGACATGAGTTCCTTTTCTTGCTGCTTTAATATGCAGCAAATTAACACAATGGCCTCTGAAATTACCTCTGTCAAGTTTATTTAGTGTGTGATCATCTACATGTACTTTAATCACAGGCCATTTGCATATGCCACATATATACCCGGCACTGTTTCACAGCCATAAACCGTGTGAACTGCTGATATATTTGGGATTATATTTACGTGCTTTTTAACAGTTAATGCGATATCTATCAAAGCCATGGAACTGCCTGTGCTTTCCATGGTCAGAATAAAGGACAATCAAAGCACTGAATTATGACAATAAAGACATCAGTGTCATTACATAAGATATTTACACTCTCTGTTTCAGCATTGAAAATGTCCATCAATTTTGGACACTAATCGTATCTGTCTCTTCAGGTGCATTCGTAAGACCATCTCTATAATTGACACCACCCATATATGCGTCGACTGGGCCGAGATTCTGACTAGTCACGATCAGCTTGTGTACATATTGACTATGGCGTAGCTGCGCAGTCTCAATCAGTGAGGGCAAATAATATTACTCAATTGTTTCTTGTTTTCACCCACGGCTTGAACAGCCTTTCGAGTTCGCAGTGATGTTTGTAGAGTTGGTATGTGCTATCTGCTTGCAAACTGACTGGACCCTTTTGTTTTTTGCTTTTGATGCGGAAATCAATGTATTATCAAAGACAAGAGAAACATTGCTCTCGTATGACTTATTAAATATGTAATTGCACACGTTCTTTGCAAAATCCTTAACAATTCCCTTATTAGGCCAGTGAATTACCCGCGTGATAGCACATCCGTCTATTATGTTAACATCTGGAACCTGACATGAAATAGACGAAACATCGACTTTAATTTTCGCCTTCTGCACCGATTTGTCTGTTGAAATGGCCCTTCCCACTGTATCCATCCATCATATGACATCATAATCAACTACGTAACGTGTAGAATGACATCACAATCGATGGCGTCACAAAGACGTCATGAATGACGTAGATAAGTACGAACGCGTAATTGAAGACGGATTATGCGTTGTTGTACAAATTGTATGTCTTTACTATTTAATAAATGTCCTATTGAATATTTTGAAACTAATTTGACTGGGCGCTGTTGCTTCCATGGGCAGCACCAGCGCCCAGTCAATTTAGTTACATGCATAGAGTGCTCATAACCCTCTCAAAGGCAAAAATTCAGAGTTCCGTATTTTCTCGTCCGATCTATAGTCTCTAAAATAATATGTCTCTGTTACGAATTCTATTACGTATTCGAATATCGTGTCAAATTAATACAGCCTAATAAAAATATATAGATTTGCGTTCGTTCAATTCTCTTCCAATTACCAAAAGAGAATTAATTGTGTTTCGGCGTCAGCCACCCAGTAATAGCCGAACAACTGGTCTCATCGGGAGGGTATGCACCTGAGCACTCTACGGATATAACTGTATGACTGACACCAGCTTCAGAAGGTTACTCGCCACGTTTGTAATCAAAGTAAATAAAATGTGAAGGAAAAATGCAAATAAAATGTGATAAAATGTGCATGTGAATTAAACGGCAATACAGTTATGTGAATTTCTAAAACGTTCAGGGGTGATTTGTTTTTTAAATTACTATTATTACTATAAAATGCAAGCTCATTTACATATGTAAGGGAGTAATTAGTACGGTGATATGTACCTCATTTGACCCGTGGTGTTTAGGTATCTGCTATGTGTAAGTGATTCGTGGGAGATAATAGCGTTAGGGGTTGTTTCCCTGAGCTCCAGGCCAGATACGTAGTTGTCTCCCCGGCATTGCCATCGTTAGAGCACAGGGGTTTAAATTTTCGTCCATACATCCCACTACCATATATCCCACTAATATATATATATATATATATATATATATATATATATATATATATATATATATATATATATATATATATATATATATATATATATATATATATATATATATATATATATATATATATCTTTACTTCTTGCTTCTTCGTGTTTCTGCAAATTCCTTCTGTAGTAGGAGCACAGCCGCTACACTAAATGTAAGCAGGTGACGTCACTGAATGCTGACACCAATCCAACCAATCAGTTTCTGACAATGGTACCCACGGACGGAAGTATCATATCTTGTATATATCATATTAGTCCATAATACTAGAAGTATGAAAACCACCACTCCCACAGGCTTTATAGCGTATGGTGTGACGTAGTCGCTCCGTAAATTCTCAAACTTACCGACTTCGCGGAGGAAACGACTGATGAATCATGGGAGAAAAGAAATAGTTAGAATTTTACACTCCATTACGTCACAGTCAGCTCACCTGACATCTCATTTTGCACATATTTCCATTAATTTTATCCTTATGGTGATTGATTTATAACCTACCATTTATGTTAGTTACATTCTGACATGCATTTCTATATCAAGAGTGTAATTTAGAGAAATGTTCAAATAAGATATCCTAAAAAATTACCGGTAATCGTGCCGCTCCTTATTTCGTAGGACCCCAAACTGGGATGCGATTTACAATATACTTATAATTTAAAAGTCAACAGGGTATATACGTGATCACAGACGTCCACGACTTTAAAAAATGTGAATGGCGCTGTAGTAAGGAAAATCTGCCTGTAGCAATCCTTTAAACAATTTCTTGGAAATCTTAGAGAAACCAAGCCCATTGTCGAAAGCATTGACAATAGAGGAACCCAATCTATCAGTCAAGTATTTGACGTCATAATCAATACGGCCCGGGTAGGCTGACGTCACAATCATATTATGTAATGAATCATATATCTAAGTCTGTCATGGTCGCTTAATAGTCCATCATGTGTACCAAATACATGTCTTTACTAATTATTGTCCATTATGTCGAATATTTAAAACTAAGTATACTGGACGCTGTTGCTGCAATAGGCAGCCCAGTCCAATTTGTTTCCAAATATTCAACAGCATATGTCAAAACTATTTTTTTCTTGGTTCGCGGGCCATCATACCTAGAAAATTCCCAAAGATAAAAAATTAAAAAATCAACTAATTGCATTTTATTCTTGTCCAACAATTACCTCAGCAAAAAAATTAAATAATATAAATAAAATATAGCGATGGACTATTCTGAACCTTATTTGATTGAAAGCTGTTGCTGCCTTTAAATTCTAGCACCCTTCTCGTCCACTTTGGAGGTGGATCGAAGGTACAGTCGAAGTCTATATAGTCAAATTCTGAAAATCATGAACAATCTCGTTTTCTCTAAGTCATCGATGGTTAAGTCTTGTAATATAAACTCTTTGAACGCTGAGTGTTCAGGATATCTACTTCAACGTAATTACACTTTAAACTTAACCCCATTCACCCTTACAATCCAAGTGGCTCAATTTCAGGATAACTATGCGGAAAAGCTGTATATTTTGAAACCAATTTGACCGGAACCTGTTCGATTTTATAAACTCCCACTCAAATAAGTTGATACAAAGCAGGTTATATTATGTGATGGTGTTTGTCGTCCATCTGCCTGTCAATCTATCTGAGTCTTGATCTGTACATATTTCGTAGGTTTGAACATACACTCGGAACAATTGTCAGCATATATATTTGTGGTCAGTGTCATGTTTGTTTTAGCAAAATCTGTCCATTGCCCAGAATTATCTCCCCTTAACGAAGCAGAAATTCATTGAAATATGGTTTCAGTGTATCACCATCTAGACATATTTAGTTCTAGATGCCTTAATCATTGAAATATTACTCATTTATCAAAGTGATTACTGCATTATTACTCGTACTATCAGTGCTCATAATGCTGCTTATAACAATTAACTTTCTAATGGGAAAAACATTTTAAGAAAATTTAATTTTTTGCTCAATCCATTTGAAGGCCATGTAAATTTAACTGTTGATTTTACAAAAAAATTGCTTTCTGTTGTCCTGTAAATTAATACATATTGCAGATGACGTTTTAGCCGGCTTGAACATTAATAAATATCGTTTCCTAATTAGTGTCAATTCACCTTTCCAGAGTACCCACCCATCATATGACGTCATAATGAACTGCGCGATGTGCACAATAACAGCATAATGAATGACGTCATGAATGACGTCGATAAGTACGTCACGAACGTATATTTGAAGACGGTTTATGCGTTGTTGTACAATTGTTTGCTTTACTATTTAATAATAAATATTCTGTTGAAGATTTTGAAACTAATTTGACTGGGTGCTGTTGCTGCCATAGGCAGCAACAGCACCCGGTCAAATTAATTACAAAATATTCAACAGCTCCCCTGTATAGTTTTCAGGAAATTAATAGCTAGGGCTTTTGGGGATCGATCAATCCCAACACGGCGAGGTGTAGGTGGAGCTTAGCTAGTGATGGGCGTGGAATAGCTAAAAATGGAAAGGTCCATTCGTAGGCTAAGAGAAGATTATTTATTGAGATTTTAAAGCTGTTGAATATTTTGAAACAAATTGGACTGGACTTCCTATTGCAGCAACAGCGTCCAGTCTACTTAGTTTTAAATATTCGACATAATGGACATTAATTAGCAAAGACATACAATTGGTACACATGATGGACTATTGCGGTTCCATGACACCTATTATGATTGTGACGTCAGCCTACCCGGGCCGTATTGATTATGACGTCAAATACTTGACTGATAGATTGGTTTCCTCTATTGCCAGTGCTTTCGACAATGGGCTTGGTTTCTCTAAGTTGTCCAAGAAATTGTTTAAAGGATTGCTACTCCTTCATTGTACGACTAATTTCACCCAAACCAGCTTGAGAGGATTTCGATATTATATCTAGAAATATGATTGGCTCCGCTCAATGGTTTCAAAACCTTTATTTAATTTTGTTAATACAACAATTTCTAAAAAGTACATAAATAATGTTTCGCATATGTTGTATGATGGCCAGTAGCCCATGTCCCGTAATATGTCCATATATATAAAACACTCCACTCTAAGGCCGTGTTCTCATTAGAGACTTAACGACGCGTAACGCCATACCTCAGTATGGCGTTATTCCCCAGTAACGCTCTAGTGAGAACACGGCCTAAGTATGACAATGTGATCGTCTGATCCATTACTGGCTGGTGAGTTTGTGAATGATATGCAGCAAGGAAAGTGTGCGGTCTAAAGCTACCTGGTACCATCCATGATTGATCTGGACATCTGATTCTGAAATATTAACACAAGTAGACCAGATATTAGTCATAAGATATTTACACCAAAAGTAGGGTGGAGAGCAAAATGTTCATGAACTGAGGAGTGTACGCATCCCCCACCCACCCACCCACCCACCCACCCCACCCCAACCACTAGAGCAGCTGAAACTGTCATTCTCAGTCCATGCTTGGGCCTATTTATCGCACTATTGCGTCAGTTGTGTTCATGCAGTACAATAGATGGATCCGATCTGGCACTCAAGTACATGACATCATAACCAATGACCTCACATATGTAGGGTCACGTCACAATTGTAACTGACAGAGAATACGCCATCATGAATGTTGTTCAAGTACACGAATTCAGCTAATGTCTGTGTAGCAATTGAATGGCTTTGATGAAGTTACTATTTAATGATGATTTTATTAAATATGTTGAAGCTAATTTGACTGGCGCTTGTTGCTACCATATGCAACAACAGTACGCAGTCAAATTATTTTCAAAATATTCAACAGCTTACCTGTATAGTCACCATGAAAATGGGATTCTGAGAATTCTTGCCTCAAACTATCTAAATCGATCCAAGCATGCGCAAAATGTGGAGAGGTCTTAGCTAGAAATAGATGCCTATATTGACTATCAGGGACCGATCTACCCACTCGCCAAATGCTAGTAAAACTCAAATATGGCTAATGAAAAGCAGAATTGGCTAAATCGTTGGCTAGTGATCAAAATTAACTTTCTTGATAGGCGGACATCCTGACTAATGTTATCCGTGATTCTCCCATGAATATTGTTGCTTTTTGCGCAGGGCACGTGAGGCTAAAGGTGCCTATATCGCTCACTGGAAAGAGTTGCAAATCTAATTTCTGTGAAGAAGATTAAGCCTTTGATTAAGTTTGATTAAAATTGGTACACGGGTTAATAAATAGTCTTTATAAGATTTTCTCATAAATTTTCAACAAATTCAAGATGAACGTAAAAAGGCCAAATTTTGATTGATCCACTGCGGCCATATTTTTTACGTACGTTAGCTGGGCATACCGCAATGGCCCTTAGTGCCTAATCATATTTTCGAAATTTCAGCCCGATCCGTTCATCGGTTCTAAAGAGGGCGTTTTCGTGAAACCTAGGTAATCCCATGATCCAAGATAACCGCCGAAGCATTTGACCAAACAAGTTCCCCTGACCAAATTTAGTTCAGCTGTTGCCCCTGATGATGTTTCGTGAGCTTTGCATCTCCAAGCGGTTTACGAGAAGATTTTCAAAGATGTTTCTAAAATGTTTCTAAAAATCGGCCAGATCCAAGATTGGCAGATCAGTTTCCTTTGAACAAACTCAGATCGCTATGCCCTTAGGATGCTTCCTGACAAATATAATTGAAATCGGGCCATTAGATTCCTCTTTTAGAAACTGAAATTCCTGCCTCTCAATTGCAAAGCAAAAATTCCTGCCTATGCCGTTGAATATTTTGAAATTGATATCACTTAGTGTCAAATTAGTTTCAAAATCTTCAAAGCCGTTTAAAGCTATTGAAACCCTATCGCATCTGATCTGTAGAATTAATAGTAGTAGTATTAACTGATGGTGAATGACTGCAAACATATTCATTGCAGTAAAGCTGTGGATACAATATTTAATATTTGACTAAAAACGATGTTTGGATAATATATTGGCTAGAACATTGCAAACGTCAGATCTGTCCCTAACTATGACTTGATCAAAGCAACGTAAGCTTGATGGTGATGATGATGATCATCATCATCATCATCATCATCATCATGATGTACTGCATATTGCAATCTCTGATCAATCGCTCTTGACTTGTGTTCCTGTAGGCATAATGTCCTCTGTTTATAGCATTTAAACCTTGCTTGGCCCACTCAATGGTCAAGTTCTCAACCCTATAAGCCAATATGCAAATGTTAAGGCAGCTGTGTGCTGTAGTCGAAGCATATCACCCACACGCCAGCAATAATTAACATTTTAATGGTAATGAAAATCTAAGAATTTCCTCAGAGAATTTGCGGACCAAGAGGCTAATTTTTATTTTACCACTGGAATGATGGCCCGGTTATCTAACCCGTCATTCCTGAATAGCTGCTTGGCTTGCAAACACCAATCCTCAAGATCACCCACTGCAAAGGCCAGCTTGATAATTAAAGGATTAATATAATTCACGCGTTGTTTGCTGCTTATTAGCTTAGACCAAATATGTACTGAGAATGTGATAAGATACCATTACATTTCTCAGATGTATAGATGAATGTAATGATATCTCAGTATATGCTTGGCATAGTCTAGGGCATTGTGTAAATGACGTTTTTGGACATACACATTTAAAAAAAAAAAAACTTTCCCATTTCTTTATTTAAGATAATGGCCTTTCTAACCATGTTAATTTTCGGCCAATCGCAATGCCCATTTGCAGGTGAAGAGAAGACTATTTTTGAAAATCTACTACTGGAATGACTGGCTCGATAACCAAGCCAGTCATTTCAGGGATAATTTTTCAAAAATAGTCTTCTCTTTGCCTGTAAATAGACTTTAAATATGCAAATATTTTGATATTTTAAACTAAATTTCGCTATTAAAGGTTTAACAATAAACTTAAGAAACGTTATTTTTATTTGCATTGACCTTTAAAGAGAAAATTATCACAGATGTTACATTTAAGTAGATGATGGTCTCTACTTTAAGCAAAATTGGGTGAAATAAATAATTTCTCAACCTCAAAGGTTGTTAGGACCAATTGCCATTTTTGGCGAATCACCGAAAGACATTACACGTCTGTATTATTCGCTGAAGCTTTTTTATTTACCTGACATTTCTTAACTTGAACAGTTTTCCGACTAATTCGCATCTCATCAAATGTGCAATAAAACGGCTAGTCATGAACACGCAGATATTATGACGTATGCGCTCTTGATGTCACCTTGTTGCATTCTAGCGAGAGCAATTGTTGCAAATCTCGCTGCGCTTGACTTGACGAGTAACATTATTAATAACTTGAGCGCATTTCTGAGATAGTAAAACAACTATATTTGAATATAGGCTTATGCATATTGGAGCGCGTGGACTGGTACATTTATGTTCACGCCATAGTTATTTTAAAGAATAACGACCGTAGCTACGAAAATAATGATGACGATGCATACATAATTAGAATAGCTATTTAACCACTCTTGTATCAATGGCTCATTAAAGCGCTCAAAATACCATTTACTTCAATTAACCATTTAATTGCCAATAACTTTCAAGGAAATTTTGATTTTTACAGCCAAAAAGAGTATATTTTGTAAATTTATAACGAAAATGTACAAAAAATTGATTTCTGTTATCCTTCAAATAGACATTCATCAAAACTCTAATGGTCAAGAAAATTCAAATTCCTGCAATTGCATACAAAGAAGGTTACCGAGCCAGTCATTCCAGTAGTGAATTTTCAAAAATATTCTTCTCTTAGGCTGCAAATGGGCATTTCTCAAGATCACTGAGAAGGTCGTCTTTTAACAACTTGACCATTAACGCGTGAAGTTGACACAAGAGGGGTCAAAGACATAATTTATTTGCATATTCTCTGAGAATATGGCAATAAATGGTGCTTTGTTGAATACTTCACTGCCTCAAATCACTTTCATATATCTGTAGTTTTGTTGGTACTGTTATTAAGGTATGTTAATTAGGTTGATTTGTGGAATGCCTTATAAAATCGGGAAGTTATTTTGAGAATGTTATGAGCTGTGGCTTCAAATACTTGCTTGTTAGAAATTGTTGCCTACCTATAAGATTTCACGTATTATTTTATTCTAGGCAAATTCCTTTTACTTCCGAGATGGAAGGATGACTTAATTGTGTTATTAATAATTAATACTCAATCTAACCTTTCTATGATGGTCAAGTAGGAAGGAGTGGTCACACTATACATGTGGTTTTTCTTAATTACAACAGTAATTAAGTGGGTCTGATAGACAAAATACCATTCACACCAATTGTTGTTGATAATGACGACTTTTTTAAGAAGAAACGCTGGTAAAAAGTACTGGCATTGTGCAAATATAATTGTTGACCAAATGCTTCTAGAATAGAAGGAACATTTAGATATGATCCTACACTGGCATTACATCAAGAATGGGCTTTGCAACATATTGCAAAACGGCTTAAAAGGACATATATCTTTGAAAACACAGTGCTACCAGGGTTAACGCTCGTGGTGTTCTTCTGATAGAGACAATTACAAAAACCGCACACCTTAGAGGCCTAAGCCGTGTGCCCAGATGTAATGGCGCGAAACATATCGACAGATATGATGACCTCACCCTACATAAAACATAATACACCTCTTAGCTGTGAACTTGAATTAGGGACTCGTGTTTCTAATTCGATTTCACAACAATAAAACAATTCATATCAATCCATGCAGAGTAAAATCATCACATGTCAAGAACACTATCATCCATCAGCTCTTGTGGAGGCATGAACATTCGAAAGCCACCGTCAGCAGCGTGTATTATAACTGCGATATTTTCTTGACTGCGACCCAACACTGTCGAACCACACGATACGGTAATTCACCTTTCCAGAGTGTCCATCCATCATCTGAGCTCGTATGACGTCATAATCATCCCAGAGCGTGTATGATGACGTCACAATCATTACGTCACAAAGGGTTCCATATAGACCGTCACCAAATCTCAAATACTCAGACACGTTGGATGAATTGTATGTCTTTGTAATTCTTTGCTATTTAATAAACATGCTGTTGAATATTTTGAAACTAATTTGACTGGGCGCTGTTGCTGCCATAGGCAACAACAGCACCCAGTCAAATTAGTTACAAAATATCCAACAGTTTCCCTGTATTGTTTTCAGGAAATTGATAGTTAGCGTATTCGGGGATCGATCAATCCCAACACGGTGAGGTGTGGGTGGAGCTTAGCTAGTTATGGGCGGGCATGGCTAAAAATGGAAAGGTCCATTATCAATCCTGGTTATACATCCATGCTCTGAGGAATCCAGGTCACGGTAACCATGGTAAGTTGTGTTGGATATGAGCGCTTCCCTTTGACACACCGCCATTTCATTCATGCTAGTAGTCTCATCTTCGCCAATTGTTAAGACAGACAATTAAACAACCCATATTAAATTCAGTCTGGTTCATATACAATTCAAGACTCAGTAAATAAATACGTTCTACAGAATATATCGATTTGAGTATCCACGTTAGGGATTGGTATTTTACTTCGATAACTCATTTCTACTTCAGAAGTTAGATTTCAATTTCAGCCATTAAGGTATAAAAACCATCTGTGCATAAATAGCAATTATTCGTCGACTGCTTGATAGACCATTGACAAACTTGGTACGAGTAGTTGGCATTCATCTGCAACAAACTATTCGCTTTCTATCATATTAAATGCTTGTATTAGATCAGATAATGATAACTTGCGTTGCCCACCTCTAGACTACCAGTTGCTTACGTCATAGTTATTATTATTACGTCATAGCCCTGAAGGGCACTATATCTCCACTTTATCCTTGCACTAGCGGAAAGCGCAAACGATCATCAGCAAGTATTAAATGCTTTTGAACGCTACTGCGAACTATGGAAACTAAAAGTTAACCTTGATAAATCAAAAGTCATGATATTTTGTATTAAAAAACAGTGTGTAGCAAACTAGCATTGCATATGGCTTACACGGCTCTAGAACTAGTATATAGCTACAGATACCTAGGTGTACATTTCTCATATAATGGGCGCCTGACTCTGGCAGAGAAACATATAGTTTAACAGGCCCCAAATCTATGTCTGCTTTACAATGTAGGGAAAAAGAGTTAGATCTACCAAATGATAAAGCCACAAAATGACTGAACAAATTCTCCTTTATGGATGCGAAGCTATCAGAATAGAAAGTTGTAATTTATTTGAAAAGGCACATTTAGGCATTTTAAGGTAGGTTCTAAAAATTAGTAATGCACCAAAGTATATGATATATTGAGAACCTGGAGAACTACCAATAAAGATAGATACAGCGTATGATTACATACTGGGTACAACCTATGACACATGGTCTACATTCTCTGCCGATTCAGTTTTATATTTATGATATTATTCATGTATTAATTATATATTTATTCCGATGTTATATTAACCCTTTAAACGCGGGACACGAGTATATTTATCTCTTGATGATATTTGAGTCATTCTGTTGCTAGTCTGTTATCAAATTGAGGTAGCACTGGTTTCCAGTCGAATTGGTTTCAAAGCATTCTACAGCTTACGTGTATCTTTGATTTCTTCTTTGGTGTCATTTGGACATTCCGGTTGGAAGGGTTAATACTAGTGTTCAGATATTGCAATGTGACTTTTCCTTCCACAGCTTGTGCACTACACGTTATGTCTTTTGTCCTTTCTCTTCCTTTTTGTTCACCCGGCTTGCACACATTCACTCACTTTAACCTGTAATGTTAGGCTGTCGGAAACAGTTACTGGATTAGTCGATCTGATTTTTAGGAAAGATCCACACTTCTACCTAATGTATTGAGAGTAAATCTGTAGTTAATGTAGAAAGTTGTAAAATGTTTTATAAGTTATAGCTACAGTTTTTATGCATCAATGCTTACGCGTTATGGTTAGAAAGTATTCAATCGTACTAACACACGTCGTTTCTATGATGTTCGATGATTTGATATGGTGAGTCCGATATAATTATATTTATATTTGTTGGCTAATTTCTGTTCACGTACAGTGATAGTTTGTTAATTCTCCCATCCATTCGTCCGTCCATGTGTCCATTCATCCATCCATCCATCCCTACCTCCATCTGTCCATCCTTTCATCCATCCGCCCATTTAGCCGTCCTTCCGTCCACTCATCCTTCCACCCATCCATCCGTCCATTTACCCGTTCGTCCTTTCTGGAACTGGAACCTGGTGCAGCTGTGATTAATCATCCATCCGTCAATTAATTTCTCATTATATCCGTGCGTCCATTATAACATTCGTAGAATATAGTGTTTGCAATTCATTGACAATATGAGATCTTAATGCGGCAACAAATTACGTCACGTGTAGGTTGATGTCACAAGCAATTACGTCATAATTTGCATTTTAAATTAGGTACGATGGTTTTCGGGAACTGGAACCTGGTGTAGTGCTGATAAATGTGTGAACCATTATTTTAGCAACCAGTGAGTTAATGATCCACTCATGCCCACACACCCTGCTCAGGTCAGCTAACAGTAGATTATATATTATAACGTATAATTACTACGACCGTATCATATCTATACGATTTGTGTGCAATTTGATTTGTACAATTTGACCGTATTATTATCACATCTTCCAATCAAATAAATCATCGCAATTTTACTGTATCACATCGTTCTTTTGTTGAGATACATGTCACCTCCCGACACTAGCAAAAATCCGTGACACTTATATCAGGAAAGGAAACAAAATTAGCATCAAGATTATATGAGTGTAAGTTAAATGATTATAATCTAAATGGCAAAACATATCCGTGGCTAAATGATATAAGGACCATTTTGAACAAAACAGGATACATATAGGTTTGGGAAACGCAGATAATTTACAATGACAAACCCTTCCAAGCTGCGTTAAGTAAACACATAGAAGACAAGTTTAGAGAAACATGGCATGCACTTATGATCGCATCATGGAAAGGAAGACTACATAGTAGCTTTAAGATCAGCATTGCAAATGGAAAGATACGTGCTTAAATTAAATAATAGAAATCGAATCATATAAAATATTTACTATATTCAGAACCAACAACCACGCTTTACCGATGGAAAAGGGAGGTGTGAAGGACTAGTAAGAGAAGACCGATATAGGAGATGAATGCCATTATATATTTATCTGTGACTTTTTCCAAGATATGTGATTGGAAATGTTACCAAAATATTACTGTAAGTGACCAAATTGCTGAACAATTTTCAGCTATTTTGAACTAACAACAAAAAACGATTATCTAAAATCTGTCGACTTATTATTGTCATTACAAATTATTCTTAAAGGTAAATCGCGGACAACATCGATGATAAGAACAACGGCGACTGCATCACTATGAACAACGACTACTGCCATGAGTCCACCACTAACCACTACAGCTACAGTCATTAGTACCACTACTGCTGCCACCATATACACACAACAACAACAACAACAACAACGTCATCATCAACATCAACAACAACATCATCATCAATAACAACAACAACATCATCAACAACAATAACATCATCAACATCAACAACAACAACAACAACATCATCAGCATCAGCAACATCATCATCAGCAACGTTATCATAAAAAAACAACAACAACGACATCATCAACATCAACATCAACAACAACAACAACAACATCATCAACAACAACATCATCAACAACAACATCATCTACAACAACAACATCATCAACATCAACAACAACAACAACAACATCGTCGACATCATCGACATCATCAAGTATTTACATTATAATGACAATTAATTTCTACTGTCAGCAAAATATTGTAAAATCTTTTTCACCATATCTCTTGTATGTATGACTTGGGAGAATATAAAAGTTCAAGTTCCAGAGAGAGTTCAAGCCAGGCCCAATAGGGACCAAAGTATTCCATGATTAAGCGGATTATGGAACAGGAACCGACAATACCCCGCTTCATGGTGACGCACGATATATCTTTCCTTTGAGCCTCACCCCACCCCACCCCTCCAACAATTTGAGTGACACCTGTAGGAGACTAAGGAGAGCAAATATTTCTAGTCAAATTGTTTTCAAATAGTTATCAAATTTGCTATCATAACCTTCATTCGAGTTCACGGTTGTATTTCTTGTGCATTGAAAATAACTTTCCTCGTATTTTAAGACGTGAAAAAAGAACAAAAAAGTATTCTATCTTGTTTTCTATATACACATCGTGTGATCTTAGCGCTGAGATTATTAACCGGCAAAGTGTCTGAACAGTTTATACACATAGGACCTTGCTGGCCTTAAAAAGTCTGTTTTCTAAATGTTTGGAAGTCGTCGTCCGCATGCACACATACGGCAGCATGATCAGCAATATTTGCACTCCTACTTTTCGATATATCAAAGTCACCATCATGAATGCCCTAATGTCCTAGTGCCATAGTCGTCATGCCCATATATATATTTGAGTTTCCCTAATAAATTCCAGTAATGAACTAAATACTTGTTTCATATATAACATCCTGAAACATAATTTGAATTATTCTTGATGCGTATAAAAAAATAAATAGTCCTGAGCATCTATTTTGGGACAAACGCTCGTGAAAAGGCATGTGTAGGCCTACTCGCTACACGTTTACTGGTAAATTTAGATACCCTATTTATACCCACCACTTCTTGGCCACAACCACACCCCTCAAAACCGATATACGGTTCAAACCGGTTCGAAGATTGACATCGTTACCGGTTTGACTTTACCGCCATATTACACAGCCTTACATGATATTGTTAGAAAAAGTATGGGTTTCAGAGTTATGCAGGTCCACGATTGATGATTTAGATTTTGAAATTCAAACTTCAAAGTTTCTAATCGATTCCATTATGCGTAAAACGTGGGCGAAGATTAGCTAGAGATGGACGATGCACAGCTAGAGATGGACGGGCACAGCGAGAGATGGACGGGTCACAGCTAGAGATGGACGGGGTGCACCTATAAATAGACGGGGTACAGAGAGAGATGGACGGGGCACAGCTAGACATGGACCGGCACAGCTAGAGATGGACGAGTCACAGCTAGAGATGGTCGGGGTACACCTAGAAATAGATGGAGCACAGCTAGAGATGGACGGGATACAGCTAGAGATGGACGGGATACAGCTAGAGATGGACGGGGTACAGCTAGAGATGGACAAGGTACAGCTAGAGATGGACGGGACACAGCTAGAGATGGACGGACACAGCTAGAGATGGACGGGCACAGCTAGAGATGGACGGGATACAGCTAGAGATGGACGGGATACAGCTAGAGATGGACGGGATACAGCTAGAGATGGACGGGATACAGCTAGAGATGGACGGGGTACAGCTAGAGATGGACGGGATACAGCTAGAGATGGACGGGCACAGCTAGAGATGGACGGGATACAGCTAGAGATGGACGGGGTACAGCTAGAGATGGACGGGATACAGCTAGAGATGGACGGGATACAGCTAGAGATGGACGGGATACAGCTAGAGATGGACGGGATACAGCTAGAGATGGACGGGGTACAGCTAGAGATGGACGGGATACAGCTAGAGATGGACGGGCACAGCTAGAGATGGACGGGATACAGCTAGAGATGGACGGGGTACAGCTAGAGATGGACGGGGTACAGCTAGAGATGGAGGGGACACAGCTAGAGATGGACGGGATACAGCTAGAGATGGACGGGATACAGCTAGAGATGGACGGGATACAGCTAGAGATGGACGGGATACAGCTAGAGATGGACGGGATACAGCTAGAGATGGACGAGCACAGCTAGAGATGGACGGGATACAGCTAGAGATGGACGGGATACAGCTAGAGATGGACGGGGTACAGCTAGAGATGGACAAGGTACAGCTAGACATGGACAAGGCACAGCTAGAGATGGACAAGGCACAGCTAGAGATGGACAAGGTACAGCTAGAAATGGACGGGATACAGCTAGAGATGGACGGGATACAGCTAGAGATGGACGGGATACAGCTAGAGATGGACGGGATACAGCTAGAGATGGACGGGGTACAGCTAGAGATGGACAAGGTACAGCTAGACATGGACAAGGCACAGCTAGAGATGGACAAGGTACAGCTAGAGATGGACAAGGTACAGCTAGAGATGGACGGGATACAGCTAGAGATGGACGGGATACAGCTAGAGATGGACGGGGTACAGCTAGAGATGGACGGGATACAGCTAGAGATGGACGGGATACAGCTAGAGATGGACGGGGCACAGCTAGAGATGGACGGACACAGCTAGAGATGGACAAGGTACAGCTAGAGATGGACGGGATACAGCTAGAGATGGACGGACACAGCTAGAGATTGACGGGGCACAGCTAGAGATGGACGGGATACAGCTAGAGATGGACGGGGTACAGCTAGAGATGGACAAGGTACAGCTAGAGATGGACGGGATACAGCTAGAGATGGACGGGATACAGCTAGAGATGGACAAGGTACAGCTAGAGATGGACGGGATACAGCTAGAGATGGACGGGATACAGCTAGAGATGGACGGGGTACAGCTAGAGATGGACGGGATACAGCTAGAGATGGACGGGATACAGCTAGAGATGGACGGGGCACAGCTAGAGATGGACGGACACAGCTAGAGATGGACAAGGTACAGCTAGAGATGGACGGGATACAGCTAGAGATGGACGGACACAGCTAGAGATTGACGGGGCACAGCTAGAGATGGACGGGATACAGCTAGAGATGGACGGGGTACAGCTAGAGATGGACAAGGTACAGCTAGAGATGGACGGGATACAGCTAGAGATGGACGGGATACAGCTAGAGATGGACAAGGTACAGCTAGAGATGGACGGGATACAGCTAGAGATGGACGGGATACAGCTAGAGATGGACGGGGTACAGCTAGAGATGGACGGGATACAGCTAGAGATGGACGGGATACAGCTAGAGATGGACGGGGTACAGCTAGAGATGGACGGGATACAGCTAGAGATGGACGGGGTACAGCTAGAGATGGACGGGATACAGCTAGAGATGGACGGGATACAGCTAGAGATGGACGGGGTACAGCTAGAGATGGACAAGGTACAGCTAGAGATGGACGGGATACAGCTAGAGATGGACGAGCACAGCTAGAGATGGACAAGGTACAGCTAGAGATGGACGGGATACAGCTAGAGATGGACAAGGTACAGCTAGAGATGGACAAGGTACAGCTAGAGATGGACAAGGTACAGCTAGAGATGGACTGGGTACAGCTAGAGATGGACGGGACACAGCTAGAGATGGACTGGGTACAGCTGGAGATGGACAAGGTACAGCTAGAGATGGACGGGGCACAGCTAGAGATGGACGGGGCACAGCTAGAGATGGACAAGGTACAGCTAGACATGGACAAGGTACAGCTAGAGATGGACGGGATACAGCTAGAGATGGACGGGACACAGCTAGAGATGGACAAGGTACAGCTAGAGATGGACGGGGTACAGCTAGAGATGGACAAGGTACAGCTAGAGATGGACAAGGTACAGCTAGAGATGGACGGGGTACAGCTAGAGATGGACGGGCACAGCTAGAGATGGACGGGGCACAGCTAGAGATGGACAAGGTACAGCTAGACATGGACAAGGTACAGCTAGAGATGGACAAGGTACAGCTGGAGATGGACAAGGTACAGCTAGAGATGGACTGGGTACAGCTAGAGATGGACGGGACACAGCTAGAGATGGACGGGGTACAGCTAGAGATGGACAAGGTACAGCTAGAGATGGACGGGATACAGCTAGAGATGGACGGGGTACAGCTAGAGATGGACAAGGTACAGCTAGACATGGACGGGCACAGCTAGAGATGGACGGGGCACAGCTAGAGATGGACGGGGTACAGATAACGATGGACGGGACACAGCTAGAGATGGACGGGGTATTGCTAGAGATGGACGGGGCACAGCTAGAGATGGACGGGCACAGCTAGAGATGGACGGGGAACAGCTAGAGATGGACGGGGTACAGCTAGAGATGGACGGGGCACAGCTAGAGATGGACGGGCACAGCTAGAGATGGACGGGGAACAGCTAGAGATGGACGGGGTACAGATAACGATGGACGGGACACAGCTAGAGATGGTCGGGGTATACCTAGAAATAGATGGGGCACAGCTAGAGATGGACGGGATACAGCTAGAAATGGACGGGATACAGCTAGAGATGGACGGGGTATTGCTAGAGATGGACGGGGCACAGCTAGAGATGGACGGGCACAGCTAGAGATGGACGGGGAACAGCTAGAGATGGATGGGATACAGCTAGAGATGGACGGGGCACAGCTAGAGATGGACGGGCACAGCTAGAGATGGACGGGGAACAGCTAGAGATGGACGGGGTACAGATAACGATGGACGGGACACAGCTAGAGATGGTCGGGGTATACCTAGAAATAGATGGGGCACAGCTAGAGATGGACGGGATACAGCTAGAAATGGACGGGATACAGCTAGAGATGGACTGGGTACAGCTAGAGATGGACAAGGCACAGCTAGAGATGGATGGGATACAGCTAGAGATGGACGAGCACAGCTAGAGATGGGCGGGGCACAGCTAGAGATGGACGGGGTACAGCTAGAGATGGACGGGGTACAGATAACGATGGACGGGTACAGCTAGAGATGGACGAGCACAGCTAGAGATGGACGGGGCACAGCTAGACATGGACGGGCACAGCTAGAGATGGGCGGGGCACAGCTAGAGATGGACGGGGCACAGCTAGAGATGGACGGGTACAGCTAGAGATGGACGAGCACAGCTAGAGATAGACGGGGCACAGCTAGACATGGACGGGCACAGCTAGAGATGGGCGGGGCACAGCTAGAGATGGACGGGGTACAGATAACGATGAACGGGACACGGCTAGAGATGGACGGGGTATTGCTAGAGATGGACTGGGCACAGATAGAGATGGGCGGGGTACAGCCAGAGATGGACGGGGCACAGCTCGAAATGGACCGATAACAATTAGAGATGGTCAAGACACAGCTAGCGATGGACGGGCACAGCTAGAGATGGGCGGGGCACAGCTAAAGATGGGCGGGGCACAGCTAGAAATGGACGGCTCTATTTTACTATAGAGACAATCATCCCATCTCTACATGTACTGGACATGCATCTCTTAATCTATTACATATTTTAAAACAAGAGCAATCAGGAATTGCGAACTCCCCCCCCCCACCCCCTTGTGTCATACGGTAACGATAATTCGGATTTCGTCAATCTTTAGACTTAGCGGACTTTTTCGAATCCCGTTCAAAGTTGTGGAATCCTAGTGTACAGTCAAATCCTATCGTGTGTTAAAATTTGAGCCAAATCTGGATGATCGAATGGCTAAGTATTATGTGTACACCTATTCCCAACGCACATCCTAATGATATACACCCCCACCCCCACATGCATGACACATATGTGGATGTGCCCCTAATATATGTATGATTACTGTATTGTGCGGCTGTAGTAGTAGAAACATCATACAGCTGAAATCAGTCATGCTTCGCTTTCGACCACCGTGGCTTGTCCTCAGCGAAAATCTTTGTGTTACAGCCCTTGGGATATGTTGTATGGAAAACTCAACAGCGAGACGTTCAAATAAAATAGCTAATATATTGAATACAATCAAATACGGTTATGGTTACTGATACAGTATAGATTAGAAATAACCCAACATTGGCCAACATGATTCTAGAACCAAACAGTTTTGATCATGATGTAAGTAATCATCTGCTAAGCAATCTGAACACATTTGGGCTGGAAGCCATTCCTACCTTACGCAGCAATGTCCTCCAAAAGTCCACCAAGGTTGAGAATATTTAGCAGTACCTTTTATTTTTTGTAGTAGACGGGTCAGACCGGAGTACCCATACTTAATCTGAGTGTACCGAGTCCTGCTCTCTTGAGGTCACCTCGTAGCACGCTTATCAGTTTTATGCAATGCCGTCCTCTCCTGGCTTTAGATTTTCTGTCTCCCAGTCATTACCAGTAGGGCGAATTCCAATGATCTGTGCTGGTGTGTCTTCTCGAATCCTTAGCACATTACCAAACATGGACCGTCTTTGCTTTGCAACTTTTATGGACAGCGACGATGTATTACACATTTTGTTATTCTATACCAGTGAAAGTGCGGCGGGGGGGGGGGGGTGTTTATGGTGGCAGACATAAAGTTTGTCTATCTGCCTTTTGGAGCTACCCAGCTGTTACAGCTATACAACATCAATGATATGCGGGTTGCGCTGTATAAACGTAGTCTTTTTGCCAAGGGAACCTTCGATCTACGAATCCATAGCTACAAGCAGGACTGGAAAGCGATGTTCCCAATGACGCCTATTATATATTTAACTGAAATGAAACAAACTAAAAAATCAAAACAAGAAAGAAAGATAAAATGAACGACATGAGATGTAGTGAATCTCATAATCGTAAATAATAAAACATAAGTCTGAAATTAACAAATCGTCAGACTGCACGGTTGACCTGGTCAGCATTATACTCCATAACCTGCATCAATCAGTCGTGAAACTTAGAGACACGCTTGAGCAACAGAGAAAAAGGGTAAGCACATTTTTCGTTTTTTTAAATAAAGGATTAACTTTTTAAACATACTATATATATGTGGACATAGGCTACACCAAACGGCCTCGACAGCCATCTTATGATAAAATGTATCCTAGGCTCATTAGCGTTTCGCTAACATTTATTTATATTTTAATTTTTACTTTTGTTTTGTATTTCAAAGGTTTTCCACAAAACATTGCAGAAATTACGTTTTTGATTGATTAGTAGCTCCGTTTCATAAACGCTCGACGTTCCGAAACGAGGGATACATTTCTAGATAAGTCCGGCCATTTATACATACGCCCGGATATTTCTACATAATTCCGGTTATTTCTAGATAAATCTGGTTATTTCTAGATAAGCCCTGTCATTTCTAGATAAGCCCGGACCTTTCTAGATAAGCGGAGACATTTCTAGATAATCCCGGCCCTTTCTAGATAAGCTCGACCATTTCTAGAGAAGCCGAGCCATTTCTAGATAAGCCTGGCCATTTCAATATAATCCCGGCCATTTCTAGATAAAACCAGCCAATTTTTGATAACCCAGACTATTTTTAGATAAGTCCGGCCATTTTTAGATAAGCATGGCCATTTCTAGATAAGCGCGGCCATTTTAGATAGGCACAACCATTAAAATATAATCCCGGCCAATTCTAGATAAGTCAGACCATTTCCAGATAAGTCAGACTATTTCTAGATAAGCCCAGCCATTTTTAGATAACCACGGCATTTCTAGATAAGTGCGGCCATTTTTAAATAAGCACGACCATTTCTAGAAGAGCCGGACCATTTCTAGCTAATCCTGGTCACTTCTATATAAGCCAAACTACTTCTATATAAGGCCCGATCATTTCTAGAGATGCCCCGCCATTTCTAGATAAGCCCGACCATTTTTAGATAAGCACGACCATTTCTAGAGATGCCCGACCATTTCTAGATACGCTCGACCATTTTCAGATAAGCACTAACATTTTTAGATAAGTCTGGCCATTTCTAGATAAGCCATACCATTCTAGATAAGTCTGGCCATTTCTAGATAAGGCCAGCTTTTTCTAGGTAAGCGCGGCCATTTTTAGATAAGCACGACCATTTCTAGATAAGCCCATCCATTTAAAGATAAGCCGTAGTAAAGTTATGGAAAGATGTATTTTTAAGCATACATACAACTACATAACAGATTTTATAACACCATACCAGTCAGGTTTTCACCCCTCTCATTCGACACTATATCAATGATTAGATATCCACAGTGCTATAGGGCAGGCTCTTGATGAACAAAAAGAAGGCATGTTTTTATTTTTCGACATTTCGAAGGCATTTGACAGAGTCTGGCACCGCGGTCTGATACATAAATTAGAACAATATGGAATTTCAGGAAATCTCCTTGCTTGGTTCAACGATTATCTCTCTATGAGAAACCAAAAAGTAGTTCTAAGTGGAACTGAATCCCCCCTCCTCACGGTAAAGGCTGGTGTACCACAAGGTTCGGTCCTTGGGCCCTTGCTATTCCTAGTCTTTATCAATGACTTGCCAGGTGATATTTTAAACAGTTTGAGACTATTTGCTGACAACACCTGTCTTTACGTGATATCAGACAACCTCGAGGCTCATATTCTAACAATTAACCATGACCTTGAAGCGATATCTTAATGGTCAACAACTTGGCTCGTAGAATATAACTCCTCCAAAACAACCTCTTTATTTATATCCGTACGCCATCAGCTAACAGGTTTCCCTATACATTTTAAAGGCTCTGATATCCAACCATCTGTCTCGCACAAGCACCTTGGTAAAAGGATTAGCAATAAAGGTCACTGGCTTGAGCATGTTGAAAACGTGATAGCAAGGGCCCAACGTACAGTCTCACTACTAAAGGGTCTTACATATATTCTATATAGAGACTCCCTCGAAATAATGTACAAGAGCTTTGCTAGACCACTTCTAGGGTATGCAAGCCCTGTCTGGGATAACCTTCCACAACACTGCGTAGCAAGACTAGAAAACATTCAAAAGGATGGCTCACATGCAGCGCCAGAACTGAGGACCTCCATATCGAAACCGGCATGGAAACACTTTCTGAAAGCCGCGAAACGCAGAAACGTGTACTACTATACAAAATAATTAACGGGATGACCTGTGACACTTTATCTAGCTATCTCCGGCCCCTCGAAAGAACGAACCCGTATCATATCCGTAATCAATTAATGTACACACCACCAAGATGGCGAACAGAGCTTTACAGTGGGTCATACTTCCCATCAACTGTACGCGCGTGGAACGCTCTCCCCGATCCTGTCAGATTATCTGCTACACTTGCAGAATTCAAGCGCAATCTTAAAGCCATGTCTCCGTCTCAATCTCCACCTAGGTGGTATTATGCAGGCATAGCACCTGCCAATATCGCCTTTGCTAGACTCCGTAATGGCTGTAGCAGCCTAAGTAGCCACCTAAATGACAACTTCATATCGGAAACCCGTATGTGCTCCTGTGGCTTTCCAAGCGAATCACCTGATCATTATATTTTCCATTGTCCATTATACAATAACCAAAGGACCTCATTTAACAACGGGTTAACACTAATTAATGTCTCTCCCACTACGCTTACAGCTAAAGAATTACCTTTTGGCAATGAGAATTTCCATCCGAACACAAATATGCAAAAATCCACAATCTTCTGCCAATACATTGCTGATACTGGACGTTTCAAATAATACACGTCCTTTCTTAATCTATTCTTTCCCGCCGTCTGCACACACATACCCTCATGATCCAACTAGCTGGCATACTAAGTGAAATCCCAATAATGATGGTATGATACTGAACTATGACCCCGTGCTCCTATAATAACCACCGCACGATGTAAACACTAGTAAACATTACTAATCAGTGCATTGGCAGACGCCAGCGGAAACCAGACTCCTTTTCTTTCCACTTTATCTCCTCAATCCTCTTCCTACCACCATCTAAACTCTATCTTTGTCCAACTCTTCACGAAGCGCGCTTTCCCTCCCACTCTATATGTCTATCTCAGTATATTTCCTTAACTTAAATACTGTATAATGCCGTAAATTTATGTACATTTTATACCTATGTAACCGCTTCTTGTTAGTAATAGAATGTACATAACTCAAGTGGGAATCACACTAATAAGATACGTCTTAATGTGTTCTCACTTTAACAGCAAGTTAAATTTGTTTAAACCAAAGATAAGCCTGACTATTTCTAGACAAGCCTGACTATTTCTAGACAAGCCTGACTATTTCTAGATAAGCCCGGCCATACGCTTTGCAATTCATATGAGACCTACAACTCCGAGTTTAATTTTTGTCAAACTATTCAACAGAATATTGATTAAATTGTAAATTCGACAATGACATACGATTCCGACCCTTACTGTCATACATTTGCCAATTGCGCGACGGATCTACGTCCATTGATTATACCGTCAGATAACAAACAAGTGAAGTATTTTGATTATAACGCCAGATACTTTACTGACAGTTGGGATCTCACATTTATGAATTTTTATTAGTCTCTCGCCAGATACCACGATGAGCATCACGTGCTCAACCTTGTGGAAGTCAGCATATTCTATTTTAAAGCTATTCTGTCATTATGATGCTAAATTATCTCGCAAACACGCTATCCAAACTATACATTATGGATGCTAACAGATAGCGGGAACAAGATCTAGAGAACACTGTCAAACACTGTTTGGTTGGCGGTGGGGGTTGTTGGGCGTGGGTGGGGTTGTCCAAAGTTTCATAAACCATTTTATTTATATACAGCCAGAAATTGTCAACATTCGTCGTAGATGACCGCATATAAGTTGGTTTCATTAACTTGATTTCAGCATGCAGTACAGCTCAGAAATAGCCACGGCCGTTTGCAAAACAAAATAAAACGTAGACCGACTGTTGACTATTTTAAATATAATTGGATTGGAAAACATTGCTGCAGATTGTCTTGAAACCAATGGAGGATTCCAGTTTATTCATCAATAATATGCCGTCATAATAAACTACGAATGGCGTCATAATCAATTGTGTCATGAATGACGTAGCTAAGTTCATCACGAACGCATAATTGTATGTCTTTTCAAAAAAACATTCTCTTGAATATTTTGAAACTAATTTGCCATAGGTAGCAACAGTATCCATTCAAACATTCAAATTAGTGTCAAAATATTCACCCTCTTACCTGCATAGTTTTCTGGGAATTGATAGTCAGGGAGTGCAGGGATCGATCGATCCCAGCACGAGCGAAGTATGGGTGGAGCTTAGCAAGAGATGGGCGGGGCATGGCTAAAACTGGATTCCTCCATTATGTTCAAAATATTCAATAGAATATATCTTACATCGTGTTCAAAATTATACTAACAAACATGTTTCTAAGTTTAGCTGTCTCTTTGTCTGTGCCTCCATCTGTCATTCCGCCCGTCCATCCATCAGGGTGGCTGGCGGGCAGACGGGGGGAGCAGGCTGGCGGGTGGCGGATCAGTACCAAAACCTTATTCCGGGATGTACACTATTTAATCTTTTACTGATTCGATTTGGATCCAATTTTAACTGAACGAAGGAACTTACTCTGAAAAGCAGATTTCCAGACGTTGGCCGTAATCCGGATACAATAACTGATCTGGATCATATCAAATTCGCGATATGTGGTTATCTCGGAAACTACGGGTCCGATCTGGCTCAAATATTATCACAACAAAATCTTATCACAACGAAGGAACTTGCCATGCGAGATTTCCGGTGATCCAGATTAAATAACCTGGATCAGGATCTGATCAAATTCTAGATCCGTTCAACCCTCAATGCAATGCAACAAAATAAATCACGGAGTATGATATGATCTAAGAATTACGGCTGAGGACAAGACACAGTGGGCAAAAATGAAGGACTGATTGCAGCTGTAGGATGTTTCTACTACTACAGCCGCAGAATACAGTAATCATACATACAATATGATAACCGCACTCTAATTCTTTGCTATTTAATAAACATGGCGTTGAATATATTGAAACTAATTTTACTGGGCGCTGTTGCTGCCTTAGGCAGCAACAGCACCCAGTCAAATTAGTTTCAAAAAATTCAACAGCTTACCTGTGTAGTTTTTTAGATCGATTGATCTCAACTCGAGCGAGGTGTGGGTGGAGCTTAGATAGAGATGGGCGGGGCATAGCTAAAACCGGAAAGGCCCATTGACATCACAGCATCCTGCCCAACTCCCTAGTTTGAACATGGCCCTAATAAATGCTCCGGGAAGACGTACCATATTCCGTGGTGTTGTGCGACCGCCTCTCTTTAGGGACCACGTATTAATGAGTCATACGGTGCCCATTATACATGACTTTATTACAGATGATTACTCACCTCAATGATGTCAATATTTTTATTGCAGGTTCAACGTGCAGAAGCTAACCATTGTACTGGTCGTGTGCTTGCTCGTGGCGGCAGTGTCCGTTATTGACCTCGCTGAGGCTAACGACGTGAATGTTGTCAAACAGGAAGCCAATGCATTCCTGAAAAGATCTGAAAACCTGCGCGTCAAACGTTATGAGCCAGAAGAAGAAAACGAGGAAGCGAGCGAACACCTTGGGCAAAATGAATTTGAGGAGGAGGATGATGATTGGGAGGAGCACCGAGACGAACAAGACGAAAGAGAAAGAGAAGACTAGATGTAGGCCTACCTGCAAATGAGGAAGGTATGCAACAATAAGTAAAACTAACATTTAACGCTTTAAAAGAAAAAACCCACGTGGTCCTATGGCAGCAACAGGCGTCTTTGGAAGCCCAGCTACTCAGCAGCGCACCTGCGTTTTTCTTGAAATTGAGTTTCTGGGATTGTTCACAGGATCAATCATAGAGCAGAAAATTATGTTGATAAAATATGGTGAGAAGGGTGAGCGTCATGCGGTACATAAAATACCGTTATGTTATGTTCAATTCAGTTTGAGCTATGCCACACCCATCTCTAGCTAAGTTTCACCTACGTTTTGCCCGTGTTGGGATCAGTCGATCCCTAGGCTCTTTGAATCTCAATTTCGAGAAAATATGCTCAGGTAAGCTGTTGAATATTTTAAAACTATTTTGACTAGGTGCCTATGGTAATAACAACACCCAGTCAAATTAGTTTCAAAATATTCAATATAATGTTTATTAAATAGTAAATACATACAATTCGTACGATTTGACGGACTATTAAACGTTTATGGCGTACTAAATTCTCATCATTCATGACTTAATGGATTATGACGTCAGCCTACATGCAACGTAGTTCATTATGATATCATATGACTGACCGATAAACTGGATTTATCCATTGTGATGATGAGTGACGTGTTTCTACAGCTGGAAGGAGTGGAAACTTGCAATCAGTTTGCTTCAACATTCTGTAGGCCTACTGTGTCTTGTCCGCTGTGATCATCCTCAGCTCCTTAGAGTTCTTTTGTCTTTAGTGGTCTTTACCTGAGGCATACGTGTTTTAGATCTGGTCGTGCTAACAAATCGGGGATATGGAGTCCTCTACATGTCTGTTAGATTTCAGCATATAGTCCTGATGATGCCAATGCTTTCTGAGCTTGTGTAATCGAAAACCATGGCCAATAATTGACCATCGCTGTAACTTTTGCGCTACGCTAACATAGTGTGGTGCTTTACAGTTTGGGCAGATTGTGCATTAAAATTCGGATGTATGGTCAGCGGTAATTCGTGATTGTTCGCAAGATTTTGCAATGGATGGCAATTCTAGAACATTGGTGAGACACCCGTAGGTCCACATAGGTGCATCTTGACATTCATTGGAGAGATTAAAGACACGAAAAGACAGCTGTCTGAAGGAGTGGAAAGCAACACTCAAGGATTTGTAATACAGGTTGAACTCCAAAAGAGTGCGCCTAAGGTTATGATATTCCTCATCGTATCTTCGCACCAGGTCCTTGCCTTCACAATCCTTTCTATTTTGTCGAACATTTATACATGCATGGACTCGTGGTTGGCTTCATTCATGAGGAGGCTTGTGGTTTTTAGTTGTTTTGAAATAAAAATCACCTGATTAAATTATCAGCATTCTCCATGTCCAGTGGCATATCTATAGCTTTGAGATTGTGAGTTTAGTCTTGTCAAATGTATGTAAGAATGCTCAATACCCAGTCTCTTATAGCATTACACGTACGTTATGTGCCGGTTGATGAGGAGACAATATGAGCAGACAGACAGCGCTGCTATAGTGACGTATGTGCCGGCCGATGAGGAGACAATATGACCAGTCAGACAGTGCTGCTATAGTGACGTTATATGTCGGTTGATGAGAAGGCAATATGAGCAGACGGACAGACAGACAGACAGTGCTGCTATAGTGACGTTATGTGCCGGCCGATGAGGAGACAATATGAGCAGACAGACAGTGCTGCTAGAGTGAGTTTGTTCTTATCAGATTGTGATACATATGATTTTCCGATCTAAAGGAAAAGTCAAATCCATTTGTCAAGTGTATACAATATGGCACATATCAATCATATACCATAAAGAAATATTTAGTATGACATCGGAATCGAGGCGGGATTCAACAGTTCCTGACATCCCCTCGTGCGTGCTATGTGTTGTTTGTTGGTCGTCTATATGTCCATGCATCCGCCAATCCGTCCATCTGCCGGCCCAGTCGGTCACTCCATCAGTCAATCGATCGGGCCATCGGGCATGTATTCGTTCGTTCGTTCGTTTATCTTTTCGTTCGTGCTTTCATTCACCAATTCATTCATTCCTTCATTTCATTATTTCTGCATTGATTCGTTCGTTCGTTCTTTCGTCCGTTCGATCATTCCTTCGTTCTTTCGTTCGCTCATTCATTCGTTCGTTCGTTCGTTCGTTCGTTCGTTCGTTCGTTCGTTCGTTCGTTCGTTCGTTCGTTCGTTCGTTCGTTCGTTCGATCGTTCGTTCGTTCGTTCGTTCGTTCGTTCGTTCGTTCGTTCGTTCGATCATTCATTCGTTGGTTCATTCATTCATGTATTCATTCATTCCTACGTTCGTTAATTCATTCATGCATTCATTCATTCATTCATTCATTCATTCATTCATTCGTTCGTTCGTTCGTTCGTTCGTCCGTTCGTTCGTTGGTTCGTTCGTTCGTTCATTTATTCATTCACTCATTCATTCATTTGTTTCTCTATTTAACAGAGTGTGTGTGATTATGAAGCCCGGATGTGGTCGTGCATCAGCATGGAATGAAGATGAAGCAGGACATTTTAAAAAGAACATGTTACTAAGTTTTGATCACAACCAGATATTATCTGTCCAATCTTCTTAATTACATTATGTATATCTGTATATCTTAGTTATACATGTTGGTATTTATTTATTCAATTATACAATTCTTTCTTTCTTAGCCCCTCGGCCTATTATTCTGCATTATCGTAATGTATGAGTTCAGCTGTAGCTGTTAGGTGGTGCTCCTAGCAATGTCTTTCAGCAACGGTTTTGATCCTCAGATATCTGTCGTCATAATCAATTACGTCACTAGGTAACTGACGTCATAATCACAGTGACGTATTATAACTCCGTTATGAAAAGCGAAAAGTCCGTTGAATGTACGAATCGTGCGTCGTTGAATGATTTAGAATTTATTAAAGATTCTTTTAAATATTTTGAAACTATTTTGTCTGGGCGGTGTTCCCCAAGTCAAATTAGTTTCAAAATAGCCAACTGTATAGTTACCTTGAAATTTAGATTCTGGGAATTCGGGTTTTAATCCTTTAAATCACTCCTATCATTAAAACGGACTGTTTCTGAGTGTAGTACATCTTGAATATTTCATCACCACTATCCTAATACTATGTATATATGCTGTTAAAAATCCCTCCCTTAAACAAACGCATATTTCTGGGGACAAATTCTAGCATTTCCATAGTAGTCTAACTGCTGCAAGGCATCAGACAATAATTTCAATGGATTATAACCTTGCACCTGCTGTATATTTTGAAAACTATTTGACTGAGAGTTGTCGGTGCCTGAGCCACCAACAACTTTCAGTCAAATTGTTTTCAAATAAGTCAGCATATCCAGAGTTAAGCCAAATGAAAAAATGAAGTTTTTAGAAATTCAGAAGACAGGCGGCTAAGGTGTCTGGTACAAGTAGCCGTCCTAAGGAACCACCATCAGTTAATACCACAAGATGCACACAAAACCAAATATCTTTATTAAGCAACCACCTGTCGTAAGTTAGTGACCATATTTTAGGACCCACTCGGTGGCCGGTTTAGACAGGTTTCACTATGCTCTGATAATCAACCCAGTCTCGGCTATTGTCTCTCCAACGTGTCTACCTCAACCATAGAGGGAATATAGCTATAGAGTGATCATGCGCATACCTCACTATGGAGCTAGTTGTCGGGGCCATGGTTCTGAATACAATACGCCCATTGTGGATTTTCGAAGTTAAGTAAATTTTTACCAATGGCGTATTTCATACGACAACGTGATTTCCTGTAGTTATTTTCTCTGCCGATCTCGTTTATATAAGAATAAAATGTCAGATTGCCAAGCAAATTTATGATAAAAATATAGAAATTCTGGTCATGAATGTCTGATTGAGTATTATGCTAATGTAGCGAGTGCGTTGTTTATTATGCTGATGTAGAGAGTGCTTGGCTACCCTAAAACAATTTTGTTCTGTCTCACTTCTCATTATGGAAAAATTAGAGTCCCAGATTCTTCAGGCTCGCACATTATTATAGAGCACAGCGATTGGACGATAGCTCAGAGCAACGTCACTGTGGGCGGATAGGTGTTAGCAAATTGCCGAGATGAAATGAACTCATCCACCGAGCAGCTGTAGCTGACAGTTTGATTTAATATGTCAAAATTTTTAGATACGCGACCGGGTGCGCTGGTATTATACTGAACTCACGTCACCAGCGGTCATGACAACTGGCCCCCATATTGACAGTATGCGCATAAACAATCTAGCCAATGGGCATGACCGCCGACGACTTCAGTTCAGTAAATCGCCAGTACGCCTGACCGGGTATTTTCAGAAAGCACGATGTCATTGACAGTAACGTGTTGGTCACTGTTCAGCGAGTGTGTTCAATTCGTCTTGGTAATTTGTTAACAATTATCTGTCAATCCTAACGTTTCTCAGTCCTCTTCTCATACTTCTGGCTACTGTCCAGTCCAACCACCACCGTCTATCATACAGTGCCGGCATACATCATGCCGTGTCTCTAATTTCAGTTAAGTAATCAGAAGAGAGGCTGAATAAAATGTTTCCAACGTTGTCGTGTGTTCTCTAATAGCATAATGGCTACTACTAAGCAAGCAAAGCAGAAGCAGAAGCACTCCTGGCATGAATTTACATATTTTTATCGTAGATAAGATTTGGTTGGATGCATTAATCTGACAATATTATTCGACTAGGAAATGAAATTTGAAATTGATATTCGCACATAAACGAGATCGGCGAGAAAATACTGATCTCTGAAATGTCGCTTTTTGGGAGGATCATGAGCGATCGACGCTTTTTAGATCTATGATCGCAACGGAGAGGGCATGCACAGATATCAACACATGGGCTAAGAATTCGCTTACGTGCAGATACCATCATCAACATTGGATTTGGGAGAATGCAAATATTAACAGGTATCCTATGTTTAAAATACTGACTGGCCATCCAAAATACAGGAGCCCATGTTTAACCTTCCCACCCACCTATAGCTAAGCTCCGCCCACTTTGTTCAGGACTTTGAATCTATTTTAAGACTTTGAACCACGAATTCCCATAATCTCCTTTTCAAGGTAACGATACAGGTAAGCCTTTGAATATTTTAAAACAAAATTAACTGCGATGTGTTAATGACTATGTCAACATATTCAACAGAATGTTTACTAAATTATAAATTAACTAAGGACACACAATTCAAACGGTCACTAGCGAACCTTTGCCCCAATTTGGTGTCGGAATATGACAGGTGATTGTGACGTCAGCTAAAACCTACAAGTGACGTAAATTGACTATGATGGCAGATAGTTGAGCAACGTGTCGGATCCATCCATAAGGCGAAGCAAGCAAACATGGAATATATAGATTTTGTCTGCAAATCAGAGGCGCTCGGAGCATCGATCCTATTGGGATTTTGATTTTTCGTAGATATAGCGTGGGCTCTACTTGGCACACAGCATTACGCAGTTGAAACTACAGAAATATCTTGACCATAACTCCTATCCTGGAAGACGGCTCTTATCCATGGCGACAATCAGACCATCTTGTTTGACGTCCCACCGTCTGTTAATCTTATTGCGATTTAGACAGAATAGAAGAACAACAAATAACTAGCGCCGCCGCCGCCGCCGCCGACGATGACGACGACGATGATGAACAGGCGTACTTTCTGGCATTCGAAGAACATATCCAAAAAGAGACCATTTGCGGTTGCATGGCTAACTTCCCAGAAAGTTGCTCACTATTACACAGTTAGTAAAGTGCTGCATTTGATATTAGACTTTGTCGCCAGCGACAATTTGTGATGGTAGGCTGATGTTTGCGGATATGCATCAAGTTTCTTCAAGAGTGCGGTTGGAGCTGCCCAGCTGTTGTAATTGTATAGCTTTATGGAATGCTAGCATCATATAGACGACTCTTGAATTTCATGGTTATTTTAGAGCCTCGAATCTGAAATTTGCAAAAGGACTGGAATGTGATATTTCCTGTTACACAGCGAGTTCCAATGTTGATAGATCTGCAGAGGAGGGAACCCAAGATTCTTCTCGCCATCCATTTCGCAGTGCCCCGATAAGGCATACCCTCATCATTCATTTCTGTCCTGTCGAAAAGGTATACGTGAGTTAACTCTGTTTGGATTTATTCACAAAGAGGTGTGCAGACTTGAGTTGTTCTGCAGCAGGAAGTAGTGTATCAAGAGAACCTTTTCTCTCGGCAATATGGTCAACAGTATGGGCATACTCCATCTCTAGTGACATGCCTAGTGACATGCCTAGTGACATGCCTAGCGACATGCCTAATGACATGCCTAGTGACATGCCTAGTGACATGCCTAGCGACATGCCTAGCGACATGCCTAGCGACATGCCTAGTGGCATGCCTAGTGACATGCCTAGTGACATGCCTATCATTGAGATAGGAGGGTTTTGTCTTGTAGAGTGTTATAGCCAGGCGTACTTCATCATCTTAACAGCCATCTTGGTGGAGAAAGTGAAAGACATGTGGTATCTTGATGGCATCGAATTCACGTGGCATGTTGATTCCCATCTTGTAGAAGTTCCAGTGCTTTGCTAGTAGGCTCCTACTATTGATATCAACATGTGTTGTTCCCAGACTATGTCAGCGCAGCCATGTCCTCTCTTAAAACCACTTAGCCAATTTCAGGTAAATTTGTTAAACTTAAGTCTCTTATAGGAGATAATATCACATTTGATGGAACTTTTCGAATACTATTCAAAAGCACTATTGGTCTCAGGTTCGAAAGCGGTCCGTGTGTTTCTTACGCGTTAGGAATGCGATGAGTGTAATCTCTCCCACAGCATCGATAGGGAGGTGTTGTTCAAAGGCTGAGATAATGACGTGTACGATTTGTCGCCAGATGGTATTATCTGTATATTTAAGGAGTTCGTTATTAATGCCCTCTAAATATATACACAATTCATAATGGACGGTTTCTCAGATTTAAATAGCTCTCATTCATATTCTTAAGCGCTATAACGACAAACAGAGCTACGTGTATTGATTCAGCATATAGTATGCTACATATACATAGCATCTGTGCCAGTGTTGAATTTGTTATTGGAGCAAGCGACGAACCATGTTTATATTGGTATTCATGCTTAAAGCATTTCGTCCAGATTGACATGCATTTAGCCTAGTGGTGATGATAATGTACTGTTTTCAGCGAGTGCAGTGATTTGAAAACAGCATGCAGCTACAATCAACCCTTCTTCTCTTATCCTTGTTTAGTATCCTCTATCAAAGTCCCCGTACCCTGTACGTTCTTCTTGTGTCTCAGAGCGTCCAGTCCTCCTTCTTTCAAATTGGTACGTACAACGTTTAGCAAGTTTGTGCCATTGATTCCTTTGCTGGATTTGTAGGTGTTAACTCCGACTACAGCACATTTCCTGACCTCTGCGCAAGCATGTCTAGTGGCATCGGCCGAACATGGCGCAATATACAGCATCTTTCACTGACATTAACTGCATGGTCGGATTGCACATGCTGTATAATGCGACATTGGAGATTATGTATAGGATGGTGATCCATTGTTGGATAATAGTAGGAATGGCTTTGCGGTGGCAGACATCAACATTTTCTAGAATTGCCTTTGAAGCTGTTCAGCTGTTATACAGCATCAGCTATACATACGTTGAAAAGTTAAGATCATTTTACATAATGACACAAAGGGAATGACACTGCGTTTCAATTCTCGCTAACCTTTCTGCTCTTACTCAACGCCGCTGGTCAGTGAGGCTGTATCCCCTCACAACCATGGAAAAGTGACATACAAAAGATAGTCTTATGGTAATGCGCTAAAATCGAATTTGCTCCGTTGTGCAACGGCGCTGAGTACAATATCAAATTCGATAGCGACACGCTCGTTGATCAACTGCACACGGTAACAATACCGAATTCGTAATTGATCGGCTGCACCAACAGGCGCGACCATATTGAATTCGATATTTGTCACCTGCTCCGTTGATAAACAGGTTGACACGTTCATTGCAGAGGTTATAACAGCGAACGCGTTTATCAACGGAGTAGGTGGCAAATATCGAATTCAATATCTACCAGTCTACCAGTGGTTAACTGTTATCAAATAGTGGTGCGTCACAGCGGCGATATCGATTTCACAATGAGAAATCAGATAAAAGTCACATGAGCAACTATTGGCAAATATTTCAAAATTACAGTTTATATGATAAATAAAATCTCAAACTCGGTCACTTTTTAAATCACTATTATAAAGCTCGTGCAAATTGATAATTTTCAACTCGGTCCATAATAGTGATATGAAAAGTGACCTCGTTCCAGATTCTCTGTATATGAGTATTTTCTTGTAATTGATATATTGTGATTTGAAAGAGGAAAACTCTTGGGGATGTTAATAGTCAATGGAAAATATGCCTGGAGTGAAATCATATTCTGTTGGGTCTGGCTCTAGAGCTTAACCATATAATACTGAAGATTGGTTAGGTAAATTGGACTTTTTGGTTAAAGTTAATTCCAATTTGTAGGTCAAGGGAAGATTTTCTTTTTATTTCGCATCAGTAACCAAGCTAGGCATTTCGGTTTAAAAAAATATTCTTCCTTTGGCTTGCAAATGGACATCTTTCAAGCTATACCACTACAGAAACAATCCTTGGCCAAAATGGCCATTTACACATTAACCCTTTCACCAATGAATTCCACATATCTCATTTTTAAGGCAACCATACATACAGGAAAACTGTCTAATCTTCAAAAGATAATGGGACAAAGTAATTTGACGTCAATGCCTTCCACTCAAATTAATTTCAAAACATTCAACAGAATAGGTTATATATAGTAAGGAATTTGCATTTTTTAGAAATTTGTCAGTGAAAGAGTGTTCTCCCCTTGAGTTGCAAATGGACATATTTCAAGACATACCACTACAGAAGCAATTTTTGGCCAAAATGACAATTTACCCATTAACAGGGCTAGAAATTAACGATTGATCCTGTGATCCGTGGGCTTTTTTGCAGACATATCAGTACCGGACCACTGCTTTAGCACAGTAACTGATCCGGATGGGTAACTGATCCGGGTGGATCACTGCATTTCCGTGATCCAGTAGATTTAAGACACTTCCTCAAACAATTGGTGGAATCTTTTGTGTTTTAATGCTTTGAAGGTCAAGTCAACCAATATGGCCTCTACGGTTGTTTGGAGAAATGTCCATTTGTAGGCAAAGAGAAGACTATTTTTTTTAATGAAGCACTGGAATGACTGGTTCTATAAACGAGTCAGCCATTTCAATCGTAAATTTAAAAAATAGCCTTCTCTTGTCTTACACATGGACATTAACTAAGCATACATTTTGAGGCCAGGCATTAGAGTAGTAAAATATAAAAAATGTCTTCTCTTGAATTGTAAATATCTCAAGACCAATAAAAAGGCTGGTGTTGGAATGTTTGATCATAATAGTGTTAAGCACTACACAAATGATGCAAAACCTTTGAATTTACATATTACATATGTTATAATATGTTAAGAGACACAACTATATCGATAAAATACTAATAGTTAAAACTAAATCTGTAATTACTAATTAGCAATTCTTTCGGCAATATAATCACTTCCAATTAGAAATTCCAATTCCTAAAAAAATACCTGGTTACCCATGTATGTGCACGACTTCCACTTACTGCCCGCCCTGCTGACTGTTAAGTATTAGCCTATTGGATCAGCTACAGCCTATTAATCAGTATGAGTGGAGTTACACTGCTCTCTGTCAGAAACTTTGTTTCTACATATGACATACCATATGACATACCTAATTGTCAGCATTTTCTGAGTGAATGGTCCATAATGACATACTCACATACTCCAGGTTTACCCAACTTCCATTTACAAAAGACCATGGTAAACCATATATGTAGCAATATTTTAATATGGAGTGAGTGATTCAACCCTGGCCATGTTAGTTAATTTATCTGAACCAATTCATGAAATGACACTTACAGATTGCACACATCTGATTATCAAATTGAAAGTTTGAAAGTGGATAATTGATTGTTTTATCTATACTACCTACTTTGTCAAGTATATATCATCACCCACCAATATTTTAATGATGTACTAAATTATATAATGTTAGGTATTAATTGTAGATTGTTAATGCAGAATTTGCAGGTGAAGTGATGCTCTATATGGGTGGTTCTCAGTCATGTTGCATATACACACACATTTATGCAATTATCAGTTGATGAGATGATACGTTGATACTGGCCACGAAATATCATAGTTTACATGTATAATGCAATCATGAAATGACATGATACGCCACCCCAATCTGCATGATCTTATCGAGTAAATATTCCACCTCACCATGGGATAAGTAATTTATTGATGTTAGTTTTGTTCTAAAATATATGCTTATCGATTTAGATTTCAAGATTATCTTCAGTAAATGACTTTTCCATTAGTCAAGAATCCATAATCACAAGGGCATTCACAATTTCTGGGGTTTTCTGTTATTCACATAATTTCAGATGTAGGATATAATATTATACATTATTGCTTTGATTTGTATACATTCACCTCATGCTTTACACAGAGTGTTCAGAGTGTTTTGGCATTGATTATGCAATTACTACACATTACAATACTAAGTACAGAAAGCGTATGCATTGGTCTTCCTGGTACCACATTAACTGCTATCATGCTTTGAGGCTAAACAAACCAATGATCCAAATACATGCCCCAGTGGTAGGTAGATGTACGGAATTCTTTTTCATAACAAAGTTCAGGATTTCTTTTATGTGTTTTTTGCTAAGCACCATATTTTTATGGATGCATCTCAACGGATCCAGTGGAAACGCGGTCAAATTATTTCCAGAGTGTGGGCATGCAAGAAATGTCCAATACAATCGCGTAGCTGTTCCAGAACTGCTTCACAGGAGATCCGGCGTACTACAAGATGTTTGTCATAATAAAGTATCCCGTCGTGCAGACAACGCTCTTTGAGTCGTTGATGGTAATATTTAATATTATGGCAGGCGGATGAAATTTGTTCGTGGGATGGAACCAGTTTATTATGGATCCAAGATGCCGATGGTTATTTTGGAGAGTGGGTAACCTATCGATATTCCATTGCTCAGCTGAGAGGCGTACGAATAGTGGTGTCTCGCTTTCTACCATCTCAATAGTGAGGGCATCAGCTGGAGATGTAGGCATGGACGGACTTTGTAATCAGTCGAGCATAATGACGTTCAGTGCACGAGAGGCACCGTAATCCATAACAGATAACTTGTTTGTGTCCATCGCGGGCAGTCAGTGCCAATATCGGTACCTGATGCATCAGTATCAAGGATGAAGGGGCATTTAGCTCTTTTATCCTTCGCTTGAAGATGAGATAGCTCCCCAGAACTGAACTCCAGTTCGGGGTCATCAACAAATGTGATGCACTTATAAGTGTATTTGGGTGTTTGTGTGCCTTTACCCAAGTCCCATCTGTTCCTTGACTTCGACTCTGGCTCCGTGTCACAACACATAGAGGAGAGTCAATGAACCCCCCCCCCTCGTCCTCAACAGAATCTGCTATTGTGATATCAGACACAACAGGCAGTACGCCTTGTGTAGCGTTTCTACATTTTGCCGAGTACATGATACTGTGCTTTTCAGATGACTTTATGTTTGTATAAAGATTGATGCAAATCTTAGCAAGATCATTGGCTAATATTAGCGATATGTCTTTTATAGGCGCATATCTCTTAACCTAATTACAACATTATGTTTTGATTTACCCATCCATATCTGTATATCGTGAAGTCTGGAGTGGGATTTTTAGATACATCACAGATTAGGATGCTTGTCCCAGTATACGATTCATTCGAGAACGGGAGGAGACAGCCTAAAATAAGAGATCGGTTGGTCCCTGCATCTCGTAGTACTGTAACACGTATAGATGCAATGATATTTTTACCTACGAGTAAGCTCACATATCCTGTTGAACAATACGGGATATAATCCTTGTCAACATCGGGATCAAAATTATCTTCATCTTGCCGAGGAACAGAAACGATGGCAGTTTGGGCTTTGCCGGACAAAGATGTCCTATGGGGACATGCCCATATTCGTCGAGACCAAGAAAATGTCTTGGTTTACTGTATCAAAAGCAGAGACAAATGCATCATGATTTGCTTCATTGAATGGCGGGAAATATCAAGGCAATGCTCGTTATTATTTGGGCGTTGACCCTGACTTGCATTTAGCTGCATTTGAACGGTATCACTTTCAACCCGCTGACTGTCATTTTCAAGACGTTTTGATTCCAACTCGAGAACTTTAAACGTAAGGCCTCTAATTCACCCTTGGTCTGACCAGCTGTTTTTTGTGCAAAATCGTTAGGTTGGTAAGGCTTAACACTGTCGGTTTTAGGTGGGCGAGGTGGAGAATCAGGTTGTAACCTGCATGGCGAATAGCTAGTAACCCCTTCTGATTCAACTATACCAAATTCTTCCAATTCGGCTAGAAAGAATCGAATTAAGTCAGGTTTGGCTAATGTGTTTGGAGAATTCAATTCAAAACGATGGTAAAGTGCCTTGAGAATATCAACCTGAGCGATTTCTACAAACGCCCTGGTCGCTGTTTGAGCGAAACCATTGATAATCGTTTCCATAATTGATTTTACTGGTTCATGAGAGATAAGTCTGTAAAGGAAAAGGGAACGATCCACTAATGGAATATCTCTCTTGTTTAGAATTTGCTGGCCCCAAAATAATGTTAATGTGAAGGCAATAGCAAGCAAATTTGTATGGCCATATCTAATTAAATATTCAATATGGAATTTGGTAATTCAATGTGGCAAGCTCAGGGAGATGCTAAGAGAATATTAACATCATCGATAAAGGACGACGTAAGTCTAATGAAATAAAGGCATTAATTATAAAATTAATAAACAAATAAAATTAATAATAATAATATTTAATAATTTTCGTATATAATTTATGCGATTTTAAACAAGCTATCATTGTCTTAAATATTAGCTATTCATTGAAATAGCACTATGATTTGAATAGATAAACCAATGTCACGCGCCGAAATGGGTTACTATGAAATTAATGTGTAGACAGACGTGTTAGCTACCCATATAATACGACGAGTTGACTGAAATTGCATCTATCAATCAAATACTGTACATGTGTGAGAGTGATTTGGCGGGAAGGCGGCTAAATCAGTTTTTATCGTCATATATCAGTTATGTCGTCATACTCCGCTTATATCGTGATACACAGTTCATATCGCCATACTCAGTTTATGTCGCCATACTCAATTTATATCGTCATACTAATTTATGTCGCCATACTCAGTTTATATCGCCACACTCAGTTTACATCGTCATACTCAGTTTATGTCTCCATACTCAGTTTATATCGACATATTCAGTTTATATCGTCATACTCAGCTTATGTTGTCATCCTCAGTATATGTCGTCATACACAGTTACCCCACGTGTAGGCTGACGCCTCAATACTTGGTGGAGTATCTAACTCAGTAATAGGGTACAAATTAATAAACAATATGTTGAGTAATAAAGAAAATAAAAGTTATCTCTCCAGGATGTAGAATTTGTATGGGTATTTTGAGGCTAGACTGACTTGGAGCTGCCATATGCAACAGCTTTCCTGTATAGAGTTTTTCTGGTGACGTCATAAATTACGCCCGCCACATTAGAGGTACGCCGGCGACCTTTTATATTGATTACGCGCTATGGCCTACATTTCTTACTATCTTAGAAATTGTATATAGCTGTTTACCAACACCAAGACCCCAGTAGCCATAATCTAAATATACATCCATGTCCTAGCAATTCCATGGATTCACTAAGCGTTTACGAGCAGTTTAATGGTCAACGCGGTCAAGAATGGCTTCTGCAATGGTCATGATCAATGTCAAATTGGAAGTCACGTTAAGAGAATTTCACAAAATTTACCAGTTTCGGATAGCCTGATAGCAGAGGCAGTCATTACAGTGATACATTAAAAATGTCTCTTGACATATACATGGACATCCAGTCAACACAAATGTTCATTTTCTTGATGAATCTTGGCCATTAAAGCTTAAAAGGATTAACAGATGTGTATGTTGACTGTTGAGTCTGAGCTGTGTGGTAGTTCAACTGAATCGTGTTTAAAGATGGCTCTTTATGTTATATATAATATAATAACCATAAAGTTGAGTGTCTATTTATTAAACTTTTAATGCCCTAGTCGGCTAAACCCAACTTCTGCAGTGATATCAATGTCAATTTGTTGGCCAAAGTAAGATTTTCTTTTTTAATTTACCACTGAAATGACTGGATCGATAAACGAAGCAGTGATTACAGTGGTAAATTACCAAAACTATCCTCTTGAACCTCAATGAGCAAACATTTCTACTTTCTTGAAAAATCTTGACCATTTAAGGGTTAAGAATGTAATATCTTGTTTATATTTCAGCCAATACAACAACTATATGAAAAATACAACATGCCCCAAAGACATCATACATACATGTGTATTCATCATTTCATGTGACTGCCTGTTTTGTCCATAATATGGTTGATAATACCAGTGTGTATTTCAGTATGGATTTCCAGTACTGCGTGCATTCCGGATGCTAGCCAGTTGAATTCGTTTGATTAACCCGTTAATGGTAAAGAATGGTTTTAAGACAATTGCCATTTTTACATAGTGAATGGCTATTTTCAGTCCAAGAAAAGACATTTTTTGAAATTTTATCACTGGAATGACTGGCCCAGTCATCGAGCCAGGCATTAGAGTAACACATTCTTGAAAATATTCTCAATACCACAGCATAGGTGGGTTTTGGCTGGCTTGGTAAGTATAGCGGTAAATTGAATTAAAGTGAATTTTCAGTGAACATGGCAATAATATAGGTTTTGGGCCTGTTGAACAGGAATTTGACCTTATTGGTAACTCAGTAGTCATCATTTAATATCCAAGTCTTTTAATCTTGTGCCTAAATTCTTTAATTTCTTACCTAAAATGTTCATGTTTCCTGTTAAAATTTTCATATTTGGAACTTTAGATATCAATTCTTCATACAGAAATGTTTGTATATCCAGCCCTACATTTTCATACTTTTGCATTTTACACCCATCTTTTGCAGTTGCTTTTTAGTCCAGATTTTCTTGTTTCCTGCCAAAGGAATCAATCAATCAATCAATCAATCAATCAATCAATCAATCAATCAATCAACCAAACAACCAACCAACCAACCAACCAACCAAACAACCAACCAACCAACCAACCAACCAACCAACCATCCAAACAACCATCCACCCATCCACCCACCCACCCATCAATCCATCCATCCATCCATCCACCCAGCCACCGTGCAGGATCTAGAAATTGTTAGGGTATTTTGAGACTAAAAAGTCCAAGGAAGAATAATAGTGATCTATACCTCTAGATGCTGCTATTCTTTAAATCCTAATGGTCTCTGCTACTTCACATCAAAAATGAAGAATTGTAATAATTAGATCAGGCAACAAGATATGATGATATTAGAATCTGTATAGGTCTCGTTAATAATGCTAATATTAGAGATGGTGTTTATGCGAAGTTCATAATGTTTAGAATGAAATAATAGCAGAATACAACAGGAGCAGCGGAAGAAATCTAAAACTGAGAGGTTGAGGTTGGTGGGCCAAAATGAGAAATTCATAGCAACATGCACTGGCGGGGTAGTTTTCTGGGGGGAGGGGGGGGGGTTGCGGACATTTTAAAAACTAGATGTCCTGAATTTCAGTTGGCTGTAAGGTTATATGAATTTTACACGTCTTCTCCTAACAAAATGCTCGGAAAATATTTTTCTCGACAACATCTGAGCTGTGGGAATCACCAATCTACTAAAATCAAGTCAATTGCCAGTAGCCAGACTATGTGGACGCACTCTATGTGAACTCTGGCAATAGAAACTTTATTCAATAAACAATTCTGTATCACATCGTCGCATTATATTTATTTAAATGATTTGAAATGACACAAGAATATTATTAATGTGTGCTTTACACCAACCTCTGAAAAATGTCTCCTATACCCAGCCCCTCCATTTCCCTATTCTGCCTCCCCTGTCACAATTCTGGCACACACACGTCTGGAAACTGTCATCTCCAAGGAGCATTAAATTGTCTGTCTAAAGGTAAGATAGATGAAAAGTCTAGGCGTAGTCGCAGTTCAAATATCAATACCGAAAATCCCCATAAATTTCCTATGGTACATTTTTGGCATAGATTTGCAATACCAGAAAGGTTAATATTGGTCACTAAATATGTTACTATATTACTGAATATTAGTATATTGTGTCTATCTACCTGACAGCCCTAAAATGTTACAATAACCTTGACCGTGGATCTCAATTCATTGTGTTTCATCCAATTGAAATAGGTAAACATGTAAGCATGTTTAGTCCCAATAGGGTGAAACCCTGCCGAAATATGTATACGACGATATGTTGAGCTATAACAAAAACCTAACCGTTTAATACCAAGTTCACAGGGACCTTAAACTTTGACCACATGGTTTCAAAATCAATCAATAATCGCCCCAATAAGGCGAAGCAATATCGAGATATCAGACGACACAGTCACCTATGCGAATCTAAACCAAAAACTTAGCCGTGAAAGAGAGTTTTATACCAACGTCACAGTGACCTTGAACTTTGACTTGATGGCCTCAATATAATGGTGACCAATTAAATTGACATAAGAAAGCGTGTGTATTTTATTCAAATATGGTGAAGCTATGCCGAGGTATAAGATGATATCTAGACCACAAACTTAACCGAGATTAGACACCAGCAAACAGACAGACACACTGACAGACCGACGTAACCGAACCAATCAATATACTTGCGACAATTTTAAGTTTCCTCAATAATAAACAGAGTCCAAAATCTAAATTTGCATTTGGAAATGCAAAATGCCGATTTCCGCCAATATCGCGTAAGTTTAAACACTGATGTCTTGTTTTTTATATTCATGTCATTGACATAAACTTAAACACAGTTTCTCTTCATAATTATTATTTTTAAGATGTAAGTTGAAAGGAAACTCGAATTAAGCTCACAGATAACATCTCGTTATGATGTGACCCATTCTTTTATGCGCTGGCCACTCGTTATCCACGTGATACTTATCCTGATCTCATATCTAAGGCGTGTGCAGTTAATGTGTTATCAAACGTAAAAACGTAATCACGTGATCTATATTGAATATTAGGACACAGAACTAGGGGAATTGTTGAGATTAAGGTAGGCGGCATATATATAACCGTAATTAAACCTCAATAAAAGGACTATGCGCGTCTACAGCTCTGAGTCCTGATTAGCTGCCACAATAGTTAGCGCGAGCCAATTGGATGTCTCCGTTTATTAGATATTCTCAAAATAACCGGATTAACCATTCTACCTACAGAAAGTAACAGCATGTGGTTGGTGTTGGCTTCTCTAAGCAGGTGGATGTACGACCACCTGTGGTGAGAAACTACCACGATGTGGCCCAAAAAGCAAATGCTCGCTATAGACAGGTTTGCCTGTAGGGTGAATGGTGGTTTGTTTAGAAGTGGTTTTTTTCGCTCTGAGATATAAGAAAATTTACAAAAATCCCAACACGCTTTGCTATAATATAAGAATAGATTAATATGGTATATAATTATTATACAAAGATGGGCGCATTTTATAAAAAGATAACTGGGTTAATGTGGCGATAATGGCGAGCTGAGGTTGACTTGCCAAACAGCTCTATCTGCCTATCAATAAGCTAATCCGCATTCACCACTCTGAGATTGATATCCCGTCACAGATTTTATAATTTAAGATGTGTTATGTACAGTGATGGTTTTCATGAAGGTGATGATAAAGATTATGACGATGATAGCAACAGTGTCCCTAGTGGTGGTGGAGGTGGTGGTGGTGGTGGTGGTGGTGGTGGTGGTGGTGGTGGCGGTGGTGGTGGTGGTGGTGGTGGTGGCGGTGGTGGTTCGCCGCGGTTGTCGTCGTCATCGTCATCGTTGTCATCGTCGTCGTCATCATTATTGCGTTGACGGTGGCGGCAGCTGAAAGGCCGATATAAATTTTGTGATCGCAGCACATAGTATACAATTCTAATAGGACTGTCAATAATTATCTAGAGCCTAATTAATATGTGCAATATCTGGTCACTAAAAACAAACAACCCAGACTATGAAGCGTGAATTACAATGTCCCGCGGCTGCTTAAAGTTGAGTCAGAGGTAGCACTTAACGCGTTGATCATCACAAACCTTACACGATCAAGACTTAATTCCGGTATAGTTGTCTTGAAATGGATGAATCCGATCTGTCAATCACGTATATGACGTCATAATCACGTACATCACATGACGTTACCATCATAATAAACAGCAATCTTGAACCTGGAATAGTCCGTCAGTTGGACGAAATGTATAGTTTTACTATGTAGGCCTGATAACTAATCTGATAGGTAGCAACAATCCCAGTCAAATTAGGTTAAAAAATATTCAACAGGTTAGGAAATAGGGATTCTGTGCATTCAGGGTTCAAAGTATATAACCTGATCCAACACGCGCAACACATGCTTGGAGCATAGCTTGAGATGGGGGCGGACGGGTGAGGGGGAGGTGGGGGGGGGATAGATAAAAGTGGACTCAAGTTAAAGGGTTAAGTAAGAACATGGCTTATGCATTGTGTATGATGTCACTTAATGATAAAATGTGAATCTAATTGTGACGTAGATTACATAATAACTAATTTGAATATGTTGAATACTTGAGACACGGACTGTTGAATTTAATACCGATCCAGACAACGACATACACCTCAATGGAACTTGTTACAATTTACCATCAACTGGTGAGGTAAATTGTAATCCAGCGATTGTGACGTCAATGAATGACGTTTTATCTGGCAGGGTTCTAAATAGGAATTTGGAACGAGATCCTAAACAGCTAATTAGCTGGTCGGTTACTAATCACAGTTTCTTGGAAAGTTGGTGTCAATAAGGGTTAACGGTAATGAGGTTGACTAAAAACAGACAATTTCATTTTCAAACTTTACTGAAACAAGTCGAACCATGGAATGCAGTACAAACGAAAGATATAAACAAATAAGGAATTGAACACATATCACAGTGGCTTTAATCTCAATACACTAACAATCTAATCATCTAAATAATTTCATCTTTCCCCCTTAAATTTCATTTTACGGCTACTTGGCAAGGTACTGTAAGCTGCTGTACACACCGAAAATACTCTTCAAATCATCATCTGTTTCAGGCCAATGACATAACTGTTACACTGGGATCAACAGCCCAGACACATGACCAAATTGGATTTACTCCTTACTGAAATTGGCCCCTAAACCAACCCCCTAATACAACAATCAATTTGAGCAAAGGATAGAAAATAGAAAAAAACTAGATTAAATCATATATTCGTACAACAAGGTTCTTACTTCTCTTACAAGGTAAGTTAAATATGTGATGCCTTTGTAAAAAGTTTTACTGAGAGCAACTTCCGCAAAATGTTATTTCCAGCAACGCCTAGACAATGTGGACCCATCTGTGTCAATATGAGCTAACATAGTACTCATATTGTAAATTTCGGATTTAGATTATGACGTTACAAGATCATGATGACGAATGAAGATGTTTGAAGTAAGATTCGGCTCGTCGTCTTGGAAGACTATAATTTCTGAATCTTTGGGCCTAACTTATCAGAAGATACACAGATTCGTGATGAAGATGAATTCACCAACGTTTCTCAATTAACTCGAAGATTCAATGATGACTTTCTAGCGTCAACTTAACGGCTGGCTTTTATTAAATAATAATAATAATTTAACAGAATACAAACAAATAAATTTCTGGCAACGTTATTTGCTATAAAACAAAGCTCAATCTAAATAATGTTCCTAACAGACTAATTGAAACTTTCTATGTTCAACTTGCTAATAAGCCAGACCAGCTCTAAGGAAAAAGTTGAATTACCTAACGAGATTTTGAATTTGTATGTACTCGTGAGAGTGCCAAAATGCGATAATTACCTTTTCAATGTTGCAATGCTTATTTATTTCATCAAAACTCATTTCGTCAACTCTTCACAAGAATAGAATCATGCTCATGGATTGGGCAATCCCATCGCCCACACGATGGTCCTGCCCGCTCCCGTGCCCTTCATCTCTTCGTAGAAGCGTTACCAGAATTTAAAATCATCATGAGAAAGGCACGCACAATTACAAAATCTGATGTGGAATAGTTTACAAATAAATTTCTGATGTAGCAGAATAGTTTCACTTTAGTTTACAAATAATTCTTAAAAGTGAACATGGTTACACCTTTCCAAAAACGACCGATTTTGTTGCGAGATTATAGTCCACCCTTATTACATAAATAGAAGGTTACATTCAACTCTCCCTTGGTGCGCCATGGTCAAGTAAATGGTTAACTATTGTAACGAATTCCGCAACAAAATACATTGCAGGCGTAATCAAAAGCAACACCTGCATACTGGTTGGTTCAATAGTGCTCGAGCCTAGCGCGCTATAACCTAATAGTATTTTTATGATACCATCAAGACATAGCGAGTCAGCCTGTAGCTCTGCGACTCAAAGTCCAACACACATCTGCGTTACGAAAAATCCGATGAACAACAAGTTAACCCTTTGCAGATGCTGATGAAAGTCAATTTCCAAATATAATTACAAAGTTGGTTTAAACACACACTAGTTTGACATCGACAACTAAAATCTTCTGCTGTACAATCCTGCCACAAAGCAGCAAAACGACTTTCATCAACATCGTTAGCGCACACAAACTGGCGGGCAAACAGTGATAAATACAATAACAATTACAGTAATTAACGAGCGCACATTGAGACTGAATACATCAAATTTATATCCTATTCCGATAAATTATCTATTCTATAAATATGATGATAATGGATATATTAACTTTGCGTGCGTTTGATGCGTGTGTGCGTGCACGTCAGTAGTGTAACGTGGTTCTGTACGTTATTGTTCTTCACCGCAGGGGGTCTGTTTTAACCAATCAAAACGCTCCATTTATGTTCGCTATTGTTTGGAGAACAATGGCGAACGTATGCACGCAAGTGTTTGGAGAACAATGGCGAACAGCCGCACACACTTGAGAGATTCTAGAACACTGTCGAAGCGCATGAATTAATATTGCTGTTCCAGTATTCTGAAAATGTTAACCCTTAATAGCTGTGTATTTTACGTTTTAACATAGCGGTGCGCGCCCCCTCCGTGGTCCCTCCGTTGTATGTAGGGTAAAAATAATAGAGTTTAAGAGGAGGACTGATAATAGGATGTAAAAAATAGAGTTTAAGAGGTGGTCTGATAAGGGAGGTCGTAGCAGGAGTAGGGAGTATGAGGTTGAGGTGGGGTGAGGAATTACGTCAATGTTCGATATTGATGTATATTTTGAAAATAATTTGACTGTTACGTCGCTAACGTTAATTTATTAGTAAACTATTTTGTTGAATATTTTGAAAACGTTTTGACTGTTGGCATAACCGTCATTATGTGCAAATTGTTTTTTAAATACTTAATATTGCATTTGCAATAATGTCAATCGTTTTAGATTTTGTGGTTGCACGATGATTAAAATGTAGTCATTATGTTTATGAGGGTGACATGCGTTTATAGAATTGTATGTCGAGCGTTCGTATGATAAAAAGATTATTTGTTGCGTATGGTTTTAATTTATCCATACGGCGTGAATAGCCGTGAGATCAATCTTTAATCGAGATACAAACATACCATGTGTTAAGGAATAATGTAAGAATGTCTCGTTCTGCGTATTTTTTTTTAGAAATATTCAAAATTGCTATTAAATTATCGCCTAGGTTACTCACTAGGAGATTTCACTTTGTAGTTGCGAATGCGTACTTCCCTGGACTGTTTTTGAATAAATAACAAAATCACATTATTTTAGCGTTTCTAGTTCTTAACCGAGTGGACATATCTACTAATTCCCTTGGGCAATTATTAGAATATCACGTTTTGGTGCGTTAGTGCTTATGCATATTTATGACGTGTTCGCGCATTACTCATATTAACATTAAACATGGCCGCTTCATTCACTCGAAGGGCAGCTGATGTTAGATTTTGTCTATGCCTGCTTCCTTGCGAACTAATAATGTCGTTGGTATGTACCACACATGACCACGACGAAATGCGTCACTCGTGGTGAAATACGAGGTAGAATGTGTCTGTATCGATGGAATATGGTTCTGATCCATCATCCACAAGGGTGTCCTACTTTTTATCACGTACATGCCCCACACACACGCACGCACCTGTCGCACCAACACGTGCACGTACTGCGCATACCATCACGTGCGTGATGTCACGCGCGTGAACACGAATGCGTGGCGCTATGCGTGTGCCCCTTGTCACCCGTTTTCCCTGTCCCCTTTGCGTGTACGTCGTGTGTTCGTGCGTGCGTGTGTCTTTTTATGCACCCGTTTGCGTGTGGGTGTATGTAACATAATTTTGGTTGTTGGCAGGCCCTTAAAAAGAGGCCTATTTCTTTATTTTTTTATTTTGCTTTTACGTAAATGTTTTTTGTCTCAATTTATGCAAACGATAATTTCTGTTTTGTACGCACCACATACAGGTGCAACAATCATTACGAAGTTGGTACTTCGCATGCACCCATTTGTTCTAATTGCGCTCGTCCGGATCCGCTAGATAATCTCTCCAGCGGTTACGGATTTCACGCAATGACGTTAAAATTGGTTGCTGTACTGGTACCTCGTTATATTTGTTCCATTCGATGCAACCACAATTAATAAGCATAGAACCTATCGTTCTCCATCGATCGCATAATTGAGATTCCATTTTCGTTTTGGCAAATTCAAAAAGCTGTATGCCTTACTAGTCGCCCGCATTTCGCTTTTAAAGGTAAAATATGAGCTGTCAGTAAAACTATCTTTCCAATCTGAACACGCCCTTATTTCGGTCACGTGGGTTTTTTTTTTCACCGCTTAAAATTAACATCATCGGTTTTCAAAACATAGCTATTGCACCACGTTTGAATGACATTTTTTAAATAGAAAACTGGAATTGATACGCAGGGGTCAATTACAGAGCACGTCATATGGTTTTCTCTGTATTCAAATATGCCCGCATTTTTTTGTCATTGGCGCAATGTGAATACGATTAATTTTGGATCTTTTGAGCATTGTGGTACGCCTTGTGCTCCTAGCGTACCATTGATCTTTTAGCCATTATCGTCATTCATCCATCACGGTGTATCAAAATGGTGATAATTCGGGATGTTGGCTGAGGGGTGAGAAGGGAACACAAAGAAATAATAACATATTTTTTACAAAGTAAATGTATTTTTTATTGACACGTGCATTTTTATGATACATATTAGAGACATTTATTCACGAAAATTAAAAAGAAAACATAGTACATAAATAATTATACATTAAACATGATAATTTTTTCTGTTTATTCATAATCCTGCGCATCAGACGTTTCACTATCGCGTCATTTTTGTCTCTGTTTCTTAGAGCCCATAATATGTGTTTCATTTGTACACCTCTCGAACGATGATATAGGAAATATACACAATAATATCCGCAAGTTGTCATCATGGTTGGCTGAACACGTTCATTGTTGAAATAATAAACATGCGCACGGTGTCCATTTTGTACATTTGATATCATTCTTCCGTCAGAAGGGCGTCTTCCATAAGGATCAAAGTATTCAGCATTTCCATTTCTAGTGTAATAAACTGCCACCCAATGTTGTCCGGATTTATTACTGGGATGCGTGTTTATTACTAATGAGGCCGGGAGATATTTCATATGTGTGGGTACATTGTCAATTGGAAAAGCACCGAGAAAGTGTTCATGCGTTTTATTGTCACCGAATAATAGATCCTCTATTTCAAATGTATTCAACATATTTGTTAATAATCTGTTAATACGTTAAAGTCTGGTCCAATTTCTATCGTATTATCAAATTCAGCATAGCAAATTACATTTGTTGTAGCGGTAAGTACTTGAGCAAAATTGAAGACGACTCTTGACGAACCAGTGCGTGTAGGGTAGCGGTGCTCTGAATCAGCTAGATCTGGCGTAAAATCCCATGCGAACAATGTGGTTCCATGCCTGAACTGTGTCTTATTTATCAGGTACCCATGGTCTTTGAATAACGCCCCAGTACCGCTGAATAGTGAGAAATAAGCATCCGAGTAAATGTCGTCGCTAAACGAAGGGCGTATTGGCGATGTTGTAACCTCTTCTCCATTTATATAACATGTAGCGTAGGTAGTGTTATTGTTATCAACCTTGAACGGCTTTTTATGTACCACGCCATTATAGGCATCATTAGGTACACAAGCGAATAATACTCTAGTAGGTAGCTGACCGATAAATATATTATCTCTATCGATGCTTATAACACCACTAGGTGCTGTAAAGGTCTTACACACTACCCTGCGAATAGGATATTTCACGCTTGTCTGTCTCAGAGTAACGGCGTGCGCTATTAGCAGATCTGCTGATGGGATAACTTTGCGTGCAAATAAGTTAGCCGACATTATTTTCAATTTAGGCCTCACTCCTTCCGTGGCCATAATGGCGAATGCATCTTTACTCCTCTGTAGGCGTACTCTTAAATCAACGGAACCGAGCAGGAATCGGTCCTGCAGAAACATATCACTGTGTATGCGGTCTATTAATTGCACCGTTTACTCTGCGCCATCATTCTTCTACGTGCTTGAAATCCTAAGTTAGTATCGGCGATATTATCAAATTCGCTGACATTATCTATTTTCCATCCAGCAAGTTGTATATGTGAGGATGCGGCATCGCTGCCATAATTTAGTAAAGTCTCAATGTACGAGTGGAAAGCATAATTTTCCTCCGAGTCACTGACACGCTTTCCATTCAAAAAAACATCCGCTTGTGAGAACATCGTATGCAAAAGATTATTCGCAGGCGCAATCAGGTCATTCGCCTCGAGTGTCTTCTCATCACCATTTCGTTCTAGCTTTACTAGCTTAACTTTAATCAAAAGATAAGATTGCGTAAGATCTAAATATCTATCAGCAGACCCACTGATGTAAAACTCGATCGGTCCACTATCTGATAAACTAGATACAGGCTGAAACTGTTCCCATTTTTCAGCTTCCAATGTCGTCACTATGGGACGCGTCTGAAAAATGTCTAATTCGCTCTTCGAGCACTCGCAGATCTGATTAAGTTCCATGTTGTTTGTTAATTAAAGATATCAGCTTGTTTTCTCTGCCATCTATTGCTGACCCTTCCTCTTCGGTATTGCACGCATTGACTGAGCATTATCTGTATTATTCCTCTTTTTATGTTTAGGTAGAGGTGGTTTTAAACCACATCGCACTGCTGTTACAGCTTCCGGTATCAAAGACCTGGCAACACCACATGCTCTCGATTTTAATGCTGTTTTAACATTTTTTTTTCAGCCATTACGTCCTCAGCTAGTCCGATTCCAGCACTAAGAGCTTGTTTACCTACAGATTTAGCTACAGTTTTGTGATCGGTATTGCTGAACGTAATAGACCACCTAAGATATTACCGAGTCCATGCCCTGATTGGTATCGTGCGCCTACAAAAACAGGAATACACCCATGGCCCGCTTGAGTCGCGTAGTAACGCACCAGTGCTGGAGCGTTCATTCTTCCTCTCATCGTCCCTCTCATCATCCCTCTCATTATCGTTGTCGTCGTCATCTGAAATGCAAACAGAGTACACTCGGTGATGTTCCGTCCTTGATTGGGACATTGGTACCAGTTCTATCCGTTATAAGTATTCCAACAGTATCGATGTAGTTCTTTGATACAGTACGGTATTGAATATCAGGAAACGTCCACTGAAATATATCTTTTCCTCCATCTGTACTAGAAACGGGTATCACTCTGAGTAGCGGTGTGGAAGTAGCGCCTACTACGCTGTGTGAGACTACGTCATAGTATATATATACGCGGTCGAAGGACCACCATCACGATTTGAATGAAATGATTCTTTAAAGTCTCTAGGTCCCATATGTATTTTTCCTCCTTCGAATCCGATTAAATTTGCTACTTCTCCACCTAAGCGTATAGCGTAATTATCTTTAACTGTGAGAGAAACTAGATTTGCGCGATGCAAGTAAAAATTGGAAAAAAAGATTTTGTGTCTAAATCTTGTCTTGCTCTCTATCTGTCCATTTAGATAGTCTACCATATTTTTTAAGACATAGTACCCTTTCGGCACATTGATAAATGGAGCTTCTGTTTGCACATAATAATAATGTTCACTTCTACGTGTATGTTTTTACCGACATTATTTGTTTGATCGTTTTGCACATCTTTTCCCAGAGCATTTCGAGCCCATTTTCCCCGATTGGCAGGACGTGGATTGCCGAAACCATCTTTCAAAACTGGCGGAAAAGCCATTGTCCTTTCTAATTCTTCTGTCGCATCACTACCTGTCTTCTTCTTCTTTATCTTCTTCTTAGTAAATGCATATATTTGTACAAAACTATCCTCCGCAATAATAAGCCAACTCCTCGGATATAACACACTCGAGAGGCGCACTTTCAATTTACCATCTAATGTTAATGGAGTTTGCAGACGTGTTCGAAACTCTGATATCTTATTGTCTGGAAAGAACTGGGTACTACTATTGCTCAGAATGGTTATGTAAAACTGATCCTCGTTCATTCTGAGTTGAATGATGTATGGACTATGGACGTCTTTATGCGCGGACTAGGCAATATCTACCCTAGACATCCGCTCAAAAGCGATATCCATATGCCTGATTGCCCATTTTGTATACTCAGATTAATGATTACGATATAAATTATTATAATTTGAGCTAGGTATACTATTTCCTCTTTCGGTACTCGTGAACCCATCATTCGCCGCATGCTCTGATCCGATCTTCTCTCTATATATTCATCCATTGTTAATGATGTATAGTACTTAGTTCGTTAACCCACGTGTTAACCTTAGCCGGCTAACCGAGCCACTTTGCGAGCGCAATTAGTTTTCAAAATATCATAAACGAATTTCAATGTTTCACCACCCATTAGTTTTCAAAAATATCAATCAATGAATTTCAATATTTCGCCAGTCATTAGCTTTCAAAGGTTTCAAATGCATTTCAATATCTCACTAACAATTAGTTTTCGAAAATATCACCTAATGAATTGCAATATCTTGCAAGTCATTAGTATTAAAAAAAATCAATCAATGAATTTCAATATCTCGCCAGTCATTAGTTTTCAAGTTTCAAAGTCTGAACAGAAGCTAGTCATATCTAAATGATTAGCCTAGATCACAAGTATTACCCTGAGAGCCAGAGGATGTACAATTATCGGCAGAACTGTTATGCTAATACCAATCATTCACAATGTAGATTGATATTGACATCAGAATTCGATCATATATAGCCGAATGATCATGTCAATTCCCATCAATTAAAATACTACTTTTCTCAGAATAATTCTGAACATAGAAGAAACTTTGCACCAAAATCTGGCTTACCCCGGACACAGAGGATTTTACTGCAATCCGTCAGTCATCAAGATTCCGGTCATCACGACATACAGCCACTACGCCACCTAGGTATAACATTCCTTTGCATAGAATGATTTTTTAAATTACTCCTTACTGTCATTTAAGAAAACAATCTTGAATACTACAATGTCCTTTCTAAATTGTCTTAACCGCATATTTCCATTACTTGAAGATTTAGAACCGAATTGTAACAGACATCTACTATTTAGGAAGAAGTCAGCCACAATAACTCCAAAATATCCAAATAATGCAGATAACCATTCAAGTCTTTCTACAATTTATTGTTCCAGTTTGATGATTTTTCACCTTCAACGGGAACTTGACTTACGGTTAAAACGGGCCAATCTGACTTGAAGATTCATTAGGTTCGGAAGAAAGACGTGAACTTCCTCTCTCCGTTGCAGCTTAGAATTATAAAGACCACAAACACGTTCGTATAAAAAGACTGATGTAACTTTAATAAAACTTATAACAACGAATTTAGAAATAAGGTAGTAATTGATGACCTTATGTCGTACAAAGATAAATCTATCTATCTCCTATAGCAGATAATAACTTTGCAATACTAAAAGATTACTTGTAACTGAACAGATTCTATATCAAAGTATTTCTGAGATTCAGGATCATCGGATGACTGAGTGATCAAGAACAATGTTAACATTGTCTTATATAGTATAAAATGATGTTCCTAAATAACGGTACACAACAAGGGCAAAATAGTTGGTCCGGACTCTGATTGGCCGAGCCACCTTGCTCGCCCAATAGAATCCCTACAAACTCTCCTGAAGGTGCGTGTGTTCGACTAGTTCTATAGTTCTCACTGGACGCGATTTGTATGTATGTATGTATGTCGGATTTATATAGCGCCAATTCCAAACTGAATTGCTCAAAAGCGCTTTACAAAATTTAGAATGCTCTTTGGAAAAGATATGTTTTTAGTAGTGATTTAAATGAGTCAATTTTAGAGCAGTTTCTAATTTCAGGTGGAAGAGAATTCCAGAATCGCGGACCGGCTCGAGAAAATGCACGATCACCAGTAGTTAAGTTTGATTTTGGTATGGTACATAGTAATTGTGTGCTAGACCTAAGAGACCTTGGTGCTGCTCTTTGCTGGATTAAGGGTTTTAAGTACGGTGGGGCCAGATCATTTAGGCACTTGAACACCAACAAAGCCACCTTGTACCATATACGTTGTCTTATAGGCAACCAGTGCAGCTCCAATAGGACAGGTGTGATATGATCGAATCTTTTGGTGTGTGTAATCAGTCTAGCTGCTGTATTCTGCGCTCTCTGTAAACGATCTAATTGGCTAGATGGTATGCCTATTAACAGAGAGTTACAGTAGTCCAGGCGTGACGTGATGGTAGCATGTACGAGAGTTTTGACCGCGTTTTCATCCAGGAAGCTGCAAATTTTGCTAATGTTCCGAATGTTCATGAATATGGAACGGCAGACAGTGGTAACATGAGCTTCCATCGATAGGGAATTATCAAATGTTACGCCTATGTTACGGGCACTTGCACTGAAAGATACGTCAGCCTCCCCAATGTGCAAACTGGTGATGTCAACCTTATGTCTTAGGTGCGGTGAGGTTATTAACAGAATTTCAGTTTTCTTATCATTCAACTGCAATAAGTTGCTTAACATCCATAGTTTAATGTCACGAACACAGTCTTCAACACGCTCACGAGCATTCACCTGGTCATTTGCATAGAATGCGGGATATAGCTGTGTATCGTCAGCGTAGAAATGGTAACTTATGCCATGAGACTGCAATAGCACTCCAAGGGGTGCTGTATAGATTGTAAAAAGGATCGGTCCCAGGACCGACCCCTGTGGCACACCTGATGTTAATTCATGTTCCTCTGATTTGATATTATTCACAATGATCATTTGATGGCGTTTTCTGAGATATGACGAAAACCAAGCAAGAGAAGTGTCTAAAATGCCCAGTTCTGCTAATCTAGATAACATGACACCATGGTCTATAGTGTCAAATGCGGCAGACAAATCCAGGAAAACTAGTAAACCACACTTGCGTTCATCCATGAAACATAAGACATCATTTTGTACGCGCAGTAGGGCTGTCTCAGTGCTGTGAAGTTCGCGGTATGCGCTTTGAAAAGGTTCCAGAAGATTATTTCTTACTAAGTGATCATTGAGCTGCTTGGCGACAACTCGTTCAGATTTGAAGGATATATCACAACATCTTGTGATATTACTCAACACTGACGTCACGATGTTGTGATTCCAGGCATAGTTTCATGTTTTGGTTCGGCTTGACAGCCCAGCCACGGGCTTCTATCTAAATCCTTAGGAGTCTCTCATACACGTTCGTCTATTTAGGCGTTGGTAACATGACGGTTACAGTACCACAGAACCCCAGTGCTCCCTGACCTAGCACGTACTGCGGATCTCGTCACGGGAAAATCCGTAGCCCACGCAGCACATGAGTAAGCTACACCTGATACAGTTACATCATACCAGCAAACCCGTCATTTAACCACTGCCTCTATTCAAGATATTTCCAGTCATAAAGTTCTCAAAATAATCATTTCTCGCTGACCGCTGTTGAGCATTGCCTGCTTAAATAGCCACAATTGTTCCTAAAACAATCACGCATCGAAGCAGTCAATCATCAGCCGCGTTTTATATACCACGGCTAATATACGTATCATCAAAGTTCATTCAGCTATACAAAACCAGTATTACATACAGGCCTAACTAAGCATGCTTGGATTTCGGATAGATTCTATAACACCATCATGAAATACGTAATACGATAGTTTGCAGTCGTTGTTGCGTTTTAACAAATAGTTTGCGTCGGTTGTTACGTTCTAACAAATAGTTTGCGTTTGTTGTTACACTTTAACAAATAGTTTGCATTTGTTGTTACGAATCGTATTTATAATGGTTTGCTGTCAAACGGTAAGTAACTCTTTCATTTATTTTATTCCATTCATGCCGCATTAATTAGCATTGGCACTTGCTGTCTTCACTATAGAGCCGCACCATTGCTAATGCAAATATTCATTCTTCCTACTACAATCTATCCTTCCTTTCTGTCCGCTCGTCCGTCCTTTATTCATAGCTTACACATATATCGTATTCCAGCGTACAGCGTAAAATAGGTTACCGTATCACACGCTCCTGACTAGGTCATCCTGTTCATACATCTATATACATGATATTCGTTACATAAAGAAACAAGGTTCAAACTTCAATCTAAATGCGTATATGTACACACACACACGCACGCACGCACGCACGCACGCACGCACACATACACACACATATTACATAAACGGTTTCTTATATACATATATATATATATATATATATATATATATATATATATATATATATATATATATATATATATATATATATATATATATATATATATATATATATATATATCACGATGGCGTTGACATGACGTAGAAAATATTTATAACTGAGATGGACTTATCTAAAAGATTACTGAAAAGATTTAACAAAAGATTTGGGCGTCAAGCTCGCCAGGTCAAGAGGTCATATGCAAATAATACTTAAGACAGGAACCGACAATCTTGAAGCTAGCTACTTCCCCAAAATCCGCAGATCCGAATCCGGATATCTACAAGTTGAATATTTTTAAGAGTAATTTCAAAACATTCAAACATTCATCTTAACCTTTTCTACAAAGACACTCAAATACCCATCTGAAAGCAGTCAAATAATTTTCAAAATATTCATCACAACAATCGTTACAAAAACACTCAAATTTCCATCCGTTTTGCAAGTATCTTTTAATATTTCAGCTCGAGCACAGCTGCAATTTTAGTGTTACGGTTGAAATCAGTCAAATAATTTTCAAAATTGTTATCAAAATTTTACAGATGAATAATCGAATAATACTCAAACTACAACTCCTAAAAACCACCATCAGTCTAATTGGACACAAAATATTCATAAGGATTCTTAAAATAATACAGCTTATTAGTTCAAGGCAATTATTTGTACACCAGTTAGCTGAAAGGTCAAACCCTGATCAACTTCAAACTAAGCAGAATAATCATGCCTGACTGGTTAAATGCTGACCACAAAGATACACTTGTCGACATGATGCAAACGAAATATATATTTACAATTTTACACACTTCACGGCTTGAGAAATGTTCATTGAAAACCAAACACTTCCATATGCGTCTAAGTTAAATAAAAACAAGAAATATTAATAAAATATTAAGTACTGATTTATCATAAAAATTATCAATATATCCAACATTGATCATTTCACTATGTTAATCCCAAAAGACAGAATAAGTTGCAGACATCCGGTAATTTTAGATGACAAACCGAAATGATCAACGAAATAATTTACAGAAATTATTTTAACCCAACATAATTTTGCCAAAATTCATCAGTTCAAGCTTAATTCCTAGGAATAATGTTCAAAATGCCAGCAATTTGGGTGAAAATAGTTGTATGCTATCCTCGCTGACGTATCAAAAACTGCAGCGTTTCATCCAAGAAATCTTCCATGAAGAGAATTCCAAAATGGCTTGCAGATTTTAACCAAAGAAAGTCCAACAAAAGCCTAAATGCTTCTCGGAAGAATTTCATTAACCGATTCTCAAAACGACGTGACACATAGAAAACGGTTCCATAAACGAGTACTCGGTTATATATGTTCTCATACAGCTGTCCAATCTAAAAATAGAGGCGTGGCTTCTACGTGAATACACCTCTAATGTATTGACCGGCCATCGTATTACGTCATCACAACGACTAGACTGTTACATAGACTCCACTTCGGCGACCAGACATATCAGGAACCAGTCCATCTCCGTAGCGGACTGTAAAAGGAACACTATGGATCGTGTTGATTTTGGCATCATCTTAAACTCTGTATCACTAGCATAATACAGACATTAAAATGGACTTCATCCACCCAGTGGTTCGTGTGATTTCAATATCCACGCAACGTCAGCAAATTCGTGACCTCATTTTGTATGCGACAGACGTGCGACAGAAATATGAATTTTACGACGAATTTAGAGGGACTATTTTTCGGTTAACTACGTGTCATACAGACTACTATAGGCTTTATATCATCTCGTTTTACGTGAATTAATATTGGCTGGTATGAGGAGAGTAGCGCTCATATCCTTTTAAGTTTCAATTCTCTCTACCACCATATTCATATAACCCGTCTTGTGTCAACTGCGCCTCAAAGCGCTCAAAATTCTACATATCTCAATTAACCCTTTAATGGTCAAGATTTTTCAAGAAAATACAAATTTTGACCATAAAGTTTACAAAGTAGACATTACTCAAGACCACTACAGGTGCTGTGTTTTGGCCGGCTTAATTCGTCGCTATGCTGACGAAGGGGCGAATAACGGAAATCAGTTTTGAGAAAATCGCATTCAGGTTTTTCTGTATTTACCATCACAAATAATGCTACTCTTAAAGACATGTATTACTCAAAGACCAATAGAAAGCGCTTGGTCCCCTCTACGGACTCCATATTACCAATATGTGTGTACCTAATTAATAAAGGCAGTAAATAACTAAAATACATATTCGCCTCTTCGTGAAACGTTTTTTATGCTGGTGAGATTGGCATATTGGCCCAATATTCGCCTGTTCGTTATGTACAATTCGTTGCATTTACTACATTTTCGCCTCTTCAATTTCTCATTCCAACAGTACTTAGCGATATTAATACTTCATGTTCGCATGTTCGTGAAACACATGTTGACGTGTCAAGGCAATATTCGCCCGCACCAGTAGTAGTGTCTAGTTGCCGGCTGAGAGAAGACTATTTTTGAAAATTTACCACTGGAGTGGCTGGATCGGTTACCGAGCCAGTCATTCCAGTAGTACATTTTCAAAAAATCATATTATCTTGGAGAAAAGAATGGACATTACTCCAGATCACTACGTAGTCAGTTTTGGCAGTCTTGACCATTAAAGAGTTAAGTTAACAGAAGAGAGGTTAATTGTAACGATCCGGATGCAATTACCTGAAACAACAACAAAGTACCAAACTCCTTATTGACACCGGTAATGTAATTTATTATGGATAATATCAATACAATTTACAATAATAAAATTGAAAATCACTGATTAAGATCATCTTCAAGTCTTAAGCGTAACTTGGCAATCAGGCGATGCAGAAGAGAAGAGAACACCTCGTCTTGACTTCAGCTGACCTCACCATACCCTGCTTATCTGTATGGCATTTATTATTCTTCCCAGACACCAGGAGTTCCTCAGAGTAATGTCTGTGACCAAAACATCATCGCCTACGCTCCGGTTATGGCGTGGATGAAGCCACTTCTGCCTCTGTTGCTGCAAGGGTAGGTATTCGCTAGTCCAGCGGCTTCAAAATATGGCAGCAAGATACTGGACCTGGTGCCACCTTCTACGTGTATAGTTATACGTTCTATCAATTTACCAGGCTGAGGCAGTGACAGATGGTTCCACGTGAGTGCTTCTAAGTCATCTGGGCTGCTTGGTGACTCTGTTAACGAACGTTCATTTATTATTGTTTCCACTTCGCAGAACAATGTTTGAATTGCCTTATCACCGAGATGAATAACCTGCTCACGCATGACAGAATACAGCGCGTTCCTAACTGACCTAATCGTTCATTCCCATACATGGCCAAAGTGGGAATCTGCGGAAGGATTAAAATCTCAGTCAATGCCACTTTGTAAGCATGCTTTTCTGATTTTACTCGCATTCAACCATTGTATGTCCTCTCGCATTTCTTGTTCAACACCAACCAAATTAGTCCGGTTACCAGATGTAGTGGACTTAGCCGGCTCACGACGGACAACGACCTGCCAGATTGTGTTAATGCAGGAGCCAGTGTCATAAGAATAGACAACCTCGAGATGAGCTGATCGAATCGACAAACAAGGGAATAGCCCGCCATATCTTTTCATCATGCTTCTTACTCATCGAGTGTGCCCCAATTAGCCAATACCTCTGTCGTAGAACGGCCAACATGGAGTTCTTCCCCAGGTGGCCGACTCCGCTATGTATTTGTTCAATAACCATTCTTGACACATGTGACTGCTTGGGAAGTAAAACAGGATGTTTCGCATCATAGGATATATCTGCACGCTCAAGGCATCGTCCAATACTCAACAACCCACCAAAGGAGTAAGCTTATATAAAAAGAGTTCTATTTCAGCATGGGTGATCTGTCCGTTTGTTGAGTAACCTCAAGCATCTCGAATTCCTTTCAGAAGACCTTGTGTTGTACGGAGCGGATAAGCAACACTACAGATTTCTTCTTAAACTTAGTCCAGTCCGAGAAGTAAGAGAGTAATCGATCCATCACACCTTCAGGCTCTTTTTGCCACAGCAGCATTCACTGGCCGCTTTACTTCAACTACATCTGTGGGAAGAACTTCAGGCCATTGTGGCCACCTCCGAATCCGCTTTCGACAGGTAGGCTGGACCATTCAGCCATTGTTGATCCTGCTGGAATTTACTCCTCCACGATAGTCCTGTAGAAGCGCTGTCTGCAGGGTTAGATTTAATATCTACATATTTCCACTGCTGCTTGTCTGTCACATCATGGGCCATGCTACACTACGGGGATTCTCATAAGGGTCCTTTTGAGGGCATATATCCCCCAAAATCTAGCTTGAGACCGCAAGTAGATGTGACAGAGGGTTCCATGGGACCCCTGAATGCATCATTGTTTTATTCAAAGTACTTTTATAGGTTTTTTGCAAAATATTTGGCATGGGACCACCATAATTCATAATTGCGAGTCCATGCTGCCTTCTAATTTTAGCATAGATATGAAATACTGCATGGAAACATCGGGTTTCAGATTGGTACCCTCAAATTTCAGCTGGGGACTGTAAGATTTTAGGGTTTGGGGTCCCTGGGCCCTCCGGAATTTAAATGTCATGGGAAACACTGCTACACGATTAGCTATGAATGTATGAAAATATGCATTTTCATTCCATATGTACTTCAATACTGTCATACTATCAGTCAAGAAAAATGTCTTGTCAACATGATACTCTGCGAAGAGCAAAGTTAGAGTATCTAAGCAATGAAACAGCTCCAATTTGATGGGCCAACATCCTATATGGCACTGGTTCCACATCTAGGTCAGCCTCTGGCCACCACAGAAATCTCACACAATCGCTATCCTTCTATGGAAGTCTCACCTGGTAGAACATTTGATTCTATATCTCCCATAACAGCAATCTGATTCTGTCGAAACCACAAGATAACACCTAATAAATTAATGGTCATATCAGGTCCCAGAAGCAGCTGTTCATTCAATGACACTCTCATACATGTAGCTGCGCAATCAAACACTACCCTAAACTTCTCTGTCTTCCTACTATGATATAAACCATGATGTAGAATATAACACACACCATATTCTCTCATCAGGTCATCGTTTTGGACCCCTCAGTGTATTCCCTGTCTCAAATCTTGTTCATAAACTGCACATAGTCTTCTTGAGAATTTCGGTTTCTATTCATCGTATGCTTCGGACCATCCAGACGCTGTAGAGCTTGCAACTTGTTGCTATGTATTTTTACATCTTGATTTCTGAATGGAAAGGCAATAAAGTAATACCTATCAATCAAATGGAGTTCTCCACTAGCTCCATGAAACTTTTATCTTCCTGCGAGTTCGGTTTCTTATCCTCAACAAGTCTCTCTGGAAAGCCATGGTTGGTAAACTCTTTAAGCGTGTGTTCCAAATGTTGTAGAGCTGCCCCATCCTTTATGGCTTTAGCTTCAATGAAACCTTTATTGCTGATTTCACCAGCAGGAAAGTCAGGTCCTTCATGAACAACATTACATATGATCCATCCAAACAGAATTTTTGTAGCGTGACGATCTCCGCGAGGTCATGTTCTTATTTGAAGTGAAGCATACGCATCCGTGACGTTGCTACAAATCATCAAACCAATTTCAGCCTCCGTTTTAGAGAACTTAATGCCATGTAAATGAGACCATCTATATACATCTTCTTGCACCGGAATATGTATCCTGGACACTGGCATTGCATCGTTGCTATTTACCTTAGGAAGGTCCATCTCTACGTCCGATTCTAAACTGTAGCCCATTTACAGCATATATATTCATAGTGTATGGTCTACATATGCTATCCAAAGTAATCTGCATCCGATTACCATGTCCACCCAATTTCCTGAACAACCTTTCTGTGCAGTAGGGCACACTACATGTAAGCCAAGGACTTCACTCGAGCACATTTATCAATCAAGTGTGAACCTCTGGCACAGTATGTACAACCATTACTTAAGTTCACATCAGGTGTAGACGGTCTGTAGTCACTAGTCTCATCATTCCCTTGGTTTTGACACTACACGCACTCTGCAGAATCTGTGCTGTTCTTACTATCTTCAAAGAAACTTGTGGCAAAGCTGGCCATGTTCACCTTAGTGAAGCGCTTAGAAACTTGAATCTAGCCACTGAATTTCCTCTCAGAAAGCAAATCCTCCATACCATATGGTCGATTTTTCGCTTTCTTTGCTTCTTGTTTTACAAAGTGAAACAGCTGTTGAAACCTAACTACTTGATTTAGTTATTTGGTTGGATGAACAATATTCCGTCACCCTTCATGCAAGTGGAAGGGCAACTTACAAACCAAATGCTTTATCCTCTCTGAAAACTCCAGAATCCTAAGTGCCTCTATGCTTTCTACTGCATTTAGACATGCAACCAAGAAGATTACAAACACATCGAGTGATTTGACATCTTCAGGTCTAATCACTGGCCAATCAAGTGCCTTCTTGATATATGCATTTGCAATGACCTGACTATCTCCGTAACGCTCTTCTAACTCACGCATTGCCTCTGGATATCCACATTCTGCTTTCAGATGGCCGAACCCCGAAACGACTATATTAGCTTCCACACAGTTAAATTGCTTCAAATAGTTAATCATTGTATCAGGGGAATCCATATTTACAACCATCATATCATGAAATTGACGAAAAAATGTGGGTTGCTCCATTGATTCACCACTGAAGCGCTGTATTGCTGGAACTGGTTTACTTAATGTTCCCGTGTCCCATTAAATATAGACACTTTTGCACGAGATATGAAATGCCTGTTCAATTTACGCAGCATGCAATGCTCTGACTCCATAATCGTTGTAGCTATTGGACGCCATATTCGTTTAGTCTATTGTCTGCACAAGGCAGGATTTCTCAAACAAAACCAACCTGTTTGCACGTGCAAATAGTCATTTGTCCTCCAGCTCTGGAAGCGTAAGCATGCACGTACGGTGCATTCACGACAGTACATTCAACAGTCTGTATTTCAATACCGTTCAGAGAAAGTGTGCCAATGTCCATGAGAATATAGGAGAAAGCTTTTATATACATTGACAGTAATTTGCGTGAAATTTTTGCTATTAATGACAGCACCAACATTCAGTCAAATTATTGTCAAAATAATTAGTAGGTAATGGAATTACTACCTCTTACATATTTGATAAAGATTTGAATGAAAATTGTTGCTGCACCATCTTTCGGTCTATATATTCTAAAATAATCATCTTAAATTTCAGTCAACACTCGCTACAGTTTTGAAGAGCAATTTGACTGTAGGCTAATGTCTTGTTGCTGACTAAGGCACGAACAAAGTTATCAAATTGCTGTCCATAGAATCACACGGCTCTCAGTATTACTATCCAAGTAGAGTGAGTATATGCCCAAAATACGCTTTGCCTGCACGAAGGAAATATTTCGACTAGCTACCGTGTGTACGTTTCTGTTTGACCAATGCATTTCAAATAAATGCACGAATCTGTCAACGAAACATACATGCCGTTTGCTAATCATTCATTCTTGGCGAGAATGCGTATATAGGTCTATACTCACTTTACCGAAATAGTAATATATTGATTTCGCATGTGTGGCTAATAATTCGACAATGTTGTCGGTGCCTTAGAAATCAACAAATGGCAGTCAAATTGATATTCAAATCCGTAGTGAGAGTCAACTAAAATTATGATGATTATTTTAGAATTTAGGCCTAGTTTACGCCTAGTGGGGTATCCACTCGAGTTACTAAAGTAGAGCTTATCCGGCTGGAGTACGTACTCTAGTACCTACTCGAGGCTACCCACCTATCAGCCACGGTAAGTCGAGTAGGTCACGTGTTGGCATTGAAATCAGTGTAATTTAAACACGTGGTCATTTACCCGAGGGTAACTGATCATATGCTGATCTACCCTAGAGTACCTATGAGAGTTTTCGCCTAAACTCGCTATTATAGACTGAAAGGTGTTGTAGCAACATAGTTTCATTCAAATTAGTATCAAATCTGTACCAGGTAGTATTTGCATTACCTAATAATTATTTTGACACTAAGTGTACTGACTGCCGTTGCTGTCATTGATAGCAATAACTTTCACGCAAATTATTGTCAAAATATATATAAAAGCTCTCTCTAATTTTCTGGAAATTGACATACTTGTGCTGAACAATATTGAAATGCAGGCTGTCGAATGTACTGCCGTGAATACGCCCTACGCTCATGCTTACGCTTCCAGAGCTGGATGGCAAATGACTATGTGTACGTGCAGGCGGGTTGGTTTTGTTTGAGAAATCCTGACCCATACAGACAATAGACTAAACGAAAATGCGCCCAATAGTTACAAAGATTAGGAGTCAGGAAATTGCATGCTGGGTAGCGTTCCATGCTGGGTAGCAAGGCATGCTGGGTAAATTGAACATAAACCAGCAGGCATCTCATATCTCGTGCAAAATGGTCTATATTTAATTAAAACACGAGAACTCTAAATGATGTACTAAACATAACAACGTAGAGTCATCCAACTTCAGTTCTGCAAAAACGGCGGGGCATGTGGACACATTATTAACAGCATGGCAAGGTATGATAATTACCATCATTATTCCCATTATATTCATTCTTATAAGTAGCCCCAGTACATGTACAACATGTTTGATTGAGAAGGGTTGTAGGCTAAGACATGTTTCTGTCTTTACCATAACAGGGATAAGTGGATGAACTTCAGGATTCAGAAATGGTGTACTAGCTAGGACTGTTATAAACAGCGGATTTGAATGTCTCACCCTAACACAGGCTCGTGCCTTATTATCTATCTGCTCAAATGTATCCAACTTTCGAAATTAAACTTAAGAATGCAAGATAAGCAACTCGAGTTAAAGGGAAATTCCAGTGAAAATCGGGAATAAGTCAACTAAAAATATACTATTATCCCAAATAATTGCTGCAAGAAAATATACAATATACTGTTCCATTGCCGAGAAATAATAAAATGAATATGCCCAAAAAGGTTGAAATGCGGCTCTTTGGGCGCGTCCATTTTCTCACAACGAGAGCGAGAAACTGCGAGATTATGACGTCAGCTACACACCAGCAAAATATCGGCAGCGCTTTAGATTTACCTGCTTATTTCGCGTTATGAAGGCCGAATATTAATTAACCCAAATTCTGTCAGGAAAATCAGAAAATTTCCTTATTGAATGTCCATTTGCAGGTCAAGCGAAGACTATTTTTGAAAATTGATCACTGGAATGGCTGGTTCCGTTACTGAGACAGTCATTCTAGTGATAAATTAAAAAAAAAAAGTCTTCTCTTGGCCTGCAAACAGACAAACCCAACTTGACGATTGGAGAAGCCAGTTCTGGCATGAAATGCTTAAATCGCAACATGTCCGCATATCAAGCATGGGCTTGCAGTAATAGAAACGATCATGGAAATGGTACAGCGATTAGTACATTAATGCGTCCACACTATTGAAATCCAGCGCTACTAATCATTCACAATGTTTACTCTCAATTTTAAATAACCACGCAGAGTGTTGAATATTCCGAATTAAATTTTCCTGGAATTATGATGTCGTAGCTACCAAACAAATTACTTTCACACAAAATTCAGGGTAAATTTTACACTTTTTGCTTTTCTGGCCTTGAAAGAGTTAGCTAATTGATCCCAATTTTAAAATGTTGATCAATACTTACTGCCCGTTGAATATTTTGAAACTGGAATTTGATTGGAAGCAGAAGTTGCAATAGGCAGCAACAGCTTTCAGAGTAATAACTCAAAATGTATTCAACTAACATATTTTTTACGAATTTTTTGTAACTGGTTGATTGCAAACATGCTACTGGCATAGATCTTTAATGTGTTTTAAATAGAATATGCCAATTTTTTTACAATTTAGCGCTGCAATTGCTGGCGTGATCATCGGGACACTAATTGCATTTTAATTTCCTCCACACACTGGCAAAGTGTCAGTTGCTTAGCTAGTACGCTAATTATCCAGAAGTAAATGCTGTAACATAAGCTATAAGATTTACCTCCCCTGGTTACGGCTATCCTAGATCGCGTAAAGAGAGGTTAGTCGGTGACGTCAGCCGCTTGGCCAAAATGGCGCCTCTATCTACTGGTTACGTTAGCCATTTAAATTGTGGATATCTTATTTATTTGTTGGCATAAAATTGTGCTGTTGGTCTCAAATTAATGCGGAGAATTAGTACTTTACGCCAGATACACAACATTTCCCAATAGAATATCCCTTTAAGCACAGAATTAGCTATTGCTAATGCTAAAAGTGCAAGTTCATGACATCTCTGTAATGACTGCATTCTGCCTAACGCCTCGACTATCTGCTCCTGACGAAAGCGTGCTGAGGCAATCGATGCATACAAAGACGACGACGATGATGCAGTGCTCGCTCGTGAAGAATGTTTAGGCCTACTCCATGCAGATTTGGTGTTCGGAAAGCTGTTGTCATCTTTCATCATATCGCTTGACTGTTGCTCCACAGATATATGAACCAATTCTAGGTCGCGATCTTAAAGTTATTCTGGAATACATCGCACTGGTCGAACACGTTGGCCTACCTGTTCAGTTTCACTAAGTAGTGCTCTATAACCATCATTTATGCCGCGAAATGTTTTCGTATAAATGCAACTAGTCTTTGTAAACAAGGCGCGCTGTTCTTGGTATCGGATATTCAACTAATCCTTTATACAGTCAGACTGTGATTTTAACACACGGAAGGTTTTCTTTAGTTCATTAAGCTTTGTTTCACATTTAGAAATCATTTCCCTTTTCTGTTAATTTCCGTACACATGTCTCAATCTCGTCCGTATTCATCTTGCTAGTCTAAAACTGCCGCACTTCCAGTCTATAAATAAATGAATGGAGATGAACGAATAGTTCAGATCCAACCCTTGTCGATAGAAATATCCGTCTAAAATCGTCAATACATTTGAACATAGCACAATACATTTGAAAACAATATGATGTCAATCGCTTTTTTATAATGCTATATCGCATCGCACAGGTACACATGTACATATATGACAGTATATGACGTTTTGTTTTCATATACGTGTAAATGTGCCCGACATTTCTATGGATGATTTTGTAAAAAAGAATCAGTGTTTCTATTAGCCTTCATATTAATTGACCTTTCCCGTTTTAGCTATGCCCCGCCCACGTCTAGCTTAGCTTCGCCCACACTTCGCCTATGGCAGCAACAGCACAAGTCAAATTAGTTTCCAAATATTCAACATAATATTTATTAAATAGTAGACATACAATTCTCACAACAACATAGTCCGTCTTCAAATATGCGTTCCTGACGTACTTATCTATATCATTCATGACGTCATAATAACGTCCTGCATTATGATGTCATCATACACGTCATGTAGCTGATTATGACGTCATATGATGGATGGATAAACTTGGAAAGGTCAATTAGATACAAACAATAAACCATTAGTACGGTACATGTATGATAACAAGAGAAATGTGCTTTTAAGACAGTAGGAGTTATCGAAAATGGCAAACCGTAGATTGGTCATAACAAGGCTCTTGTTGATGAGAGTTTGAATCACAGAACGATCCGATCCGTCCCTCGAGTAGTTTACTTACGTCATAATCAAATATGTCACATGTTAGCTGACGCCATGAGCAAAATTACCTAGCTCCGTTATAAATATCGAAAAGTCTGTCACGAAAGTGTACGAATTGTATGTTTTAGAGTTAATATACAATTTAATAAACATTATGTTGAATATTTTGAAACTAATTTTTACGGGAGCTGTTGCTTCCAAAAGCGGCTGCAGGCCCTACTCAAATTAGTTTCCAAATATTCAGCAACTTACCCGTACTGTTACTTTGGAATTGAGATGCTGAGAATTATGTTTAAGAGTTTCAAACGATTCCAGCACGCGTACAACGTGGTTGGAACTTAGCTAGAAATGGACAAGAAATAGATAGAAATTAATTCCTTGCATTACTGAATTGCACGCTAACAGAAAAATGAATTTGTGTATATATCGATTCTAACACGGGTAAGCGTTGACCGGAGCTTATGTGGATGTCATATGAGCGGGGTATAGTTCGAAATGGGTGGCACATGACAAGAAATGGGTGAGGCATAGCTAGAAATGGCGGGGAATGGCTAGAAATGGATCCCTCTATTGACCGCTTCTCTCATCACTGCATCGCCTCTTCTCTCGTGTTTGGTACAAATAAAGTCGGCCCTTCACGCACGCACGCACGCTCGCACACATGCATGCGCGCACCAATAGATGGACCAATGGGCAGAAGGATGGGCCTACTGACTTAGGGAAGGCGCAGATGGAGGGATGGGTGGGTGGATGTACGGTCGGATGGGTGGACGGAATGATGGATGGATACACGGATGGATCGAGGCACGGGTGGAGAGATCGATAGAGGGAGGGCGGATGGAAGAACGAAGGGACGGACGAAGTGCTGGACGAAGAGGTGAACGGAGGTACGAATAAAAGGACGAAGGTGCAGCCCAAAGGATGGACGAATGGTTGGATGAAGCACTCTTCACGGAAAGAGTCGAATCTAAGTCAGTTTGACTTGTGACTCAGGCCCATTGTTAGTAATTGAAAATAAAATATGTTTAAAACAATGAAGCACTGGTGGGATGGATGGTGCGAGGGGCAAAGGAATTGACGATGGGGTTAATAGACAAGAAAGAGAAGAAAAATAGGAGACCGACAGAGAGACGAAGGGGAACGAATATTGGAACAAAGGGGAGAACAACGGAAGGAATGGAAAACGAACGACTGCATGAAGGAAAGAACGAAGTAAGCTAGAAAGAAGGAAAGAGAGAAGGAATGAACTAGTTCAGCATGTATACAGAGGGGCCAGGTAAGAAACATAGATGTTTCCCCATACTTTGTAATTATCTATAGAAAGTTAGGTCAATGGATGAATAACTAATCAATCAATTAAATTAATAGAAAAACTATCTAAGACAAAGCCCAAACACGCCATATCTAGGCTGTGTTATATTTCAGTCTATTATTGGTAAGTTCTCCAGTTTTACGCTGGTACCCATTTATATTCCTGGGTGGAGAGACGCGACGAGGAGTGAAGGAGATTGCCTATGTTTCCAGCGATTGATCGTCAGCCACTTGATCATCGGCAGTCGAGCGGGATTTGAAACCCGCCATTAACCCCCGTATCACATTATATATATTTTTCACATTATATGCACCTGTGCGTACATGTTTTCTATTGCATGCGTACATATTATCTATGAGGTTCAACAATAACAACAATACATGACATAATCAAGACATGTTCCTCATCGTCAGGTGAGTGGGAATAACTGTCAAAACCAGCGATGTCTATCGCCAACCACTTTCATTCTGGATTCCAAGGGGGAAATGCTATAGGCTAGGCCTAAATTAATAAAACTGGAAAATCGGATGTATATTAGGCAATAAGAACATGAACTAAGGTATAGCTTCATATTGATTTCAATAGCGTCAGCGTAACCTAATCGATAGTCCAAAATCAAACAAATATTGGTGATCGCGTATAAATTGAAATATGGTGAGTGGCATCTGTCAGACTGTCGTGCGATTAACTGTTTAACCCCTAAAATTAATAGATTTTTTTTCTTTAATTTCGCGTTATTCAGGAAAGCTGCCGAGTATATTGAACCTAATTTGGCCGGCACGTGTTACTCTGCGAATCAAATTTGGTTTAAAATATTCAACCGAATACTGCGGAATCCATTACACAGTTCCTGGTTTTGGTATGCAATGAGCAAAGCGTTAAGGAATTATGGGTAGAAGACAAGTATAGTATAATAGGCACATGGGGCCTATTTGTTATGTCGCCGAAACAAGTCATTACTGCTTTTGTATCTTACAATGCCGGTAGAACATTTTAGCATTTGCCATACAAGCATTGTTACACATCCCCCACTTAACACCTTTTCAGACCTGGTGGATATTGGACAATCAATTTAACCAGAGGTTTACCCCCAATATACATATTCTCGTTACAAGCAACGCGTGTTTCACATATGCACTCGTACACGTCAGGAAACACTTTGGATCTCAATAAAATAGCTACCGTTCGAAAGATAGTGTAGGGCCTTTAGTTAAAGTAAATGTACATATATTCAACCAAGAGGTGGTCAGGAATTAATTAATTTTGGCCTGCATATTACAAAATATCATAGTATTAACGTTAACAAAATACAGTTCTACTTCCATTCAAAGGTGAGTCAAGGTTTCTGTATTTAGATAATTATATGGAAAAATAGGAGAAATAGGTACCGGTATCTATTTAATTATGTAGATAACGCATGTACTGCTACGGGCTCCGTGCCTACGGTACATCTCAGAAATAATATTTATTGGATTGAAAGACGTCGCTCCAATGAAGCTTTCCGGTTTTCGCTATGCCCCGCCCATCTCTAGCTAAGCTCCACCCACACCTCGCTCGTGTTGGGATCGATCAATCTCTGAACACCCTGACTATCAATTTCCAAAAATACTACAAACTGGGTTGCAGCATGTTTATTAAATAGTAAAGAATTACAAAACCATGCAATTCATACAACGCGTCGCACTACTGAGATTTGATGACGGTTTATATGGAACCCGTTGTGACGTAATGATTGTTGGCTACTCTGGAAAGGTGAATTATGTTCAAAATATTCAATAAAACACTTCTTACATTGTGTTCAAAATAGTAGGCCTACTAACCCTGATAACGCAGCTTAAGTGGACGATCCTGTATCACACAATTGTTAGAAACCTTAGATTATTGTACTGACATCGTAGATCAAGGAGGAGCAGTCGACGTGATATACCAATGACTTCGCCAAAGCGTTTGATACCGTCCCAAGGCCCGTTATAAGTCGAACTTTCTGTCGCGCCGCGCCAATGACGACTGGTTGATTTATATAATGGACTGTATGTCATTTTCGGGCAGATTTAGCTGGCACGGCACATGAGAAGTTAGACTTATAAATCGGGCCTTAGTTTATTTTGAAGAGCCTTTTCAAAGTCAAATATTAACATTATAGCATACCTTGTCTAATATAAAGAAAGCATCTTATAAAAGTGTCCTGTATACAGATGTGTGATTTATATAACGAGACAGATTCAATGGTACCTTGATTTCTTGTCTAATTAGCGTTTACTTAATATGGAGATGTCCTCCATATGGATGTAAACTTTTGATTGCTGTTTCAAAGTTTATTTGTTTGGTTGCCCTACCTCTATAGTTAGGAGCTGACATTCAGGGGTGGGGTGGGTGTCTAATGTGAGGTGGGTAGGAGGGGTGGGGGTGTGTGTGTGTTGTGGCGCATATGCTGGATGAAATTGTCAGGCCCTATGTACATCTATAATTCAAAATTGACAAATATTCAGGAAAAGCAGTACATTCCCTTGAAAGATTTAGATGCTCCCAGTACGCATCTTCTGCATTTCGGAGGTTAATATGTGATTTTATCTTATAAAAATGTATTTTCATTAGATCCGCGGGACCCCACTGTTGTGCGGGGGCACTAGGATAATGTAATCATACTTAGTCTGAACCGGGGACGTCTGAATAGGGGCAGTCGATTCAGGGAAGTTAAACGCATACCAGAACACATATGACCATTACACGCAATCAAGTAAAGAAATTGGCAATATTTCATCCATTTTCGCGGCAGCTAGTGAAGTTGGCGCATGTCTGAATACGCCCTGTGGCAGATATTATCGAAATTCAGTGATCCATGCAAGACGTAGCCCTTTAACACTCATATCAGCCAAAACGGCTTCTGCAGTGGTCTTGGGAAATGTCCATTTGCAGGCCGAGAGAAGCCTATTTTTGAAATTTTTACCACTGGAATGACTGGGGCGATAACCGAGCCAGTCATTCCAGCGGTAAATCTTCAAAAATAGTCTTCTATTGGTTCGCAAATGTACATTTTCTATGAGAAAATTGACATTTTCTCTGAGAAAATTGACATTTTCTATGAGAAAATTGACATTTTCTAAAACGCGCGCTTCAGTGGTCTCCGCGATTGCTCATTTGCGGACTAAGAGAAAACTATTCTTGAAATTTCACCATTGTAATGCCTGGCTCGATAACAGAGCCAGACATTCCACTAGAAAATTTTCAAAAATACCGTTCTCTCGACTTGCAGACGAATATTCAATACGAAAGTATTTTGATTCTTACAAAATTTAGTCACCAAATGGTTAATACGCACGCTTTGAAACGAGTGATGGCCATTTTAGTTTGGTAGCCAATATATATACATTGTAATGGTACCTAAGTATATGCCTGCTCTAAATAGAACGTATATACTAGCACAAGCAAGCAGCTTTATGTGCTGACAAATACAGCATAGGCTAATTCATTTTTGTAAACAGGGAAATAATGAGTAATTCGTGGATTATTTTAGAATTCGTATAGCATCTAGTGGCATGGCTGTGCAATCTATGGATTTAGGATAAACTGACTGAACATTGTGGCTGTGACAAACTGGCTATATCGCATAATCTAACGCTGTTTCTATATAAAACAGCGGGCAGGCAGACAGGCAGGCAGGCAGGCATGCATGCAGGCAGGCAGGCAGGCAGGCAGGCAGGCAGGCAGGCAGACAGGCAGGCAGGCAGGCAGGTAGGCAGGCAGGCAGGCAGGCAGGCAGGCAGGCAGGCAGGCAGGCAGGCAGGCAGGCGGGCGGGCGGGCAGGCAGGCAGACAGGCAGGATAGAATATACAAAAGATAAGTACAATACATTCTGGTGAAAATATGTATAATTAATTATTCTAAATACCTATCTACCAAGAAAATTATAAATGTTTATCGGGTCGGTTTTCGCCTATATTTTTACAGTAGGTTGGACGCAAAAGCTTTACTAATCGAAATTCACGAGGCTGAGATGTAGACTTGTCGTTGCACTTTGGTGAATATGAATGTTTGCTTTATGGCGACGCATAAACGACAATATGCTTCACCAACACATAATGGTAGTCTAATTTTGTTGACTGTTCATTTGCAGACCAATAGACATCTATTTTGAATGTTTAACTCTGGAATGACTGGCTCAGTTACCGACCCAGCCATCTCAGTGACAAATTTTCAAAAATAATCTTCTCTTGACATGCTAATGGACGTTCTTCAAATCCACTGGCGCGTGAAGAGGCCGGGAAGAGGCCGGTGTTGGCCAGATTCACCTTAAAGGTGTAATTCTTTGTGTAACAATTTGATGAATAAGATTACTGCGATACCATTGATCAGTTTCTGTAACTTTCCATAGAAATTCATCGACGTGGCGGCCATCTTGTTTTGTTTTGTTGACATGTGTGCGGGAAAAAGAAGACAATTCTTCACATCATCCACCAGTATCCCAAAATGCATTGCTGTTATTTGTATATGTAAGTATCTAATATTACTACGATAATTATGTTGACACTGGTGGTGGAACAGAAGAGGATGGTTATAGTGGGCGTGGTGGTAATGCTAGGGTAGGTCGGAATGTGACGCACCCTACCCTCTAGATACCGTTTAGCGGGGGTGGGTGGGGGAGGGGTGTGTGTGAGGGGGGAGGGGTATGTTTGTTGCCCGAGTGAAATTTTAAAGCGAATACAACTTATTGATGAATTGATGTGATGTGTGACCTACAAACTATTATTATGTAATTTATATGACCAACAGCACATCCATTCATATTGGACATTAAACACAAATTAAAATGCTAGGCCTACTAGGCGGCGCTTTGCTTGAAACTGGGTGAAATATAAGCGTTTTGGCTCATGGATATGAAGCTATGGTTTAACGGATTAACGCTTTTATGCCGACGCAGGCCAAGTGAAGATTATTTTTGAAAATTTACCAGTCAATCGAGTGCTGAATGGTCAAACAAAGTCTTCTCCTGGCTTGCAAATTGGCTTTCAATAAGCAAATAATTAGATTTCTTGGCCAAATTATTTAGCCTGTAATGGGTTAAACAGATTGAATCGTGCTGACTCACACTCTACTCATCCGGTATGCCGCCAATGAAAACGTTGCATTATTAAAGGTCAAAACACTTAAAAGAAGGCAGATCTGTACTTTCTATACGCGAAGGAAATATACTCCCAAAAGGGCTGGGCCACGAATATTAATAACTTTCGCCGTCTGCGCCGTTCTCAGACTCTATGTTTTCCAATCGGGAACGGGAATATCGCCCTCCGGCTAATCTACCACATCGTACCGTCATTCTGTACGGAATTGACTTGAACTGTCACAAACTGACTTACCGCTTCCAGCTGTTCATACAGCTTTTTAATTATAACCAGCCTAGATGGCCCCCAGTGTCCGCTGTAGCAAGGGATTCTACTTTACATCCGGGCCCTGCATACCAGGGTGACAATCAAGTAGTCTACTCTCCCACGACTCTGGTTGCTAGTTTGACCGGTCTGTGTCATTGGTGTTACTCGACACTTTGGCTTGTACAAGCTGAGCAATTGAAGACATTGAGAAAATTGCTGTGAAAACATTGTTTTGAATTTATTAATTATGCTCCTGACCCTCTGCCACATCTGCTCAGCAGACCACTCGTCTCTAAGAGACACCGTTGCTTTAAGCTTGTATAAGCTATAAACTCTATATACTCTATGAGAGCCATGCCATCGTATTCCACATAGAGAGAGAGAGAGAGAGAGAGGGGGGAGGGAGAGGGAGAGAGAGAGAGAGAGGTACAGCGCGAGAGAGAATGAGATGGAGGGAGAGAGAGAGAGAATGAGATGGAGGGAGAGAGAGGGAGAAAGAGAGAGGAGGGGGAGGGAGGGAGGGAGCGAAAGAGAGAGGGAGGGAGGGAGCGAAAGAGAGGGAGAGGGGGTGGAGGGAGAGAGAGAGAGGGGTGGAGAGAGGGGTGGAGAGAGAGAGAGAGAGAGAGAGAGAGAGTGAGATGGGAGGGGGAGGGGGAGGGAGGGAGCGAAAGAGAGAGGGAGTGAGGGAGAGAGAGAGAGAGAGAGAGAGAGAGAGAGAGAGAGAGAGAGAGATTTGTAACACGCAAGTGGAAATTTTAGTGTGTACCTATTACTTTGAGTTCCACTACCATCGGCTGATACCATTTACTGATACTTTTTATTTATCTTTACTGTATTTTTCTGTATTAGTTTTGACAGCTATATTATCCTGTGTGTTTGGAAGTCCGGAGTTTGACTTAAAGGAGAAGTTGTTATCAGGCTATGACAAGCAGACCAGGCCTGTTAAAAACCACACCAAGCACATTACCATAATTTTGGACATGGCTTTGCAGCAAATCTCAGCTCTGGTACTACTACTACTACTACTACTACTACTACTACTACTACTACTACTACTACTACTACTACTACTACTACTACTACTACTACTACTACTACTACTACTACTACTACTACTATTACTACTATTACTACTATAATAATAATAATAATAATAATAATAATTAATAATAATAATAATAATAATAATAATAATAATAATAATAATTACCGCCTCTCTATTCTTTTCGCTCATTCAGGCCTTCGTACACGACACTCTCCTCCAAGCATTCCTCTAGTCCCTGACGCGTTCTCTCTCTCTCTCTCTCTCTCTCTCTCTCTCTCTCTCTCTCTCTCTTTCTCTCTCTCTCTTTTCACCCCCTTATCTCCCATTTTCCAGCCCATTTCCCCATTACAAGGGAGGATCTTTGTTTATATATCAAATTTATATCCATCAAACAATATCCGTCGACACCCTCATTCATTGCAGCAACAGCCCTCAGCTAGATTAGTTTCAGTTATATATTGGAACGCTTACATGGATAGTTATGGATACTTCCCTTGAAATAACGAGTATAGAAATTCTGGACTTGACATGTTAGCATCGATTCAAACGTGTGTATAAAGTAGGCGGGGCTCAGCTAGAAAAGGGCGGGCATATCTAGAAATGGATCTCTATATTATAAACTCTACAAATCATTCCAGATTGTTTGCTTCGTGCCGTTGCTGTCTGCTTTATCACTAAGCAACTCATCTCACCCTTTACCCAAATCATTCGCAGATATTCGAATACGTAATGCCAAAGTATCTAATATGAAATACCAAAGATATTCTAGTTGCAGGCTACTTGAAAGGAGAAAGTTTGATTTAAGCATTATTATAAAACCTAATACAGAGAAATGTTGTGCGTTATCAACCCAGCATCTCTTTGTCTTACACACATTATTAACTAACCTTTCTGTTCCTGATCGCATGTTATGTCACGATCAATGAGGAATGTGTTCCTTCTAACACAGAGAAGTGCACAGGAAAAAAGAAAACCATCTCTGTAAACGATTTTACAGATTTAATTCTCTAAATTTGTTACAGGTTAACTTGACCAGAACAAATTACGTATCAAGTTTAAATCGTGTTGCCCATCCTATGCTTAAGCTTATTTGTTCCTAATATCATTATTTTGTTTTCTCAAATTTCAGGATGAAAGAAATCAAATCCTCACAACAAGCATTTGGATGCGATGGGTAAGATGGCATTGCTTATTTGTCATATTATATATCAAACTTGGCTCGTGCTTATGTACCCCACATACCTGAGTACGCTTCCTGCATACGTTCCCAGAAGTCTGCCAAAATACACGTTGTGATGGTAACGCTAGTCTAGTTCATTAGTAGCAACATTCGAGATATTTTCTGGATTTTGACACGCTCTCTCCGATAAATGCACTTCACATTTAAGTGTAAAATCTGGCGGAACATCGAGAAAATTAGTCTAATAGTGTAAGATCAAAAGATACTGGATGTTCACAAGCAGGGGTTAATATACGTATATGGGTTCCAATTGACCTTTCCGGTTAGAGCTGTGCCCCGCCCATCTCTAGCTAAGTTCCGCCCACACATCGCTTGTGTCGGGATCGATCAATTTCCAAAAAACTACACAGGTAAGCTGCTGAATATTTTGAAACTAATTTGACTACAGCAACAGCACCCAGTCAAATTAGTTTCATAACATTTATTAAATAGCAAAGAATTACAAAGACATACAATTCATACAACGCGTCGGACTATTTGAGGTTTGATGACGGTCTATATGTGTTTGTGATGTAATGATTGTGACGTCATCATACACGCGCTGAGCTGATTATGCTGTCATAAGAGGTCAGATGATGGATGGATACTCTGGAAAGGTGATGTGCTGCTGTTCCCTGTAACATGGTGGATTGAACGCACCGAAGGCGCTTATTTGACATGCTAAACATGGATACAGCTGATCCTCACCAGTATGACAGAGATTTAATAGTGAATGTTCAAATCGTTTAATGCCGCTTTAGTAATTTCTGATCAATTTGGGTTGTTTCTCGATATGATAGTTTGATCAAGTCTTGTTTTATAGACAATTCACTTTTCCAGAGTATCCATTCATCGCCAGGCCTCGTATGGCGTCATAATCAGCTCAGCCTGTGTATGATGACGTCATAATAATTACGTCACAAAGGGTTCCATATAGACCGTCACCAAATCTCAAATGGTCCAACACGTTGTATGAATTGTATATCTTTGTAATTCTTTGCTATTTAATAAACATGCTGTTGAATATTTTGAAAGTAATTTGACTGGGCGCTGTTGCTTCCTTAGGCAGCAACAGCACCCAGTCAAATTACTTTCAAAATATTCAACAGCTTACCTGTGTAGCTTTTTGGAAATTGAGTCAGGGTGTTCAGAGATCGGTCGATCCCAACATGAGCGAGGTGTGGGTGGAATTTAGCTGGAGATGGGCGGGGCATAGCTGAAACCGGATAGGTCCATTGTTTCATTTGTTTGTACCGGGTCGTTGTTTTTATAACTAGCGTAGTTTTTTCTTCCATATTTTATGCATCTAGAATTTTCGTCATTAATTGATAATTGTATTTCTCTTATGGTAATTTTTGTTTTGAATATCATCTTAAGATACGTATTTATGTACCTAGTACTTGTAATACATATATGTTTAATTGTGAGCAAATAAACCCTGAAATCATATTTCAGATTAAAAGCTCGCATATAGCTCCATTATTGAATATTTTGAAATTAATTTGCCTGGAAGCTGTTGCTGCCAGAGTAATATTAGTATCGCAATATTCACCATAATCTTGTATTAATAGTAGGCCTATGTAATGTTTAGTTGAAATGTTTACCTGCTGGCGATGGATTGTAGACATCTCATAACTTGGGCTAAAATAGTCAAGACTTGGCTAAGAAAACGTGCTGTTGGCTAATCTATTGGCTAATAATTTGTGAAGGCCAACTCTGTCACTGTTAAGATAGGATTTTGAAGGTGCTATATATTGGTTTTCACTCCCTCTAATCGCTAATTTGGTTCCGTTGAATTTGCTCATGGACGATGGCCATCGTGGATTTGTCGAGACTTTGTGACAATACGATTGAATTGAAATGCAGGAAACGTTACCTAGGTCTATTGTTTTCAGGATAACTCGATTGCTCACTTGGTTTGTCGGCTGTAGCGGATGTAGTTTTCATAAAGAGACATTTTCCTCAAAAGATTACAGGTGTAATATTCACACCAAAATGCTTCAAAATAAAAAGTGTTAACATTGTATACTTTTAGATGTTTAAATTATGCGCCTCGATGTATGGAAACGAAATCAATCTTAACATATGACGGTTTCATTTCGTATAAATTAATATAATTTTTTTAAGTTGTGAAAATAAATTAGAGACACCAGTCCCTAATTCAAAATCACAACCAAAATAATTAAATTAATTATGTTAACATTTATTTCGTTTCATTACATATAGGTACACAATTTAAGCCTCTAAAAGGATACAATTTTAACAATTTTATTTTACAGCATTTTGGCGTGAATCTGCACCATTTGAGCTAAGATTCTGGAAATATTATGCTGTAGAGGCATTTTGCTAAACTACAGGGGCACACTGCTACACTTCTTCATTGATGCCTGCAGATATTATTATTATTATTATTATTATTATTATTATTATTATTATTATTATTATTATTATTATTATTATTATTAGGGGGCCAAAACAGTGACTGGCCACCTATTGTTTTTGTTCTGTTTTTTATTTTTTCATTTTATTTTTTATTTTTTTATTCCGCCGTTTTATTTGTTCGCGAATAGCGTGAATACAAAAATGCCGGTCAAATTCAGGCT
>CM067369.1:88684248-88785222 GCA_034401795.1 Chaetoderma sp. LZ-2023a
AATAGGGGCAGTCGATTCAGGGAAGTTAAACGCATACCAGAACACATATGACCATTACACGCAATCAAGTAAAGAAATTGGCAATATTTCATCCATTTTCGTGGCAGCTAGTGAAGTTGGCGCATGTCTGAATACGCCCTGTGGCAGATATTATCGAAATTCAGTGATCCATGCAAGACTTAGCCCTTTAACACTCATATCAGCCAAAACGGCTTCTGCAGTGGTCTTGGGAAATGTCCATTTGCAGGCCGAGAGAAGCCTATTTTTGAAATTTTTACCACTGGAATGACTGGGTCGATAACCGAGCCAGTCATTCCAGCGGTAAATCTTCAAAAATAGTCTTCTATTGGTTCGCAAATGTACATTTTCTATGAGAAAATTGACATTTTCTCTGAGAAAATTGACATTTTCTATGAGAAAATTGACATTTTCTATGAGAAAATTGACATTTTCTATGAGAAAATTGACATTTTCTATGAGAAAATTGACATTTTCTATGAGAAAATTGACATTTTCTAGAACAAATTCGAAGGCTAGATGGTCAACGGATTGACATTATAAGGGCAGCTTTAAACCTTTCGTGACGGAAACCGGCTAAAACGCGCTCTTCAGTGGTCTCCGCGATTGCTCATTTGCGGACTAAGAGAAAACTATTCTTGAAATTTCACCATTGTAATGCCTGGCTCGATAACAGAGCCAGACATTCCACTAGAAAATTTTCAAAAATACCGTTCTCTCGACTTGCAGACGAATATTCAATACGAAAGTATTTTGATTCTTACAAAATTTAGTCACCAAATGGTTAATACGCACGCTTTGAAACGAGTGATGGCCATTTTAGTTTGGTAGCCAATATATATACATTGTAATGGTACCTAAGTATATGCCTGCTCTAAATAGAACGTATATACTAGCACAAGCAAGCAGCTTTATGTGCTGACAAATACAGCATAGGCTAATTCATTTTTGTAAACAGGGAAATAATGAGTAATTCGTGGATTATTTTAGAATTCGTATAGCATCTAGTGGCATGGCTGTGCAATCTATGGATTTAGGATAAACTGACTGAACATTGTGGCTGTGACAAACTGGCTATATCGCATAATCTAACGCTGTTTCTATATTAAACTGCGGGCAGGCAGGCAGGCAGGCAGGCAGGCAGGCAGGCAGGCAGGCAGGCAGGCAGGCAGGCAGGCAGGCATGCAGGCAGGCAGGCAGGCAGGCAGGCATGCAGGCAGGTAGGCAGGCAGGCAGGCAGGCAGGCAGGCAGGCAGGCAGGCAGGCAGGCAGGCAGGCAGGCAGGCAGGATAGAATATACAAAAGATAAGTACAATACATTCTGGTGAAAATATGTATAATTAATTATTCTAAATACCTATCTACCAAGAAAATTATAAATGTTTATCGGGTCGGTTTTCGCCTATATTTTTATAGTAGGTTGGACGCAAAAGCTTTACTAATCGAAATTCACGAGGCTGAGATGTAGACTTGTCATTGCAGTTGGTGAATATGAATGTTTGCTTTATGGCGACGCATAAACGACAATATGCTTCTCCAACACATAATGGTAGTCTAATTTTGTTGATTGTTCATTTGCAGACCAATAGACATCTATTTTGAATGTTTAACTCTGGAATGACTGGCTCAGTTACCGACCCAGCCATCTCAGTGACAAAATTTTCAAAAATAATCTTCTCTTGACATGCTAATGGACGTTCTTCAAATCCACTGGCGCGTGAAGAGGCCGGGAAGAGGCCGGTGTTGGCCAGATTCACCTTAAAGGTGTAATTCTTTGTGTAACAATTTAATGAATAAGATTACTGCGACACCATTGATCAGTTTCTGTAACTTTCCATAGAAATTCATCGACGTGGCGGCCATCTTGTTTTGTTTTGTTGACATGTGTGCGGGAAAAAGAAGACAATTCTTCACATCATCCACCAGTATCCCAAAATGCATTGCTGTTATTTGTATATGTAAGTATCTAATATTACTACGATAATTATGTTGACACTGGTGGTGAAACAGAAGAGGATGGTTATAGTGGGCGTGGTGGTAATGCTAGGGTAGGTCGGAATGTGACGCACCCTACCCTCTAGATACCGTTTAGCGGGGGTGGGTGGGGGAGGGGTGTGTGTGAGGGGGGAGGGGTATGTTTGTTGCCCGAGTGAAATTTTAAAGCGAATACAACTTATTGATGAATTGATGTGATGTGTGACCTACAAACTGTTATTATGTAATTTATATGACCAACAGCACATCCATTCATATTGGACATTAAACACAAATTAAAATTCTAGGCCTACTAGGCGGCGCTTTGCTTGAAACTGGGTGAAATATAAGCGTTTTGGCTCATGGATATGAAGCTATGGTTTAACGGATTAACGCTTTTATGCCGACGCAGGCCAAGTGAAGATTATTTTTGAAAATTTACCAGTCAATCGAGTGCTGAATGGTCAAACAAAGTCTTCTCCTGGCTTGCAAATTGGCATTCAATAAGCAAATAATTAGATTTCTTGGCCAAATTATTTAGCCTGTAATGGGTTAAACAGATTGAATCGTGCTGACTCACACTCTACTCATCCGGTATGTCGCCAATGAAAACGTTGCATCATTAAAGGTCAACATACTGAAAAGAAGGCAGATCTGTACTTTCTATACGCGAAGGAAATATACTCCCAAAAGGGCTGGGCCACGAATATTAATAACTTTCGCCGTCTGCGCCGTTCTCAGACTCTAGGTTTTCCAATCGGGAACGGGAATATCGCCCTTCGCCTAATCTACCACATCGTGCCGTCATTCTGTACGGAATTGACTTGAACTTTCACAAACTGACTTACCGCTTCCAGCTGTTCATACAGCTTTTTAATTATAACCAGCCTAGATGGCCCCCAGTGTCCGCTGTAGCAAGGGATTCTACTTTACATCCGGGCCCTGAATACCAGGGTGGCAATCAAGTAGTCTACTCTCCTACGACTCTGGTTGCCAGTTTGACCGGTCTGTGTCATTGGTGTTACTCGACACTTTGGCTTGTACAAGCTGAGCAATTGAAGACATTGAGAAATTGCTGTGAAAACATTGTTTTGAATTTATTAATTCCGCTCCTGACCCTCTGCCACATCTGCTCAGCAGACCACTCGTCTCTAAGAGACGCCGTTGCTTTAAGCGTGTATAAGCTATAAACTCTATATACTCTATGAGAGCCATGCCATCGTATTCCACAGAGAGAGAGAGAGAGAGAGGGAGAGGGAGAGGGAGAGGGAGAGGGAGAGAGAGAGAGAGAGAGAGAGAGAGAGAGAGAGAGAGAGAGAGAGAGAGAGAGAGAGGTACAGCGCGAGAGAGAATGAGATGGAGAGAGAGAGAGAGAGAGAGAGAGAGAGAGAGAGAGAGAGAGAGAGAGAGAGAGAATGAGATGGAGGGAGAGAGAGAGAGAAATAGAGAGGAGGGGGAGGGAGGGAGCGAAAGAGAGAGGGAGGGAGGGAGCGAAAGAGAGAGAGAGGGGGTGGAGGGAGAGAGAGAGGTGTTGAGAGAGGAGTGGAGAGAGAGAGATAGAGATAGAGAAAGAGAGAGAGAGAGAGAGAGAGAGGGGAGGGGGAGGGGGAGGGAGGGAGCGAAAGAGAGAGGGAGGGAGGGAGGGAGAGAGAGAGAGAGAGAGAGATAGACAGACAGACAGAGAGAGAGAGAGAGAGAGAGAGAGAGAGAGAGAGAGAGAGAGAGAGAGAGAGATTTGTAACACGCAAGTGGAAATTTTAGTGTGTACCTATTACTTTGAGTTCCACTACCATCGGCTGATACCATTTACTGATACTTTTTTATTTATCTTTACTGTATTTATCTTTACTGTATTTATCTTTACTGTATTTATCTTTACTGTATTTATCTTTACTGTATTTATCTTTACTGTATTTATCTTTACTGTATTTATCTTTACTGTATTTATCTTTACTGTATTTATCTTTACTGTATTTATCTTTACTGTATTTATCTTTACTGTATTTATCTTTACTGTATTTATCTTTACTGTATTTATCTTTACTGTATTTATCTTTACTGTATTTATCTTTACTGTATTTATCTTTACTGTATTTATCTTTACTGTATTTATCTTTACTGTATTTATCTGTATTAGTTTTGACAGCTATATTATCCTGTGTGTTTGGAAGTCCGGAGTTTGACTTAAAGGAGAAGTTGTTATCAGGCTATGACAAGCAGACCAGGCCTGTTAAAAACCACACCAAGCACGTTACCATAATTTTGGACATGGCTTTGCAGCAAATCTCAGCTCTGGTACTACTACTACTACTACTACTACTACTACTACTACTACTACTACTACTACTACTACTACTACTACTACTACTACTACTACTATAATAATAAAAATAATAATAATAATAATAATAATAATAATAATAATAATAATAATAATAATAGTAATAATTACCGCCTCTCTATTCTTTTCGCTCATTCAGGCCCTCGTACACGACACTCTCCTCCAAGCATTCCTCTAGTCCCTGACGCGTTCTCTCTCTCTCTCTCTCTCTCTCGCTCTCTCTCTCTCTCTCTCTCTCTCTCTCTTTCTCTCTCTCTCTCTCTCTCTCTCTCTTTTTTTTCACCCCCTTATCTCCCATTTTCCGGCCCATTTCCCCATTACAAGGAGGATCTTTGTTTATATATCAAATTTATATCCATCAAACAATATCCGTCGACACCCTCATTCATTGCAGCAACAGCCCTCAGCTAGATTAGTTTCAGTTATATATTGGAACGATTACATGGATACTTATGGATACTTCCCTTGAAATAACGAGTATAGAAATTCTGGACTTGACATGTTAGCATCGATTCAAACGTGTGTATAAAGTAGGCGGGGCTCAGCTAGAAAAGGGCGGGCATATCTAGAAATGAATCTCTATATTATAAACTCTACAAATCATTCCAGATTGTTTGCTTCGTGCCGTTGCTGTCTGCTTTATCACTAAGCAACTCATCACACCCTTTACCCAAATCATTCGCAGATATTCGAATACGTAATGCCAAAGTATCTAATATGAAATACCAAAGATACTCTAGTTGCAGGCTACTTGAAAGGAGAAAGTTTGATTTGAGCATTTTTATAAAACCTAGTACAGAGAAATGTTGTGCTTTACCAACCCAGCATCTCTTTGTCTTACACACATTATTAACTAACCTTTCTGTTCCTGATCGCATGTTATGTCATGATCAATGAGGAATGTGTTCCTTCTAACACAGAGAAGTTCACAGGAAAAAAGAAAACCATCTCTGTAAACGATTTTACAGATTTAATTCTCTAAATTTGTTACAGGTTAACTTGACCAGAACAAATTACGTATCAAGTTTAAATCGTCTTGCCCATCCTATGCTTAAGCTTATTTGTTCCTAATATCATTATTTTGTTTTCTCAAATTTCAGGATGAAAGAAATCAAATCCTCACAACAAGCATTTGGATGCGATGGGTAAGATGGCAATGCTTATTTGTCATATTATATATCAAACTTGGCTCTGCTTATATACCCTCCCAAACCTGAGTACGCTTCCTGCATACATTCCCAGAAGTCTGGTCAAATACACGTTGTGATGGTAACGCTAGTCTAGTTCATTAGTAGCAACATTCGAGATATTTTCTGGATTTTGACACGCTCTCTCCGATAAATGCACTTCACATTTAAGTGTAAAATCTGGCGGAAAATCGAGAAAATTAGTCAAATAGTGTAAGATCAAAAGATACTGGATGTTCACAAGCAGGGGTTAATATACGTATATGGATTCCAATTGACCCTTCCGGTTATAGCTATGCCCCGCCCATCTCTAGCTAAGCTCCGCCCACAGATCGCTTGTGTTGGGATCGATCAGTTTCCAAAAAACTACACAGGTAAGCTGCTGAATATTTTGAAACTAATTTGACTACAGCAACAGCACCCAGTCAAATTAGTTTCATAACATTTATTAAATAGCAAAGAATTACAAAGACATACAATTCATACAACGCGTCGGACTATTTGAGGTTTGATTACGGTCTATATAGAACCCTTTGTGATGTAATGATTGTGACGCCATCATACACGCGCTGAGCTGATTATGCTGTCATAAGAGGTCAGATGATGGATGGATACTCCGGAAAGGTGATTTGCTGCTGTTCCCTGTAACATGGTGGATTGAACGCACCGAAGGCGCTTATTTGACATGCTAACCATGGATACAGCTGATCCTCACCAGTATGACAGAGATTTAATAGTGAATGTTCAAATCGTTTAATGCGCTTTAGTAATTTCTGATCAATTTGGGTTGTTTCTCGATATGATAGTTTGATCAAGTCTTGTTTTATAGACAATTCACTTTTCCAGAGTATCCATTCATCATCAGACCTCGTATGACGTCATAATCAGCTCAGCCCGTGTATGATGACGTCATAATCATGACGTCACAAAGGGTTCCATATAGACCGTCACCAAATCTCAAATGGTCCGACACGTTGTATGAATTGTATATCTTTGTAATTCTTTGCTATTTAATAAACATGCTGTTGAATATTTTGAAAGTAATTTGACTGGGCGCTGTTGCTTCCTTAGGCAGCAACAGCACCCAGTCAAATTACTTTCAAAATATTCAACAGCTTACCTGTGTAGCTGTTTGGAAATTGAGTCAGGGTGTTCAGAGATCGGTCGATCCCAACACGAGCGAGGTGTGGGTGGAATTTAGTTGGAGATGGGCGGGGCATAGCTGAAACCGGAAAGGTCCATTGTTTCATTTATTTGTATCTGGTCGTTGTTTTTATAACTAGCGTAGTTTTTTCTTCCATATTTTATGCATCTACAATTTTCGTCATCAATTGATAATTGTATTTCTCTTATGGTAATTTTTGTTTGGAATAGCATCTTAAGATACATATGTATGTACCAAGTACTTGTAATACATGTATGTTTAATTGTGAGCAGATAAACCCTGAAATCATATTTCAGATTAAAAGCTCGCATATAGCTCCACTGTTGAATATTTTGAAATTAATTTGCCTGGAAGCTCTTTCTGCCAGAGTAATATTAGTATCACAATATTCAACATAATCTTGTATTAATAGTAGGCCTATGTAATGTTTAGTTGAAATGCTTACCTGCTGGCGATGGATTTTAGACATCTCATAACATGGGCTAAAATAGTCAAGACTTGGCTAAGAAAACGGGCTGTTGGCTAATCTATTGGCTAATAATTTGTGAAGGCCAACTCTGTCACTGTTAAGATAGGATTTTGAAGGTGTATATATATATTGGTTTTTACCCCCTCTAATCGCTAATTTGGTTCCGTTGAATTTGCTCATGGACGATGGCCATCGTGGATTTGTCGAGACTTTGTGACAATACGATTGAATTGAAATGCAGGAAACGTTACCTAGGTCTATTGTTTTCAGGATAACTCGATTGCTCACTTGGTTTGGCGGCTGTAGTTTTCATAAAGAGACATTTTCCTCAAAAGATTACAGGTGTAATATTCACACAAATGCTTCAAAATAAAAATTGTTAACGTTGTATGCTTTTAGATGTTTAAATTATGTGCCGCGATGTATGGAAACGAAATCAATCTTAACATATGACGGTTTCATTTCGTATAAATTAATATAATTTTTTTAAGTTGTGAAAATAAATTAGAGACACCAGTCCCTAATTCAAAATCACAATCAAAAGAATTATATTAATTATGTTAACATTTATTTCGTTTCATTACATATAGGTACACAATTTAAGCCTCTAAAAGGATACAATTTTAACAATATTATTTTACAGCATTTTGGCGTGAATCTGCACCATTTGAGCTAAGATTCTGGAAATATTATGCTGTAGAGGCATTTTGCTAAACTACAGGGGCACACTGCTACACTTCTTCATTGATGCCTGCAGATATTATTATTATTATTATTATTATTATTATTATTATTATTATTATTATTATTATTTTTTTTTTTTTATTAGGGGGCCAAAACAGTGACTGGCCACCTATTGTTTTTGTTCTGTTTTTTATTTTTTCATTTTATTTTTTATTTTTTTATTCCGCCGTTTTATTTGTTCGCGAATAGCGTGAATACAAAAATGCCGGTCAAATTCAGGCTTGGAATGGCAAGAGGGCCTTATTAAGATAAACATTTCACATGTGAATGGATATGATTTTCTAGATAGGTTGGCAGCCATCTTGGATTTCCGGAAAATTTTCCGGCGTTTTAAAAGATCTTCTCCAGAACCACTGAACGGAATGAGCTGAAATTTGGTCAGAGGCAATGGAGAGTGGGTCCCTATAAAGTTTGTTCAAGAGAAGTTAATATCTCCAAAAAACATGAATTTCCGTATGGACCAATCAGCATCAAACTTTCTGGCGGCCATGTTGAATTTTTTATTTAATGGATTTTGATGTCCAAATTGGGCCTATATACGGTTTTGGGGTCGAGAAATCCAAATCTGACATTTTCGAACGTGTTCGATCGACGGTTTGGCTGCCATCTTGGATTCGTTTCCCGCCAAATTCCCCCCATAGTAAAGCAATTGGAAATTTAAAATGCCTTATCCTCGGAAACCGCTGGGTGGATTTCAATTATATTTTGCAGGAAGCATCGTTCGGTAATAGAGATCTGATTTTGTTCAAACAACGCTGGTCGTCATGTTAGGCCGGCAGCCATTTTGGATTTTGTAGTATTTTGGGAAACGTTTTTAAAAATCTCCTCCGAAACCACTTGGTGGATTAATTCAAAACTCAGGAAATATGATCTAGGGCATCCTCTGAACCAAGTTTTGTTCAAGGGAATTTGATTGGTCGAAAACTTGGGTGGTCATCTTGAATGACATAGTTTTCATGAAAACGACGTCTTCTCCAGAACGGCTGAACGGATCGGGCCGAAATTTGGCTTATATGATTAAGGACTGAGGGGCATTATAGTTCGTTCAAGAGAAATTGATACGTCAAAAAAATATGGCCGCCATCGACCAATCAAAATTCGGCATGATTGGCTGCCATTTAGAATTTTTTTATTTGTTGAAATTTGAAACCGTAATCAGTTTTACATAGGTTTTTGGGTCTGCTGATTCCAAATTTGCCATTTTCAATACTGTCGGACGAACGGTTTGGCGGCCATCTTAGATTGTTTTCCCGCAAAAATTGCCAACACTAAAGCAATTGGAGAATTGAATTGTCTTCTTCTCAAGAAGAACTGGGCCGATTTCATTTATATTATTTTTACTGCCATTGTTGACACACGATTGTTTGTTTTTCAAAACCACATTCAATGATGGGTAGACTGGGCGGATAAAGAAGATTCCTACTGTAACCTTCTCACATAATTCAATAAAATTGACAGCATTAATCCAACTTGATCAAATCTAAGAGGCTATTTAGGCTCTAAGCCACCTATAAGAGCCGGGATGCTAGCCGCTTGCCCCTTTGCCCCTCCCCACTTATTATTATTATTTTTATTTAGAAATGGGAAGATGAATACCTTGTATGGGATCCATCGAACAACAGCAATATTACATTATTGCAAATTTCTCCCTCTGTAGCGTGGACACCCGACATTGCTATTTACAACAAGTAAGTATTTCACCAACATATATAACGATCTAACACATGGTTAGATTGTGACTTGTGAGTAAAATGAACTGGACATTATATTCATTTGTTGATGCTATTTATAATGGTCCGTAAGATCCAAAGATAAGTAAAATACTCTGCCTATTCTTTCTTTTACACACATGAGACACCGGCTAAGCATTTCGGATAGCTTATATGTTGTCACTAACTCTTAATAGAGGGATCCATTTCTAGCGATGTCGCGCCCATTTCTAGCTAAGCTCCGCCCACTTCTTTGCGTGTGCTGGAATAGGTGTATATACTTTGAACCACGAACACCTAGACTCCCAATTTCAAGGCAAGAATACAGGTAAGCTGTAAAATATTTTGACATTAGTCAGTCTAGGTGCTTATGGCAACAGCGCCCAGTCGATTTAGTTTGAAAATATTCAACAGTGTTTATTAAATAGTAGACCCATCAAGGCCATACAATTTACATACTTGACGGACCATTCAATGTCCATGGCAGAGCTATTTATTGTGACATTAGTCTACATGTGACGTAATTGAGTATGATGCCACATACTTGATTGACAGATCGAATCCGTCCATTGTTCTTTCTTTCTGTTGGTTGCGATTGTAACTTTATTGGGCTATTGTATTCTGTTTTACAGCGTGAAGGCAGAAGAGGCTTACTGGCCAGGGACATACGATTTATCTGTGACAAGCAATGGTTCCGTTAGTTGGAACTTCCCTTTCATTGTGGAAACCTCATGCAGAATTGATATCAGCAGATTCCCATATGACACACAATTATGTTACTTCAAATTTGGCTCCTGGGGATACAACGGCTACCAAATAGATGTGCAGAACAAGTCCGCGTCTGGTGATACCACGGCCTTTGTAGATAATGGTATATGGGCTCTGCAACAATTGTCCGCGGCCCGCAGCATTAAATACTACAGTTGTTGTAGTGAACCTTATCCTGACATAACATTTACCGCTACACTAAAGCGCAGGTCCCTGTTCTACACAGTCAACCTCATCTTACCGTGCATTCTATTCAGCTTTATTAATCTGTGTACATTCTTGCTTCCAGTGGAAAGTGGAGACAAGATCTCCCTTAACGTTACTTTATTACTTGCTCTTGATGTGTTCCTGCTCCTGGTCGCAGAAACAATGCCACCACAATCTGAAGTTGTTCCTGATATAGGTATGTCATGTTATGTTTTAGCAAAAATGGAGGAATCCAGTTCTTTCTATGCCACGCCCATCTCTAGCTAACCTTCACCCATGATTTGCCCGTGTTGGGATCAATAGATCCTTGCACTTCCTGAATCTCAATTTTCAGAAAACTATGACGGAATCAGCTCTGGAATGACTAATAATTCACCTTTCCAGAGTACCCACCCTTCATATGACGTCATTTGAACTGCGTGATGTGTACAATGACATCATAATGAATGACGTCGATAAGTACGTCACGAACGCATATTTTAAGACGGCCTATGCGTTGTTGTACAAATCGTTTGCTTTTACTATTTAATCAATATTCTGTTGAATATTTTGAAACTAATTTGACTGGGTGTTGTTGCTGCCACAGGCAGCAACAGCACCCAGTCAAATAAGTTACAAAATATTCAACAGCTTCTCTGTAAAATTTTCAGGTAATTAATAGCTAGGGAATTTGGGGATCGATCAATCCCAACACGGCGAGATGTGGGTGGAGCTTAGCTAGTGATGGGCGGGGCATAGCTAAAAATGGAAAGGTCCATTCTTAATCATTCAACTCAACTACTTTCTCTAATGAATCTGTGACGCGTATATAATAGCGAGATGAATTTCTAGCGATGCCACGCCCATTTCGAGCTAAGCTGCTCCCACTCTGTATGCTGCACAATTCTGAATAGATTCCCGAAATCACAGAATCTGAATTTCAAAGCAAGAACAGATGTAAGCTTTTGAACATTCTGAAAGTAATTTTACTGCGAGCTGTTGTTGCCAGAGTCAAATTATTTTCTAACTATTCAACAGTATGTTTATTAAATTAAAAATTAAAAAATTAAAATTCTTACATTTCAAACCTTTTAGACCGGACCTACGTCATAGAATTGTGACGTCAGCTAACAATTAGAAAATTCAAATTGTTATCTTTCAACCTTTTAGGTCGGGCCGGACCTACGTCATAGAATTGTGGCGTCCGCTAACAAGTTACATATTTTGATTATGATATCAGAGACTATGTTTCAACCGACTCCATATGAACACACGATACAGGACTAAAATGATGTAAATTCGTTAGATGATACACCGAGACCTGCCATGAAATGTGTTCCATCAACGTTCATACATTCACTGACCCATTCTCGTGGGTGACATGTCATTGTTTCTATGCTATGAGGATTTACCAAATGTTGATATGAGAATGTCTCTGCCTGCGAATTCGCGCATGATAGAATTTTCGACAGAATGCTGGGTTGGCTATAGGCCGTCCTTCATGTCTGCCTAATATCGTACAATCAGCTGGCTCAGTGAAGGGCCATTGGAAGTTAGAATACTATGTTATGTGATATAAATTAATAAAGCTTGTTTTCGTAGTTTGGGTAGCTGTACTGCAAATTAGTTTCATGGCTTGAGATTTTGACTCAGTTTATAGGATCCAATTCTGTAAAGTCAATCAAAGGCTCATTCCAGTTAAAACTATATTTGGTAACCACAATCATCTATGACAATTTTCCGATTCAAGTAATACCCTGTTATATCAAATAGAGAGAAGCAACAGACGACTGGCTAATGGACTTTATCCAGTTTTCCTGACATTTCATTTCCAATCAACGTTTAACCATTTAATAGCTAAATTTGATCATGAAATACAAAGAAAAGGCTTATTGTATGTCCATTTGCGGGCTAAGAGAACTGTTTTTGAAATTTAACCACTGGAATTATTAGCTCGGTTAACGTGCCAGTCATTCCAGTTGTATGTTTTAAAAGAATATCCTTCTCTTAACCAGCAAATGGCATTCACCAAGACGACCGAAAAGTCCGGCTTGGTTATTAAAGGGTTGAATGATATTAAATCATAGTTGGTTTGAATTAAATATATGTATATTGGAATAGACAGTCGGTATCAAATTTCCATTTGACACAACTTTCGCCAAATTTAAGTTCACACTTTCACATTGACGCCTATCTTTATCTTAATTGGTCTCAATGTGGTTGAATTAGTAGCGCCCAATGACGGTGGACAAGCATTTAGCTTTGACGATGCCATATCCGAAACTTTTACATTGTATATGTATGGCTCGTATATTCACCATCACCAACGTTGATGTGATTTACTATATATTCATAATAAGGTTTGTTATATTTTATATCTTATAGCCTATCACAAGTATCTATGTTTTTCAGGTATATATTTCATAGCTTGTAATGGCATTATAAGCCTGTCAACCATCTGCAGCGTATTCATAATTCACCTGTACTACAGAGGGTCACGTGGTCAAAACGCCTCTATCTGGGTTCGTAGATATATCATATTCAGCATGGGACGGTTGTTGGGATATAGCGAGACACTCGTTACTAAGCCAATCTGCACTTGCCGATCTACAAAGGTAAGCTGAGGCCAGATGTCACGCTGGACTGGTTTTAAATATTCAAGTTTTCTTATGTACATATCTTTACAATCAGCAAAATTCAAAGCCAATAAAGCAAACACGTGTATTTTCTACTTAGCGATGGGGTCTGCCATCACTACGCTGGGGAACCCATCATAAACAATAGGCATACTTCCATTCCCACACAGTAGTCAGGGCACGCAATGGACCAAGAGAAGAGACTAACAGAACAAAGTAGTAAATTACTATTACCACGTTTAAAAAAACGTCGGGGTTGGGGGGGGGGGTGGGTTTGTAATCACCTCCGTCTGTCCGTCACACTATATCCTCCCAAACAGTTTGTGGAAATTCAACCAAATTTGGTATGCGTGTTACCCATGTGATTCGGCTTTGCAAGACAATATTTACATTTGGTTCCGCCCACAGGGCGGGGTAGGCGTCAAAAGGTCAAATCACCTGTAACGCAACTCCTCTGAAACCGTTAGACGAAACTCAACCAAATTTGATATGTGAGTTACCCATATGATTGCGGAGAGCAGGAGCCCATTTACATTTGGCTCCGTCCCCAGGCGGCAGGAGATAGGTCAAAAAGTCAAGTTTTAACCCGCGGAAATCGATTGAAACCGTTAGACAGAATTCTACCAAATTTTGTATGTGAGTTACTCATATCACATGAGCCGCAGGAGCACATTTACATTTGGCCCCGCCACCAGGGTGAGTGGGGGGATCTGGGGCAAACGTAAACAAATTGATTGTAATGCTACTCCTCCGAAACCATTGCACGGAATTCAACCAAATTTGGTGTGTGAGTTACCCATATCAATGTGGAGTAGATGAGCACATTTACATTTGGCCTGCCTGCTTTGGGACGTGGAGGGGGGGGGGTTGCCTTGGGGGTAAAACGGTCAAGAAATGTATTGTAGTGCACCTCCTCAAAAACTGTTTGACGGAACTCAACCAAATCTGGTATGTAAGTTGCCCATATCAATGTTGAGTGCATGAGCACATTTACATTTGGCCCCACTGCCATGGGTGTGCGGGGTGCAGTCCAAGTGTCAAGAAATTTATTGTAATGCAACTCCTCCGAAAACATTAGACGGAATCCAACCAAATTTAGAATGTCAGTTGCCCATATAAATATGGAGTGGATGAGCACATTTACATTTGGCCCCGCGCCAGGCGTGGGGAATGGGGTCAAAAGGTCATTAAATTGATTGTAATGCAACTCCTGACACTGTTGCACGAAATTCAACCAAATTTGGTATGTGAGATACGCATATGATTGCGGACTGCAAAAGGGCATTTAAATTTGGCCCCGCCTCCTGACCCCCCCCCGCCCCAACCCCGTCCCCATCCCCACGGGTGGATTCCGGGGTGTGGTCAAAAGCTCAAAGCGGTGACCGTGGAGATTTGTGATGATGCGTCATCGACCGATCAATCTAGTTATTATTATTATTATTATTATTATTATTATTATTATTATTATTATTATTATTATTATTATTAATGTTCTTTGTATATTCAGTTTGAAAAATGTCAGAGAGGTCTTTATGGAAACCCAATTAGGAATATCAACAGGCTTGCTGACACGCCGAATATACCTATGAGAACGACATCCCTATCTTCTACTGAAAATGTAACATGTCCATCATCTGTGCCGTATGTATCAGGCGAATCACGCCACGCAACACTAAGCTCTCTGGCATCAGATACTACGCTCGAGGTAGATGGGAAATATGATATTATGGACCCAGTATTAGAATGGCAAAATGTTTCGTTGGTAATGGATCGGTTTTTCTTTGTAATTTTTACACTCGCAACTATTTCATTGACATTGTACTCATTGTCTCGTATTGAGTAATGGCACTAGTATGCAGTATTCACGACCACATGTTACAATGCTTAGAACATCGGATGCGTGTTATAAGAGTCGATGTAATAATACATTGTTTAACCCCTCGTGTGTCAACAGTGCCTCAAAGCGCTCAAAATGCTAACTATATTAATTAACCCTTTAAATCTCTAGATATCTCAACGAAAAGCGCAATTCTCATTCAGTAAATGTCCATTTCGAGAAGATAATGTGAATAAATTTGCCACAGAAATGTTCAAAAATAACTTTCTGTTGCCACACGTTTTGTTCAGTTTGATCATTAAATGGTTAATATTCAAGAAAATACATTGATTTGACAGTGTGAATGTGCAAGCCAAGAGAAGACTATTTTTTAAAGTTTACTACAGGAATGACTGGCTCAGTTACAGAGCCAGTCATTCCAGTGATAACCAAAAATTGTCTTCTCTTGCCCTGCAAATGTACATCACTCAAGAGCACTGTAGGTGGCATTTTGCATGTTTAACCATTACAAGATTATAAGCTGAAACAGGAGGCGTTAACAGAATGGCCACATAGAGAATAGTATTTATATTTCAATCTATTTCAGCTACCAATGTTTTGTATTCTCAGCCTAATAAGTTTCATCGTACCTGGATTTTCATACTATGTATGGAAAAGGTGAAGTCAGGAAATGCGTGATATATTCACATATGTTTGTGTCCTTGTGTACGAGATTCGCACCTTTGCATCGATTTCGTATTACTGACCATGTGCTGTTATTTGAACCATACATGTACATATTCAACAAAAATGAAATTTTAACAAAAAATCGCCAAAATTATTCGTTTTTATGTTATTTATGAATTAAACAAAATTGACTAATTTACACAACCTCTACAAATATTAAAACTATTTGAAATCGTCAACACCTGGCCTTTTCCTGCATCTCATTAATATGGATGGTGTCTGAATAAGCTGTTGTTATTATTCACAGGATGACGTCACACCACAACAATCATCCCCCACCCCAATGACATCATTCCGTGATTCTTGGGGGGGGGGGGGGGAATTGAAAGAAAATTAATTTCCTGGGAAATTGAAAGAAAATGAATTTCCATGACGAAAAGTTCTATTTAGGAATTCGGAAATAAATTTTATTTTAATTAAATTATACAAAAGCATCCCCCTACTCTGTTTGTGGTTCCCTATAAAGGTGCATATTCACAACAAAATGCCTGAAAATAAAATGGTTAAAATAGTATACTTTTATATGCTTAAATTGTGTACCTAGGTGTAGTGAAATGAAATAAATGTCAACATATGATGCTTTTATTCCATATAAATTAATAATTTTTTTCGTTGTGAAATTTAATTAGAGACACGAGTCCCGAATTCAAATTTACAACTAAATAAATTATATTAATTTATATGGTACAAAATCATAATATGTTAAGATTTATTTCGTTTTAATACGTCTAGGCACACAAGTTAAACTTCTAAAAGTATACTATTTTTCCAAATTAATTTTCAGGCATTCTGCCGTGAATATGCATCTTTAATGTGCTTAGTAATTTCTGTAAACCGTAGGATACCACTTTGTATCTATAATGGGACAGAAGCACAATATCATTATCACTTTATAGACATCATTGTGTATTATTTGTTCATTTACTTTAGCCTATTTAGCTAAATAGGTACTGCTGGTATGATTGTATATCTGTACAAGGAAAGCCGCCTTGTAAATGATCAGTGTGTTTATTTCTTTCTGTGAAAATTGTATTTTGACTGCTGGGGATATCCATCATGGAAATACATAATGGAGGCATCCAGTTTTAGCTAGTCCCCGCCTATCTTTAGCTAAGCTCCACCAACACTTCACCCACACTTCGCCCATGTTGGGATCGATCGATCCCTGACTATCAATTTCCAGAAAACTATACGGGTAGGCTGTTGAATATTTTGAAACTAATTTAATTGTGTGTTGCTGCTACCTACTTTCGATAGGTTTCCTCCCCAGACCGAGTTATCATCAGGAAAACAATTTTCCAAAATGACTGCCGGTGGCTGGCGGCCATCTTGGATTTCGAATCATCGTCAATTTCGATACATGTTCTCCCCAGACCTAGTCAAACCACCCTATGAAATTTCAAAGCGATCCGATAAACGGTAACGGAGTTATCATCCGGAAACCACTCTGCCAAAAAATCATGGCGGCGTCCGGACGGGCGGGCAGAGAATTGGCCGGCAGAGTGGTTTCCGGATGATAACTCCGTTACCGTTTATCGGATCGCTTTGAAATTTCAGAGGGTGGTTTGACTAGGTCTGGGGAGAACACGTATCGAAATTGCACCAGAATGACCAGAAGATAGCAAATAGCTTGCCTGTATATTAATTGTACAGCACAGCATATTAGGCTTGCGTGATTACGTGATTAAATCGAAAATGGCGATTATGTTTTAAATCGTGAAATTATATGATTAAAAATTAAATAATCGAATAATCGTGACTATTTTCTATTGCATAAAATATTTCAAAACCTAAATTTCAATTACTTTTTAATTCGATCAGTCATCAAACATGGCATTTTACTTACTGAATGTGTGCCCATTTGCAGGGCCAGGCATTCCAGTAATACATTTTCAAAAATAGTCTTCTCTTGCCCTGCAAATGGACTTTTCTAAACATCATTGCAATCTTAGTCATTGATATTATGTTGATGTTATCTCTTGGTAATTTGTGGAAGCTGATTAATCGAGTAATCACGATTACTTTTTAATAATCGATCGCGATCACTCAGCTCAATAATCGCACAAGCCTACAGCAAATGGTGAATCACGGGATGCAGTCTCATCTTGAAATTTGCCAATTTACTTGGCTAATCAAAATACTGTACCCATGGTACGACCCAACGGGCTAGCATTGCTTCGGAGAAGCATATCTGTATTTGTATATGGAGCTCCATCCCCGATGGGCTGGGCTCACCCCTAAAGCAGTAGGATAAGGAATGCCAATTTAATTTCATGAAGTTCAATATTCGAGACTAAGGATGCAGGCGAATACAAGCGTTCACACGGTAATCATCTCACAGCAAGATGTGATGTAAAGTAATAGAAGTAATAAAAACCCGGAACTTGTTTGCTCAACGTTCACAAAGACAAGTCACGCACGCGCGCAGTCACGCACCTGAGCCCACGCACACACACACGTTGACAACGAAGCTATATGAAGAAGGTGCACAACTAATATTTATAGTGAAATGGCCCATGCGTAATGTTAATAAACCTTTAGCGGCAGCGCATTAAAGTGTGGGTGACACGACTGGTATAGCTTTGCATAAATAGATCACACATGTGTCAATATTTCCGAAAATACACACCGATTCACTTGAAGCGTTCGCAGTTAATAACAAAAACAACTTTTGTTCGATGTCTGACAGACTGCAACCAACACGCTGATCGATTCCCAACTCAAAATGTATCACCTGCATGGGAAGTAAATCACGCTAATTTATTTGCTCAGACGGGTCTTATAAAAGGAAATTTATCTCCCTTTCACCATAATTTGTGGGATTTTCAAATACTTCTTTGATAACCAATTTAGAGGAAATCTGTCTGTTAAATAAAAAAAAGTAACAAGTACGAGTGTATTCAGCAGGAAAAACTGTACTAGAACCAATTACAAACATAGTGTGTACTAAAGGTAATTTCGGCGACACCACTTTCGACATCTGCCTTGTTTGTTATTGATTCCTATGAGGGCTCTGTTAGCCGTCACTGGAGGGATGTATAAGGAGTTGGCTTATCGATTGCCGAGATTGAAAACGTTGCAATCAGAATTCCCGTTTTGCGCGTTTTCCAACTTGCATTTCTTGCTTGTTTCTTACTGTATGCTTGCCGAATTTATCTGCGCGAGACCGATGTTGATTGTGTTTCAAATATATTGTATAAATGGCTATAAAAATTGTGTTTGCATACAGACTTTAAGACTGAACTATAAAGTCTCACTACCTGGTATTAACCTGCAGTGCAATAAACGAAATCACGGATTTCTTTTTTCACGACAGAGTAGTTGTACTTACCTCCCTAACACTCGATGATATTGCCAGAATTCGTCAGTTAATTTGGCGGGAGGGAGGCGAGGTCAAAAGACCAGGTCATCCGTTGCGCATTTTTGCGCATGAAGCACTAACATCTGAAATTGTGTGACACACACAATCTGGTAATGATTTGACCATCGGATAACACAACCGATGGTGAGAGAAAATACCGTATGTCAAATGCCCTCCACCCCCTCCTTTTGGGAAAGGCGAGGCTATGACCTCAATGTCCCATACGCTCCTTAAGTACTGGTGCTAAATACTACAGGACACGAAACAAAAGGCTTCATTTTCGTATACTCTCAGTAAATGAACCACATAATACACAGATACCATTACCTTTTCATTAAAAAGGGTAATACATCGTGACAATAAATTATGTAACAACAAAAGGCAGTACTGACCTTATGCATGAAAGCTGTATCCATCCAGTCCACTTCAGTGAAGGAGAAAATGATACACGATTATGCGGTTCTTTCCACAATTAAAATGTGCTGTCTGAAGACAGCAAGTGCAACTTATCTACAATATATACACCTGATCATCATTTGAAAATCGATAAGGCAAGAGGATTAGTGGTGTCACGGAGGTAATGGTTGGTAAAACTTGACTCACAGTGCCACTGACCTACCGACATAGTCATCCACCGGCACCCAGTTAAACAGGGTGGTGGATGCCACTACACCACAGACACTGCGAGCCTTGGCTAAGTCAACTTGTTTACAAGTGGTGGATTTGTGGCAAAATTGAATACATTCCATAATCCACTTAGATATAGTGTCTTTTGAAGCCTTGCCCTGGGGTTCAATATAAGACAACCGTAACGAGGATGGTCCTGTACATTCACAAGTATATCTCACATTCTATGTTAAGTTGTGTGTGTAATTGTATATGTATGTTTAATGTTAGGTGTCCGCCACCACTATAGGCAATGCGTTCGGCGGACAACCTGTATTGAGAATATGTAAATTGGTATCCAAGAAGCAAATAAATAATATCGAATCTTGAATCTTGAATATTGAATGTCCACGGCTTCAATGGGTGTGCCCAGCAGAAAATCCTCTTCCTCCTGTCCATGATAGATTGCCTCTGCATTAGCAAAGAGCGCTAACCCGGGCTGGCCAGGGAAGGTACCGTAAGAGGAAGTGGTACCTCTAGGGCGTGGACTCACCAGGTGCGAACCTGGCTCCAGCGGCCCTGGCCCAAGATCAACGAACGAGGCAAGTCTCCAGCCGGGATCACTTAGGCCTGCTCCAGGATCCATTGGCAAGTTGGCGGGCCTTCCAAGATCTACTGAAGCCACCATTGATTCTGGAACATTTTCGGGCCACGGACCACGACGGACACCAGAATAAGCGGTGGGGATTTTCTGCTCAGGGGCCAATGAAGAAGACAATAAAGCACCCGGCCCAGGGAGCATGCTGCGAAGCAGCTCTGGAACCAGATCTTTTATTGTCTATTTCATCTCCTCCATCATCTCTAACCTGAAAAACTCCATTCTGAGGAAACGGAGGCCTTTCTCTTACCCTTCCCACTTACACCCTTTTTCTTACACTTCTCCTCCTCCGACGCCTTATCCTTCGCCTGTAACAACAAGAATTCAGAGAATAAGTCCGCCCCCCCACCCCCCCCCCGGATATCACATTTTAATAATGGACCGTAAGGTGAACATTTAACACACAGGTGAGGTGCAGACTTAAGCTTGATAGAACCGGCACAAGAAGGCTTCTGAAAAAAAATGACAAGACGGCGACAATGAGTTAAAGTTTCTTTTATATATTTTTTAAATTAAATAAACACCCATTTAAAGAGAGAGAATTCACCTACAGGCCATAACAGGACGGATGGAAAAAAGATGAACAATCTACCTCAAGGAGGATATTAATAATAATAACATGGCTGATTATGGCGTCATAATTACCATAATAGAAATAGACGAACAACTTCCAGGTGTAAGACGAATTGTATTCAAATACAAGAGCATACTAAACAGTAAATGAACACAGTAATAGCTCATGATAATGATACAGATAAACAGTATGACAAAAAATATTGGCAGCAAATAATCACAAATATTTCTAAAAATATTAGAGTACCATATAGCATAACTAGAGTATCTGCGTCTTTAGCAAAGGCATACTACCGCGTACTTCTCTTGGAAACTCCACCAGACGAACAACTCCTCTACACCACTCACTTACTTATAAAGGGAGGGGAGTGACCAAATGGCAGAATAACAAGCTGGCTCTTATGGGAGCTTATATCACCCTGGGAAGTCTTTTTTCCTAACATTTTATAGGGAAAGGGTGGAAACAAACCCTCTTAGATGTGTGCAAACCTCCTGACAGGAACCTGTGTACACAAACATAGAAATTAGTATTTTATGGCGCCAGATAATAATATACCAGTTTTCTGTATGCCTATTACGTCTATACCGAGTCACGGAAATAGATAACATCGCGTAATTAAGATGAAAACTGCACTAGAAACCACCTGATAACTCGGTCCTGCAACAGCCTCAGGCGGAGTATGATGTTCAGACATGTCCAACACCTCTTAAAACAATTTTCCCTAGATATTTGAGCAAAAACGTAGCAAACAAAACAAGTCAACCAGCATGTGGTTTAGCCCAATAGTTAAGAATGAGGCAGTGTCAGTCTGTGTATGCGCGAGGTTGGAGCTGGCATCCGGCAGACTGTCACCTTTCTTTTTTAAATCTGGGGGTTATTGAGTGAAGGTCGATATTTAGGAAATATCATAGTGTTAGGGACGTAAGTATATCTCCTGAAGTGAAATGACTACTGGCACACCAAGTCTGACAGAAAGGCAAATCGTTCAAGCATAAACAAAGTTCAAAGTCTAAAAAAAGGTTTTCAAAATCAAGTACATTAATAGGACGTATAATCACTTAATAGCAAATCAAAACATTTTATCTACATTGGACAAGTCTTTGTTGATTAAATTGTCATTTGAAACAAGAGATCCAATGGCCTGTACCACTTACATGGATCAAAGAAATTTCAACGAGAGAGGCCATCGCCTATAAATAGGATCTTTAAGGATTTGGGAAGAATTGCCACAAAAATAAGGATGCGTCCTACCAAATTTGGTTAAAATCAGTCCAGTGGTTTGAGACATTTTAGATTTCCCATTGCTGTACTATGGAAGTATTAGCAAATGATGAGGAATGCTTCTGTAATAATTGACTTCCCAGTCCCTCCTGACGACACCAGATCCATCCTGGACAGCTGAGGAGAGACGTACGAGACGGTGGCTGCGCGGCCACAACTGGTGCCAAATGTGGGGCCACAACGGCATATCTGAATGATAGCTCCGCCAACTGGATGCCACCCAGGTATTACGATGTCCACTTCTTTCAACCCACACTGTCTACACAAGAGGCAGATGGAGCATACCACCTCCACTGGAAAGCCACGCCTAGACAGTACCATCCGTGACAACGTACAGATCATCCGCACGAAACATTCCACCCTGACGAAGCCAATCCTGTTTTGGGACTTCCATAACAAGACAGCTAGAAACATAGCTATCAACTTTAGAACATGTCGTCTGGATCCTTGCCCCCTGCAACATTGTACTGTCCACGGGTGAACCTGTCCTAACGCAATCACAGACTTAACACAGTCACCCCGCTGGAATATGATCGTGAGTCGCCTTGGGAAAACTACCTCTGTCAATTCATCTTAGCAGCTCAAACCACGCTCTCTGAAACCCTTCCTGCCTTAGAAACTGTCCGCCTTCCTCGCTCTAGCTCTCTTAGATGTCATTGTACTGTTCAAGGTGCCCAAGCCCTCGCCCCTATTGCTACTGGGGCTCCAATCACCATCCTCAGCTCCCGCCTTTACGCCACCATGCATGAGAGCGTGCATCCGCGCCTGATAGAATCCCGCAATAACCTTTGCAGTGCTGCTGGAACCCCGGTGGAAGTTGCAGGAACCGCCAACCTCACAAACCAAATCCGTGATCTTCGATTGATACAACGGATCATTGTAGCTAATATCACGAATGATGCCCTGCTTGGTATCGACTTTCTAAAAAACTGCTGAGCTATAGTGCACCATGCCCGCCAGGAACTAGAAATTGATGGACGCCAAATAGCCCAAGGTGAATGGTCCACCCTTCACCATACTTGCGCGCTCACCCTCTCCAGTACCATCATGCTTGACACCGAGAGATTCTTTGGGTCTCTGTATTGAACCTCCACCTCCTCACTCCTGATGCTATTCTGGAACTTGATAAAGACTACACAAATAATTGAGATACCCTGCCAAAGAGAAATTGTCAGCCTCCGCGATCCCAATCACATCCCCTAGAGTTTTCAATACGTCTGCCCGCGCCATTACCTTGGAAGCCAGATAAATTTGCAGCCAAATTTTCGAGTTAGCCACGATACAAGATGAATGTCACCGTCAAGATCTGTTCTTCTGCCTAGTGGAGACCAGTTCATCCCAACCTCTGCCTCCCCATTTTCAAGACCTGTATACCCACGCTACGAACAGAGTTACCAGGTATACACAATGTTAGGCGAATATGCAAACACCTACTCCAGCGGTGATGTGGACCTGGGAGAAACCCATCTAGTATGACATATTGACACAGGAGATTACAGCCCCATTAAGGAACCTGTCTGTCATCTCCCCATCAAGAAAGAACAAGAAGCACACCAACAAGTAATGGAAATGTTACAATCCCGTGTGATGGAGCCATCTAATTCACTGTGGGCCAGTCCCATCGTCTTGGCCAGTAAGACGGTACTTTCCGCTTTTGTACTGACTACAGGACTCTAAACGACCACAGTGTCAAGGACGCATACCCTCTTCCCCGGATAGACAAGACCCTAGACTCCCTCACTTGAGCCACCTGGTTCAGCACACTTGACTTGGCCAGTGGATACTGGCAAGTTGAAATGGACGACCGTGACAAAGAAGACACATTTTGTCTGTCATGACAGCCTTTTTCAATTTAGAATCATGCTCAACTACTAATGGAATGAATACTCTGTAAATTACAGTGAAAAACTTGCCTTTGCTACTTAGATGACATAATCATGTTTGGAACTACTTTTACCAACGACGACGACGAATTTTTGAGATGTGCTCTACCGCTTTTCCACCGCCAACTTGAAATTAAAGACAAAGAAGCCATTTGTTCCGCGAAGAAGTGGATTTGATTGGTCATGTTGTTTCTGCCCAGGGCATCTTACTTAACCTGCAAAAATATCCAGCATAACCACCTGGAAAACATAAATCCCTATCATGGGAATTCACAGTTTCTGGGACTTTGCCACTATTACCCCGCCTACGTACCCAAGTTTAGCACAATTGCCGCACCCCTCCCCCACCCACCCAACAGTCCCCCCCACCCCACCCCTTGTCAACTCAGAGAAAAAGATCACCCTTTCAAAAGAATGTGAAGCCGCCTTCGGACTCCATAAAGAAAAATTAGTTACCACTCCCGATACTTGTGCATCTGGACCCATCATACCAGTTCATCATCGATACTGATGCCCCCAGCATCATTGAAATGGTAGAAAGGGAGATTTCATCATTTCCCTTCCTCTCCGCCAAGCAAAGGGATGTCGACCATTCATGCACCACTCAAGAACAGGAACACCACCTTGGCCCAGTCATGAACTGGCTACACAAGCATGAACACCCCTCTCGCAAACAAATACCATCCAATTCTAGCACCACCGAATAGTATCACCAACTACTAGAGGAATGTTGTCTACACAACGGAATACTTTATTACCTTATTACCACGACTACCTTGTATTACCCCAAAATTACTGTGAAGCCATCATGGAAGAATTGCATGATTGCGTAGGACATTTCACGCATGACCAGAACGACCCCGTTTCCCATTAGATTGGTAGTGATGCCTGTGAAAATATGGACTGCTAAATGTATCCCATGCCAAAGACGCATCACCAAAACCGCATTGCCGTGCTACAAACCTATATACATCACTTCAGCATGTCGCAATTGATGTGTTGGGATCGCGTACCTCCTCAGAACATGGGAACCACTACATACGCGTCTTCCAAGATTATTTCACCATATGGACAGAAGCCTTTTCCCTTAAAAGCCAAGAAGCTGCTACCATAGTGGAACACTTGTAAACCAAGTATTCTCCCGCTTTGGAATCCCCAGAGAATTGCATTCCGACCAAAGTCACATAGGTACTGGCTGGCCGGACAAGAACCTTTTATGTGACCCCATGTGACGTGCAATGCGATTAATTGTCGCGATCGTCCTTTCACACCACTGACCTATATTCTTCCCGAATTTGGCTTGCCTCTTTCTGCCGAAACAGATTCCACAAAACTTATTGAAACTGCACCACCGCCTGGAGATATGAATCCCATTAACACAAGAAAATAGTCCCTTCTCAAGGACAATGGATTAAGAAACCCAGATAACGAAGAGGGGCTTAAAAGGTTACCCCTGTCTCTACGCCTGCCAGACATTTTCCCTTAGAAACCTGCTCGCAGATTTCCGTTTATCGCAGCTAGGAAAGGAAACTAAGATTTTGGTACTGCTAAATTTCTACAGACTGATGGCTTTCATGATTTACTCATCAACCAATCAGGAAATGCCCAGCCGGTCTGCCTCGAGATATACGCTGTCATAGAGGTGGCAGCTATAGTTTGGCAATGCAGTATAAAAGCAATCATACAGATAAGCTGTTGAATAGTTTGAAACTGATTTGTTGCTGCGTTGCTGCCATAGGCACTTACATGCCATCACACACTATCGCTTGAGGAGACAATATGGTAGCGATCACTTCAAAATTTACGCGATATCACAAAGCAGATAATTATGATACATATCAGAGAATGTGACAGGATATGAATGAAATGGAATCTATAAACCATAATCTATCGGTGCAGTATAACATTTGAGATGAGATTAGCATCTCTATAAGGATTCTTCTGCCATAAACAGCACATGCAAGCAAAAGTACATCTTAATCGGTCTCTAGATCTGACCGACTTCGCCATAAACAATAACATTTCAGATCGCTGTCATCATTGGCAAAGCTTACTGTTGCCCCTTATGTTGAAAAGACGTCATCCGGTCTAATGATTTATGGGTGCATCACAAACAATTACATCTCAGGTGGAGGGTAGTTTTCCACTCTTGTGAATCCATATTTATGAGGTTACCCCAAGGTTGTGCCCATGCTGACCAGATACAACACTGCATCCAGATCATCACACTACTCCCGGGAGGACGAGAACTGCCCATAGCTTCCCAGCGAATCGCTGCCCAATTGATCGTTGGCCACCTCTGCTGATACTTCTTTCTCTCAGGTTGATCTTTCCGCTACATCTTCTGTCACCGTGAATCTGCTATCTACATCTTCCGTCATTCACGATAGTCCGTCCATCATTTCTGCTGCTAGTCGTCCATCCGTCTCTTCCGCTGTTACCAGCCAGGCATCCATGTCTTCTGTTACTGACGAATGCCCTCCGTTTCTAGAACTGTTGCGCCTCAGGCCTCGACACCAGCTAGCTAATCAAACACTGACTATAGCCTCTCAACTCTCATCACCATCGGGAGCTTGTGTCAGGAAGATCAGACAACCGACATTGTTTTCTGGAACAAGGCGCCCTACTCAGGCAGAGCTGAAACAAGATTTATATTTAAGTGACAGCGAGACACAGGTTTCTGACCTAGGCAATATTTCTGACCTAGGAATGGCTACGCCACCCGCATCCTGATATTACTACAGGAGACCGGAATGTCCATTACTGACCGGATTCGACAGTTCGCTCAGCAGATGCGCCCCTTGTTTCCTCCCAACACTGAAGATGCTCTTGTTGCTGTCAGTACATCCACAGTCGTCTCTTCAATTTCGTTTACTGTAACTACCATCAGCTCATTTCCTGTCGCAGTCCCAACTACGACCATCTTTTTTTCACCACCAACTACAGCCGTGACAGCCACCACTCCTTCGCCCAATAGCATCTCTCTACCAGTACTCATTGTCACTATACCTCCAGATGCTGCCATTACGCCCATGCAAGAAACTGTTGCTGCCTCTTATGAACCACCGACCTGTGCATGCGTTTTGGCACTGATTACGCCGATCCAGTCACCCGCAGTACAGGCACCATTCTCTGACCTGCCACAACATTTTCTAAATGTTCCTGCCGCAGTTTCTCCTTCATCTTGAGCAATTTCTGTTTCTTCATCTTCGCCTTCCATCTTAGACTTGACCACATCTCCATTCGCGACTCCTACAGTTATCACAGATGCTACCTGCAATATGGAGCCACCAGTATCACAGCTCCAACAACCACTGACTCCGTCGCCACTTCTGTCATTACTACTGTAGTCACCACCACATCCACTGCTACCACTACCGTAAACATTGCCACCACCAACACAGCCACCATGACCATCACTACATGCACCGCCATCACCATTACAGGGATCTATGCCCCCCCCCCCCCTTGAGATGACCACCCTCTTGACGCAGCTGCCATTGACGCTAACCTTAATGACCTGTTGCAGCTGATCTGCGTCTGCTAAGCTGCCGCCCTGGGAATCGCTGACCCACAGCTCTGTATGTCCCTGCTGCAAAAAAGGAAACTGTACGCCTTTACCTCCATCCTGGAAACAGCTTGTTCCACCACCATCCAAGAGAATCTCTGCACCAGCCTCCCGTGAAGCTGGGAAAGTCAAACGTTCATGTCCACCGGAGCTCTTTCTCACGGGGTACAGATGCCCTTCCTCCACACAACACATCTGCTAGAACAGATACTGCTGCCTCCTCGGCATCAGCTCTACTATTTGCCGTGGCAGCCTAAGTGAGCACCTCCTAACGTTTCCTCTCACAAATGACCGCGCTCGCACAGAGTAATTCCGCCGCCCTGACACTACATCTTCCGCCACCGGCTCTGTTACAGATTTGTCTTGACGGATTCATCTTCTCGTGATCGTCTACCCGCATCATCTTTTCACGTGATCATCTAGCCATATCTTCATCTTCCATGCCAGCATCTTCCATGATTCATCCGCCCACAGTTCGTCATCCTGAAATCTATTTTTCTGTGACAAGGTTACTTTGTCAGCACCTTCTTACGATGATTGTCAAGATAAACTGTATTGTACATATCTATTACTGCTTTAAAAAAAACTATTATTAATATCACTTGTGCTATCATTGATTAGGGGGCGCTCATCAATGGGATTTGGGAAAACAAATTACTTGAAGACTAATAGAGATGAGCAGCTATTTCCATTGTAAATAGGTTTCTCAATAAATAAAAGGAGCGAAAACAAAACATATATAATGGTTGCCCACCATATAAAACAAAAAAACTAAGTCACCCTTCCCCTCCCCATTGTATGAAAAGCCTGCACGACCCACCACCTCCCCACTACCCTCTGGGAAATTGCCTTCAATAGAGATATTGATGGATGGGGGGGGGGGGGGTGGTTGGCAGCGGGAGGGACTAACCAGTCCGGAACCAGTAAATGCCATCACAGGCTATGCTACCCTGATGGATGGCAATACCCAAACGCACAGGCGAGAGCAAGTGTCCAAGACATCATTTGCTTCCCCTGAGCATGTGCTGGGGCACTTGGAGTAACCCAGTAATAGACAACTGTTTTCATAGGGCTGGACAAGGCCATGCAAACTGGGTAAACACTTTTAGTATGTATATACTATCTTGTCACGACTTCTTCCTCAAAACAATGGCCTATGATCACCATGCCTCCGGGGATGTTCGGTACAATTAGAAAGCGCTGGGATTCCGTTTCCTTAAGACAACATCCGCGAGTATATTTTAGAAAGAAGCAATCTCAGGACTGCCATCAGACATCACCTGCCATGATTCAAGAACAACAGATTTGGCCATGCCATTGACCGCCTGACTCTCACTTGGATACAGCCGGAGATCGCACACTTATGCAGGCGACACCTGATTGCCGGAGGTCATATCTAAGATGTTGCTTATTAGTCACAAGATAATGAGATGCAGAGCTGGCTAGTATAAAAGCAGCCAGTTCTGCGCTGAACCTAACTCAGCGCTGATGGTTCGGCAAACGACTCCTGTTGAGGGTCTGCATTGTTCCTGCTCCACTTGCTACCACTTGTGCGACTCTACAGTTACTTTGACCGCTCGCCATGATCGACCAACCACAAAGCCACCAGCACTGAATCTCCTTTTTAAAAGGCCGCTTAGAGGGATTAGCGGCCAAACTAAATGCCTAAATTATTCCACCGCCTTGGAAGACTTTCCGCCACCCCTTGTGCTACTTACGAGACCAGTGCACGAAAACTTCGCGATTTCATCTGATACGGAAGGACTGAACCGGTCCCCACCACGGATGAACCATGGACAGTCTACGATTGGACGACCCAATCACGCCAGGTCAGTGCCCGACTTGCAGCTAGAAGGATGCTATGAGGAATGCTTCCACGACGACCGATTGCCCGGTCCCTCCCGATGACACCAGACCCCCGCCTCGACAGCTGTGGGGACAGGTGCAAGACGGCGGCTGCCTGGCCACATTAATTTCAAATGAATGCATGCATGATAGGGAATACAAATTTTTTGGTAGCCTATCCAGTAAATCATAACTACGAATAGTTTAAACTTATTTCCGTATCAAAGAAGCATTTGGACAAACTCATTAATTGATTGATCTTTTATTTTTATTTATAACAAAATTTATAAAATTGTTGTTAACAATTTAATATAACAATATAATGCAACAATATATGGAATAGAGGGATCCATTTCTAGATATGCCCCGCCCACTTCTAGCTAAGCTCGACCCACTTCTTCCCATGTATTGGAATCAATTTATATACTTTGATTCCTGAGTTGCAAGAATTGCAATTTCCAGGTAATTTTGCAGCTAAGCTGTTGATTATTTTGAAATAATTTGATTGTGTGCTAACATTATCCAGTCAAATTAGTTTCAAAATATTCAATAGACTCATTAAATAGTAGACATACGATTCGTAAACTTGACGGAGACGGAGTTACATATTGACTAATTAATATATCATTTGGTTGTGTCTATGTAAGGTATGACAGTGACCACTGTGCGCTCTTAATAGCAATGTATAAGACATTGCATCATGAAATATAGTTATCACAGATATTTAGTGCATAGAAAGATGGAAATAATAACTAGATAGTAATAGTACATGTCAGCATATGTTGACATGCATGCATAAGTAAGTAGTAAAATATACCTTTGATTTTGATTTTCTGCATGTGAGTAAACTGCTACAAAAATCACAAAATACATGTCCCTCGAGTATCAAGAGGCTACCTATAGTGTAAACACATACATAAACACACACTTCACTGACTGACTGACTGACTGTCTTTTATCTCTCTCTCTCTCTCTATCACATGATGGACGCACGCACGCACGCACACACACACGCACGCACGCACGCACGCACGCACGCACGCACGCACGCACACACACACAGACACACACACATTTGACCTTAGATTCACATGGCACTTTAGCATTCTACGGCCAAATTTTCACGTTCCATTATTCAGGATATAAAAGTATGATACTGGTACCATTAAGTGTTCACATTGAAAATGCTGTTGTTTATCCCTTTAACACTCAAGCCTGCCAAGATAGCTTAAGCAGTGGTCTTATAAAATGTCCATTTGCAGAGTAGAAGACTGTGTGAAAATTTATCACTGGAATAACTAGTTCAATAACCGAGCATTATTTCAGTGATAAATATTCAAAAATAGTCTTCTGGTCTACAAATGGACATTTTCTATGAGAAAATGTAAGTTTTATTGTTTATGACAACAACATGAACCCCTTTCACTTTGCCCAGGTTCTTTTGGCTCCAGAAGGTTAAGATTAATGTTGGTCCAGGGGTCTTGACACTTCTCCCTAACATTTAAGGCTCCCGAGCCTACATGCATGACATGTTCTTAACTCCAAAGTGATTTCAACATATATGGGCGAAATATCTGAAAATCATTACAAAATGTATTGAGGGAATGTTCATTATTAGTTCTAATAAGGACACTAGAATGGAGGATCCAGTTTTGGCTATGCCCCACCCATCTCTAGCTAAGCTCCACCATCGCTTTGTCTGTGTTGGGATCAATCGATGCCTGAGTCTCTGAGTCTCAATTTCCAGAAAACTATACGAATTGTATGTCTTTAATATTTATTAACATTCTGCTGAATATTTTGAAACTAATTTGATTGGGTGATGCTGTTGCCTATGGCAGCAACAGCACCCACTCGAATTAGTTTCAAAATATTCAACAGAATGTTTATTAAATAGTAAAGATATACAATTAGTACAACAATGCTTAGTCCGTCATCAATTAAGCGTTTCTACATCTCTGATTATGACATCATCCTACACATCACATAGTTGATTATGACATCATATAATTGATGGATAAACTGGAAAGGTCTGTTGTAGTGATTCACTGCATCACAAAGGATACACCTGCCCTTTGACACCAACCGAAATTGTTCTGTAAAATATTGCACAAACCCTGGTGCTTTTGATACACATCACATGGTCAGCCTAAGATACACACACATCACAAGCTTTGTGACCATAGAATGTTGAGAATACAGACTGGAGAATAACTAATGTTCATTGAACTACAAAAAGTAGGTCACAGTGACCTACTTTTGATATATGACATATTTAGCTCAACATGTCTCCATAAAGCAAAGCTGGTTACTGTATATAAAAAGTTTCATTAAAATCGGAAGAGCCACTATTAACTAATGAGTTTTGAAAAAATCGAATGCAAATGACACGTCGCCACCAGACACCACCGGATGCCATAATAAGTAACCCCATTGTCTCGCTTTCCCTATGGGGCGAGACAAAAACTACAGGTCAGACAAGAAATTTCTATGATGTTCAGTGTACCATGAAAAGTAGGGAATACTGACCATCTCCAGAGATGTAGGACATCTTTAGTTTAAAATGCATCCATACACCAAGTTTGATTACTGTATACAAAACACACTTGTAACTTCAGCATGGACAAGAATAGGCTATGATGTTGAGTGAACCGTAACTAGTAGGGTCAGGCTAACTGCTGCGAATATCTATGACACACCGTTAGCCTGCAACGTATCCACAAACAAAATTGGTTATTGTATACTAGAGACTAACTACACCCTGGTTAAGAATCTCCTATGATGTTCTGCGAAACATGGAAAATAGGTCAAGTTGACCTACATTTGCTATGGGATATACCACTACCCTACAATGCATCTATTCACCAAGTTTGGTTAACCCTTTAACACTTATATCAGCCAAAATCGCTTCTGCAGTGGTCTTGCGAAATGTGCATAAATTGCAGACCAAGAGATCATTTTTGAAAATTTACTGCTGGAATGACTGGCATGATAACCGAGCCAGGCATTTCAGTGGCAAATTTTCAAAAATAGTAATTTCTTTGTCTGACTTTCTTGAACAAATTTGAGTGTTAAAGGGCTACAGTATATTACAAAGAAGAAGGTGCAAGGGCATGTGGCGCTCACCTGGAGCATAAGCCTACCACACTAGGGTTCTTTCAGACAAGTTCTGTTGCAATCAGGCCAAACCGTTAATGAGTTTGAAAATCTAAGATGGCCACACAAAAAAATGACCAATACAATTTCTGCATAACAGTTTACAAGTCTACTGCCATATGGCCATTCAAGACAAGTTTGCTTGAAACTGACAAAGACGTTAATGAAGTGTAGACCGTTTAACGATTTTCAGACGCCTTTGCAAAATCCAATACGGTCACCAGAAAAATTTACCATTGGATTTCTTGTTAGGAGCTTTGAAGCATCCCAACATAGGAGCGTTTTACCGACGTTTCACTGAAATCATGTCAGTTGTTAAAGACGAGTAACATTTTAAAGGATTTCTGGAAAATCTTAGGAAAATCCAACATGGCCACTGGAAAGAATTGACCAATGGATCTTCTGCATATAAATTTTGAAGTTTCTCGCCATAGCGTCAATCGGGCTAACTTTTGTTGAAATCAGTTAAGCCGCTTGTCACAATCTTATAAAATAGAAAGAACATTCTGCGAGAATATGGACTAATCAAACTATCAAATGTGAACACATTCATAAAGGGTTGGTATTTGTAATAGTTTGATTGGTCAGTTAGAGTAATCCCCCCTCGTTCCTGTACGCTAATGATGTTGCTGTGGAAATTATGAGCAAAGTTATTTTGCAAAATGTTTGATCGACTGAAAAAATAGTTTGAGGAAGCGTTTGACCAATTAGATTCCTGCATACAACTTCAACTATGACCATAGAGCCCTTTCAGCCAAATTTGCTTGAAATTTTGCCAATAGTTAATAACTAGATAATGTTAATTGAGTTTCAACTCAACTGGCCTAGTAATTTCAGATGTTTTTATTCAAGATGGCCACTGGTCAAAATGACCAATCGGCTTCATCTGAACAAACACTATGACCAAAGGATTCCAACTGTTAAATATGATTGAAATCGGCCAGTCGTTCTTCAGAAATCATTTAAACCTGTTCCCATTTATTTCCGGAGGCTATAAAAATCCAAGATAGCCACCCATGCATTCAACTGAGACTTTTAAAAGTTCAAAATCTGAAATAGTCACGCCTATAAACCTATATAAGTTAATTTTCACCATCAGAAACAATCAAATAAAAAAATCCAATATCGCTGCCAAACACGCTACATTTTGATTGGTCCATTTTACATAGCAACTTTCCTTGAACACGTTTTAATGGCCCTTAGTTTGTAATCGTATCTTACAAATTTCAGCCCGATCTGTTCAGCAGTTCTTTAGCAGTTAGCCAATCAAAACCACTTGAACAAACTTGGTTCAGCTCTTTCATGAGCTTTGAATTGATCCCAAAAGCAGTGTCAGAGATTTTTAAATGGTCCTAAAAAATTGGCCCAAATTCAAGATGGCCACCAGCCAAATGGGCCGAGTGGGTTCCTTTAAACACACTTGGATCGCTATGCTCTAACGATGCTTCCTGCCATATATAATTGAAAGTAGCCCAGTGGTTCTCGAGAAGTCATTAAACAAGACACATGGACGGACAACGGACGGTCGCCATGATCGTGATGTGACATAAGCACACTTGGCCATTCTTGTCAGGTGAGCTAATAACCAACTGCGCTTCCTGAATAATTTACTCCTAATTTCAATCTAAAAATAGAACTCTGACCTATATTATCAGGAAACTATGTGGGACTGACTTAGTTCTTTTTATAATGGTAGCAACAGCAGCCAGTCAGATTATTTTCAAAATAATCAACAGCTGATCTGTATGGTTATTTTTACAACACACCGGAAAACTATAGATTCCATCGCTATGATTGAGTGTATATACCAGACAGCCTAAGCTTTTTTGATTGGAGAAATATATCATCATTTAGCTTTATTATATCAAGAATTTTATTTGCAGACTTAAGAGAAAGAAATTAGTGGAAAAATCCACTAGCCCAGCAGGCTACCGTGCCAAATTTTTAGTAGCCCCCACCCTGGAAATCTGGTAACCCTGAGAAATGAACAGTGTGGGAAGCGCGGAAGTGTCTGGGGACCTCTCCTGAGAAAATCTGATAATTAGATGCGCTGAAAAGCCATCTCTAGTATTCTAAACTAAAAATGCCTCCTCATGACATTGCATGGTGTATCCAAATTGTGCATATGTATTTATTACGTAATAGTTTATGAAAATGTTCACACCATGTCATCACATTTTCAGTGTTTCTTAGGTACATCATGGATCTTTATACCCTCCACTACTGTCTTCAGACTTTTGACCGGAGGCCCTGTATAATTAATTAAAAAGTTCTCCTTCATCAATTATTGCATTAAATTCTCGTAATGGGGGCATCCATTAATCTCACGACGTGTCAAATCCTGCGAGGATGTATCAAATACACAATCAAACTCCTCCGGCCGGTGGCCGAATTCAATTGTTTGAATGGTGACATTGCAGTTTTCACAGCATTGTATGTCATTATGAATGTCTATTCACTGACAGCACAACTACCCAGATTGAGGAAGAGGAGCTCAGCATAGAGGCTTAAGACAGTGCTCAGAATATTAGCTCAGAATATTACCTAAGTATAAGGAGACAAAGCAGGAACATGTCTGTCAATCACAAAATCGTTACAGCGGACATTCAGTTTACATGTGATGTACTCTGGCCAAGATACCATTTATGACATTAGCTCCACTTGAAAATTAACATTTCGTATAGATTTACCAAATAAAGAATATATTTCGCTCGTCATAAATTCTAGAGCTTGAAAAATTTGGACTACTGCTTTCAGATTTATGATAGACCCCACTCCAATCCACAAGCCACAGGCTATAGGACAACCGCTAATTTCTTTCCTTGCAGACTGTGTAATAAAAAGCTAAAGATAATAATTGTTTATGTATGGCACGTTGTATTACCTGAATAGACAGGATATTAAATTGGGGTGACTTCTCCTTTAACCTTTTCATGGTGAAGCTGGCTAAAAGCACCTCAACACTACCATTGAGGAATGTCTATTGGCAGGCTAAGAGAAGACTATTTTTTGCAAATTTACCACTGGAATGACTGGCTCGATAACCGAGCCAGTCATTACAGTGGTAAATTTTCAAAAATAGTCTTCTCTTGGTCTGCAAATAGACATTCAACAAGCAAATCTTTTGAATTTCTTCACCAAATTTAGCCATTAAAGGGTTAATATAAGTCAGCTGTCATGAAAAACAAGACGATGGTTGTGTGAGACATTAAGACATTAGTCTTACAACTACTCATCTAAACCAACCTTCAATCATCAAATTCCTTCATGAACGTTTCAATTTTCTCATAGAAAATGTCCATTTGCAGAACAAGAGAAGACTCGTTTTGAGAATGTACCACTGGAATGACTGGCTCAGTCATCGAACAAGTTAATTCAGTGGTGAATTTTCAAATATAGTCTTCTCTTATTCAGCAAATGGAAATTTCTGACGACTACAGTCTGGCATGGGTTAAAGAACCATCCTCTTGAGGGCCCCACCCACCCCAAGAACCATCCTCTTGAGGGCCCCACCCACCCCCAACACCACATCCCCACTCCAACCGGAAGAGCAGGTGGACTCAATAAACAGCTTGACTTCATAAATCATTTAATAATCAGTATTTTAATAATCAAGATTTGTAAAGAATAAGTACGATTTTTCATTTGCAAAATGAAATGAATGAATTTTATGACTGAGAAATGTGACTTGCTCGGTTATCGAGTCATTCCAGCGGTGAATTAAAAATTTGTCATCTCTTCATCTGTAAATGGGCATTTTGCAAGACCACTGCGAGACCACTGCAAGCCCACTGCAGAGCCCAGTTTTGGCTGGCATGAGCATCAAAGGGTTAAAAGAGTATGAGTATTTATTACACATAATATCAAGTGGTATATTGCTAAACATTACAAATAATACGATAACATTGTATTTGCTACCCATTTACACGTGTGTAAATATGTTCGGGGATAATGGGGTTTACATTTAGTTCATAGAGGGTTGGGTTTGGTTTGGGGAGGATTACCTGTATTATACTTAGATTCCGTAACTAGCCATTGCCAGAACTACTTCATGTAACCAGAAATGTTTACATGTAACATACCAGTTTCATACAATTCTACAATTCTGTATTAATGTAAATCATTTGCTTACAGCTTAACCCTTTTAACACTCATATCAGCCAAAAACGGCTTCTGCAGTGGTGCTGAGAAATGTCCATTTGCAGACCAAGAGACTAGCTCGATAACTGAGCCAGTTAATACAGTGGTAAATTTTATAAAAATGGTCTTCTCTTGGTCTGCAAATGGACATTTTCTATGCGAAAAATTATCTTGAACAAATTCGAGGGTTAATAAACGAAATCTAGGATTTCTTTTTTCACGAGAGAGTTGATACTTACCTCCCTAATACTTTTGATATTGCTAAATATTGGCTTTCACTCAATAAACACTCAGATTAAAACAGTTAGGTGCCCCTACTGGGCAGGGAGTCAGAGCGTAGTCTGGCGGATGCCAGCCCCACCACCGCGCATGCGCAGACTAGCACTTCCTCTGACTAGATTATTGGCTGACACACATGCAACTATTAAGAGCCTGAAGACCGAGCCTCTGTGGGGTGGAGAGGCCGGGTCCGTATCTAGGGAGGTAAGTATCAACTCTCTCGTGAAAAAAGAAATCCTAGATTTCGTTTATTTCACTTCAAGAGTATACTTACCTCCCTAATACTTTTGATATTGCCAGAATTCGAAAGTGAATCTGGCGGGAGGGAGGCGAGGTCAAAAGACCAGCTCATCCCTATACGCTTTTCTGCATTTAAGGCACTTAAACTTCTGAAACTGTACGAAAAACAGTCAGGATTTGACTAACCATCGGATAACACCACCGATGTATGAGAGATGACCGAATGTCATATGCACTCCCCCCCCCCCTCCTTCCTGGGAGGAAGAGTCGACTGACCTCAATGTCCTATACGCTCTCTACGTACAAGTGCCATGTACTACAGGACAGAGACGAAAAAGCTCCATTTTCGTAAACTCTCAACAATGAACCACACAAATACACAAAGCATCACCATATTAATAACGGGTAACGTGACAATACAATCAACAACGGACAACCCATGAACAAGACTGACCTTGTTGAAATGGCTGCTGACATCATCTTCCCATTGGTGAAGACTGATGCAGACCCAAAAAAGTGGGTCTTTCCATAAATTAATTGTGAAATATATAAGCAATGAGGAAAAACCTCCTCAAAAAATATAAACCGAGTTATTTTTTCAAAATCGACAAGGCGAGAGGATTAGAGGTGTCACGGAGATAATGGTCTGTAAAACTGGACTCACAGTGCCATTGAGCCACCGACATAATATCATCCACAGGGACCCCATTAAATAGGGCAGTGGATGTCACTACGCCGCGGACACTGTGAGCCTTGGCCACGTCAACCTGCTTCCCGGTGGCGGATTTATGGCAAAACTGAATGCATTCTACAATCCACCTGGAAATGGTGTCCTTAGAAGCCCTGCCATGGGGTTCAATATATGACAATATATGACAACCATAACGCTGACTGGTCGGTGCGCCACTCCGCCGTACGTTGTTTGTACCGGCGCAGCGCCCGGACGGGACACCATGCTTTAGAATTAGGATCATATCTAGTTAAAGCAGGCAAAATAATAGGTTGACCTGGATATTTCAACGACTGATTTTTAGCCAAGAAATTAATCCTAGGTAGCAGCTTAAGGCCTTCCCCTGAAACCACAAAACGGTCATCCTCGGCTGATAAGGCATGAATTTCACTCCTACGCCTAGCCGAGGCCGCAGCAATTAAAAACACAGTCTTCAGTGTTAATAGTTTCATAGAAATGGAACTAAGTGGTTCAAAAGGCTTATCACCTAGTACTTGAAGCACTAGCGATAAACTCCAAGACGGAATCACAGGTGGATTCCTTGGTCTTAGATTGCCCATGCCTTTAATTAATACATTTAATGTATTTACTTCATCACTTCCCCTCTTAGCCAAGCAAACAGACATTAATGCTGACTTATAACCAGCAATAGAGTTAGGCTTGAGGCTATAGGCATCATAGAGGTGACAGAGGAAATCAGCTACTACTTGAATAGATGAACCCATTGGATCAATACATCTTTTTGAGCACCATTCTGCAAATCTGCTGATTTTATAATTATATGCTCTGGAGGTTGACCCCCTCCTGGCTTTGGCCATAAACATGGCTGCTTGCTCAGAAAAGCCCTCCTTAATTCTAGATTCCTTGACAACATCCACGCAGTCAATCTGAACATTGACGGATTGTTGTGAAGGGCCTTGCCCTGGAAGATAATATTGTCCATCAGAGGCAGAGGAACCGGATTGCAGACCAGAAGGTCCAGCAGATCCGTATACCATGATCGGCTTGGCCAATCCGGGGCGATCAGAAGCACTTGGCATTCCTCTTGTCTGATTTTCTGAAGAATTTTTGGAATCAGGATTGCTGGAGGGAATGCGTATGCATACATTCTCCCCCAGCTGATAGCTAACGCATCTGTTGCGAAAGCGCTTGGATCCGGAATCGGAGAGACGTACGTCGTCATCTTCGCATTCTTCTTCGTTGCGAACAAATCGATGTTGGGTTTCCCCCAATGGTCGAACAGACGATCCGCCACACATTGATTTAGTTGCCATTCCGTGGGTAAAACACTCATCCTTCGGCTCAATGAGTCTGCTAGCAGGTTTAACCTTCCCGGAATATGAACTGCTTTCAAGGTAATCTGGTGATCCAGACACCAACAAAGCAGTTTCCATGTCATCATACAGAGACTGGGCGACTTCGTTCCGCCCTGGCGGTTTATGTAAGTCACAACTGTTGAGTTGTCTGAACGAATAAGAACAATCTTGCCCTGAACTTTCTGTAAGAAATGTTCCAGGCCCAGGACTACTGCTCTTAGCTCCAGTAGATTTATATGTTCCTTTGACTGTTCCAGATTCCAAAGCCCTGATATCGTGGACTCTTCCAGGCAAGCTCCCCAGCCCTCCATCGATGCATCTGTATACACAGTCACCTGAGGGTGGGGAGGGGTTAGCATAACCCCCACCAAGAGATTCTCTGTGTCCAACCACCATTGCAGGTGATGAATCAGAGGCGCCAACACTGACACATTCGAGTCCAGCGAACCTGTACTCTGGGTCCATTGTGTCATGAGAAATAACTGGATCGGCCGCCTGCGTAAGGCGGCCTGAGGAATGACTGGTTCCAATGAAACCATCAACCCCAGCATTCTCAAGTAAACCCGTGCCAGGACATGACGACTGTCGCACACTGACTGAATTAATGAGATGAGTTTCTGAACTCTCTCCTGAGTAGGATAAACATATCCTGTCTCTAGATCAAAGAACATCCCCAGGTAAACAAACTTCTGGGATGGAGTCAGCTCTGATTTTGGGAAATTGATCATCCAGCCTAAGTCTGTGAGAGTTTTCAAAACAATCTCCAGACTGGCCGACAAACTTTCCCGGGTGTGCGCTTTCAACAGCCAGTCGTCTATGTACGTGTGGACTGCTATGCTTCTCCTGCGGAGGTATGCGGTGATCGCAAGAACCACACGGGTGAAAACCCGAGGAGCCGTGGAAATTCCGAAGGGCAACACCCTGAATTCCCACTGTCTGCCCTGGAATGCAAATCTCAGGAAGCGACAGAAACTCCCGTGGATGGGGATGTGGAAATAAGCGTCCTTCAAATCTATCGACGCCGTCCACATCCCCCTCTCCAACCCCGCCAACACCGAGCGCACCGTTTCCATCTTGAAACTGGGCGTCTCGATGAACTTGTTCAATGGCTTGAGGTTGAGAATCGGTCTCCACCCTCCGGTGCGTTTTGTTACTAAGAATAGGGTTGAATAGAAGCCCGGACACCTTTGTGCCGGCTGAATAGCTCCCTTTTGTACGAGGGAATCTATCTCCTCCTCGATACACAACCTTTGCTCTGGATCTCTCGGAATGGGAGTCCAGACTGGCACTAGAGACAGTCGCGACGGCGGGCCTGTCATCCACTCTGGATGATACCCGACGGAAAGCCATCGCAAGACTAAACGGTCCTGAGTTAACCGTTCCCACTCTTGCATGTGGTCGGCTAGCCGGCCTCCCACCGGTCCACCTAGGGACAGAGGTGGACACGAGGCATGCAAGAGCGGCACTGTCCCCGTCGCCATAAACACCGGAGTGGTTCTTACCGCGGTAACCGTCCCGTCAGGACCGATAACCACGCCCAGATCCTCGCGCGCCCCGCCCCGCCCCGCGCACACCTCGGTGCGCGGGCGGCTGCCTGGCTGAAGGCGCCTGAGGAACCTCCGCCCCCCTCGCTGCTGGCCGAATCGCACGCGGCCGAGGCCGACGCTGCGACGGTGGCTGGACCCTGACTTGGCCAGCACCACCTCGAGCCTGCAGGGGATGATACGCAGGGGGCGCGGCGCGAACGTTAGCACGACGCAGCACCTCAAACTGCTCGCGCAGCGCCCTCTGGTTATTCACCAGGGTGACCGTCTCCTGGAGGTGTCGACATCCCTCACCTCCAAAAAGACCAGGACCCGTCATAGGCGTACGCAGTAGCCTATTGTACAGGTCCTGAGACGGGCACAGATTGTCCAGGGCAAACGTGCGTCTTGCCCGGACACTTCTGGTCACCGCCCGAGTCATACAGTCCAGCGCCAGGTTAATACCATCCTGGATGGCTCGCTGGACCGTGACCGGACTTGGCTGGCGCGATGCGGATGCCGTTACTACCCCCTGTAACAGCTGGGAGACGTGGGACAGAGCGGCAATCGAAGCCCTCCCACTCTCCTCCGCATCACGCAACGCGGTATTCGCCGAACGCAACGCGTTCGAGCACAAGACCCCCGTGTCAGAACGGGAGCCTGGCCGCGCATCCTCACCCAAAGCCGCGCGGTCATCCACGCTGGGCTTGGGTACCACACTGTACCGCTGGTAATCCAGGGGCACGATGCGACAACGCCTGGCCACCTCGCGAGGGGCCTTCGCGAGACGTCCACTCGACTTAATGGACGACTCCGCCGCCTCGAACATGTCAACGACATGCTCCGCCAGCGGCAGAGAAGGCATAGCGTTAGCAGTCGGCTTCCCCGCTAACCACGGCCTGTGGTCACGCTGGCTAGCCGACTGCTCCACGGGCAGATCAGGCCTAACGCTCACCAACCACTGGCAAGCGTCAGACCAATCCTCCTCCGTGGCTAACTGCGAGCGCTCTACAAGACGGGGGCCTTCGTCTTCCTCCTGAGCGCAAGCAGCAGAGCTTGACGGCGGGTACGCTGATACACCTGGCAAGCCAGGGAAAACATGCGGGCCTGACAGCACCGGCATGACAATATCACTGGTTTGACCAGGAGCAGGCGCCGTGGTAGAGCGCGGGGCACATACCGCCCCACCACGGGCCCGGCCAGCACCAGCAACACCCTCGGCAAGCCGAGGTATGCGGTACCGCTGGCCATCAGCAGCGCCCTGGGCCACCACCTGAGCCGCGGACTCTACTCCAGGGTGAGTAAAACCGTGGAAGAAGTCGCCCGTATTCCCCGCGAGGGGTGCACAAACGTCTTCATCCATGTCCACGTCGTCAGACGGCGACCCTAGCAGGTAATCCTCATCACCCTGGTCAGAAAGATTAGACCCCGGGTCAGCAAAGAGAGCTAACCCGGGCTGACCAGGAACGGTGCCATAGGAGGTACTGGCCACCGCGGCGTGCGGATACCCCTGGACTGATAAGCAGCCCGCGGGTTCCAGCGACAACCGTCCACGGTCCCCTATCGGCGCGGCAATAAGCCTGCTGCCAGGGTCGTGGAACGCCCCCTCTAATGGGGCCACCTCTGAATCGTCGAACAACGGAAGCGGTCTAAGGAAAACCGATCCAGAGGCGGGGATTACCTGCTCCGAAGCCGATGATGAGGACAGTAAAGGATTTGGTCCAGGAAGCATGCCACGAAGCAACCCTGGAACCAAATCCTTTATTGTCCTCTTCATCTCTCCCAACATCTCGGTCCGGAAGGCCTCCATATCCACCGCGGACGAGGCCTTCCCCATACCCTTCCTACTTACAACCTCTCGTTTCCGCTTCTTCTTCTTCTCCTCCTCTACCACCTTGTCCGTCGCCTGCAAGCACAAGAATTCGGACATTAACTCGCCCCCCCCAGTGCTTACATATCTCACAATTACCCGATGGACCACAAGGGCTACATTGATAGCAAAGATGAGGCAAGAACTTATCATGCAGAAATCGTCCACAGGACGCGCAACCCGGTCCCTGAAACAGGGCAAAGGACAAGGAGTATGAGCAAACTAGTTAAGCTTAGACACTCAAACCAACTCAAAGAGAAGGAAAACGATCATAAAGATCAATATACATCAGAAACCAGCATTGCAACTTAAATTGCTGATAAATACATAGCCAGGCTGATTATGACGTCATTAATCCCGTGACAGGGAAAAATCGATCCCAACAAAACATCCAAGTGCAAGGACGAATTGTATGCTGAATGGATACGTCGACTACACAACCATCAGATACATATAGATAACTCTTTTCTGGCAAAAATGTTAATTATCTCCCTTTGCTTACTATAATTAACATCACCACATTATCAATAACTAGATACCTGACACCTTGTATAGACAAACCATCCAACGTGACGAACCGGAGTACTCCACCACCTGCACGCCTCTTAACTCTCTCCACCTCATGGGGAAGGAATTGGATCAAGAGGGCAAAGCGAGAAGACCTTTATACTAGGCCTCCAACTCACTGGACATAAATCATTTGGTTAGATAACCTAACAGTGTTAGTAGGAAATGGAACCATGGTGGAGAGAAAACTAACTCTCTGCTGCTGTGATGCCACCACCTAGTGTCATACAGACCTGTGGACATAAACAGACAGAGAAATTAGCCTTAGGTAGCACCGAGTTGACATAAACCAACTAACCAAGGCGCTTATCACGGTAAACGCGAGTCCCGGAAACACAATACACCGGGCAAAAAAACTCGCTAATTTTACTAGAAGTCACCTGATTCAAAGGTCCTAGGTCCCCCTTTGGCGAAGTGATCCTTCCTGCCATCCTAATCAGTGACTATCACTCCAAAATAACACAACCAAGTTATGAAAACAGTTTAAGAGCAAGGAAAAGCTATTGCACAAAAAAACATGTGTGATCCCTCTGCCAATAATCTAGCAAAGAGGAAGTGCTAGTCTGCGCATGCGCGGTGGTGGGGCTGGCATCCGCCAGACTACGCTCTGACTCCCTGCCCAGTAGGGGCACCTAACTGTTTTAATCTGAGTGTTTATTGAGTGAAAGCCAATATTTAGCAATATCAAAAGTATTAGGGAGGTAAGTATACTCTTGAAGTGAAAAGGGTTAAACTATTAATTTCTGATTAAAAATATAATGATGATGGCTGTAAAGGTGTAAAGATTTGTTGAAATCAAGCCAAGCTATATGTCAGAGCAAGGTAATGCAGTATTGATGTGCAAGAAGATGCCATATGCTACGGGACTACAAATATGCGCACTATAGGTGGCAAGGGAGATAAGTCATACCCTTTACTATTGAAAAATTAAGGAGTTATCTCCCTAATTATTTTTCAAATTTGAAAAAGAGTTGTCTGATTGCTCGAGAGCTTGAAGTATATATATATATATATATATATATATATATATATATATATATATATATATATATATATATAAATATATATATATATATATATATATATATATATATATATATATATATATATATATTTATATATATATATATATATATATATATATATATATATATATATATATATATATATATATATATATATATATATCACATGCAACAACTTTGCTAGCACTTATGTGATATGTGAGAAGCTCTAGAAGAGATAGCTCCGACTGGATCCAATAACCCCGGACTGAAACAGTATAAGCACAACAAAGCCACTGATCACCAGGGTACAGATCAGGAATGCCGGAACAACAGGAATGTGGAAGAGCTTGGCCTGTGAAATAAGATAACACAATGTTTCGTGTTAGTAATAGCTGTCCTCAAGTTTATCAACAGGAAATTTATAATGCGAGAGTGTGATATAGCAAGGTAGTAAGGAAGGTAGGTGCTTAAGTAGGTACATGTAGGTAGGTAGGCAGGGAGCGAGGGGAAGGAGGTATGTGAGTAGGTACATGTAGGTATTTTTATTTTGTTGATGCACTGGCAACGCGCGGCTTCAATTTCCACATGCTAACCAGCCGACAGTCATGCACCCATGAGTTTAATTTGTTGATCTCCATTTCCCCAGTCGGGGATCGAATCGCCATACTGCAACTCTGCATGGCATCAGCAACCAGACATCTTTCCCCTGGACCACCACGCAAAGATAAGAATCTTGGGCTAGCAGACCAGCTTTCACATGTCTGATATACATGTAGGTAGGTAGGGAGGAGGAGGTATGTAGATAGGTACATGTAGGTAGGTAGATAGCGAAGGAAGGGAAGAAGCCATGTAGGTAGGTACATGTGGGTAGGTAGGTAGGGAGGGAGCAGAAGGAAGAATGTAGGTAGGTAGGTGGCTAGCTAGCTAGCTAGCTAGCTAGCTAGGTAGGGAGGGAGGGAGCAGACGGAAGAATGTAGGTAGGTAGCTAGCTATAGGTAGGTAGGGAGGGAGGACAAAAAGGATTCACGTTAACAATAACCCTTACAATCAATACAGATTTGGGCTAAATCTTCAAACAAATAAATGTTTTAATTATTTACGACTTCATTGAAAGAGGAAATATTGAGACAATATTGCACGACTTCCCTTACCCTCATTTTGGTATTGCTAACAAATAAGATAAACGAATCGAGATCAAGCTGGGAACTGTTTTTGTAGCCAAATACACGGGCCTCCATCGCAAGTTTAATAAAGCGTCGACTCAGCGCATTCACACGTGCAGCCTAAAACAAACAGAATATAATGTGCTATTTTATAATAAAACATACTCACGATTTACTTGTCAACAGTGGTCAATAAATTCTAAATATTTGCTTACTAAATGTCCATTAGCAAGCAGAGGCTATTTTTGAAAATCTATCACTGGAATGACTGTCAGCCAGTCATTCCAGTGACAAATTTTCAACAGGAGCACCGCAAAAGGTACACAATATCCTACCATGATGACAATCCAATGAATAAGCGCTATCAGAAGATAGTTATTTCTTTCTCAGACCTCCTATGAAGTTTCAAAGCGATCCAATACATGATGGTTAGCGACCTTATTGGATAGGTTTTTCCTTACAGAAACCACTTTTTCACTCACCCTTCCGCGAGCTTGGATGGCGCCTTCACATAATACCCCTTCAATTCTATGGCACGGGTAAAAAATCGACTTGTCTTGGCATGCAAATGGACATTACTGAAGACCAATGCAGAGGCAAGTTTAGTCCTGCTTGACCAAAAGGGTGAATACAAAACTAGAATAGCAATGACAGATCATTGATATATGCCTCCACTCCCTACACATCTCCTTTCCGCAATATCAGTCTTCTGAGGGTAAATTTTATTTCACTGAAACAACACAACCTTGACCTGTGATAGTCTAAAACCAAAATCAATAGGCCACTTTAAGCCACCAAGGCCAATATTCAGGCAGTAAAATTTGTCCAGATATTTTGTTGATACAAAATTCACATTTCAGGTAATGTCCCTAAAGGTAAAGTTTGCATAAGATCCCCTTGAGGAGCTGAACTCAAGTCATTGAGTGGACATGAAATTCTGGCTAGACAGACGAATGACAATGTGGAACAAGTGCGCCGCTTCACGGGGCATTAGCCAGGGCATTATACGCCCGTCTTGGGTCATTTTACGACCCTTTAACTTGAATTTTAAGGTTCTTAGAAAACATCACTAATATAACTTAATTAAGTGTTACCTGTACAAATGGAAACAACAATGGAACAAACCAGACAGCAGGAAATAGACCTCTATACAGCCAGACTTGTACTAGATCATTTTGATTTAGAATTAGTATACTGATGCCTGTTAGAAATAAACAGAAAATAAACACATTAATGTCTCTCGGGCTATAAGGCTCACCTGGATGAATTAATTGAACTGCAGTAACATGTGAACGTCCATTAAATACAAGCCTATGCCGCACTCACCATACTATGCTCAATTGGCCGTTCCAGTTTTAGCTATGCCCAGCCCCCCCCCCCCCCCCTAGTTAATCTCCACCCACACCTCGTCTGTGTTGAGATCGATCGATCCCCAAACGCCCTGACCATCAATTTCCAGAAAACTATACAAGTAAGCTTTTGAAAATTTTGAAACTAATTTGACTGGGTGCTATTGTTGCCTATGGCAGCAACTTCGCCCAGTCAAATTAGTTTCAAAATATTCAACAGCATGTTTACTAAATAGTAAATGAATACAATTCATACAACAATGCTTAGTCCATCACCAAGTCAACGTCCTAGTGCATGGGTCTCACCCTCCCATTCTGCTCCCGTATCGAGTACCGTGCCTGCAGGCTTTTGATATCTGCGCTAAGTTAACGAAACGTTATAAATATAAACGAGCTTGGGGTCACCACCAATGAATTTGGTCGATAAGCATTAAATGAAACCTGATTGGTTGACGGCAGGCCACAGTGTAATGTTACTTCACATAGCAACCGATCAAAGGACTACAAGTACGGTCACATACAGTGGTGCTATGTGAGTGGGCGTATGTTAGTTTGATGTCACTAATTATGCATTCGTAATCCACTTACATGTTTCTATTCTATTCCTTACAGAAATTTAAATTAAAATGCTAAACGTAGTCAGCGTACCAGTGAGGTAGCAATGATCAACATCAAAATATCTGGCAGAGAACAAAACAACATCAAATCATCAACGCAGGATACAATATATAGCTGGTTGGAAGGAACGAAATGTCCCTAATGGAGTTCCAGGCTAAGGAGTGGTCAACCACTAAGTACGCTGCTATTTTATCAGGAAAACAGCTGCATGTGACAAGATATGAAAGGCACAAGTGTGCGAAGGTCTTTTCTGCTTTCAAGAGGAGTCAGATACCAGAATGATCTTACAGCATACAGGCACTCATGGACACAAGGGCATACAGATAACTGCATGTCTACTGACTAACAATTTGTATTTCTTATATGTGATCAATAACAACGCAGAACGGCGTCTGGTTTTACAGTTGATCAATTAGCATAATTATAGATAAAGAATCACATTCATAAAGAGAGTTAAGTCAAACTGTCTATCACGGACATCTGCTTTTCTGGGACACAGCTGAAGGTTCTTTAGGATGGTCGTACGGCTAGCACTCTTAGATAACACCACATTGTGCTCCCAAACGTTATTCACAAGCGTGTGTCTTTACTGATCACTCTTTGATGGCCCATAAAGTATCCCATATAGACAAGTTTTACTACACTACATACAAGCATTGTCGATCTAGGACTGCTTTTGTTCCTAGTATAAATCATTTGATTGATTGAATCATTGAAGTAAGTGATATAAACGTTCTCCTTTAGATGCATACTCTCCTATGCATATTCCTAGCGATTGATGTGATTTATATCGCAGTAGCGACAATTCTGGCTTCAAAAAGAGGCTATACATAGATATTTAACATTAATATGAATGATGAAAGAAGCTAGAATATGTTTAAAAAACATGTTAACAACATATTTTGATTATTATGCATTATGGTAAGATGGAATTCCTGTTGATTATACACAAAAAATGATATTCAGGCATTTAAATGGTGGCCATTTTGAATTAAAGATGGCGGCCATAAGGGACACTTTTTGAAAGTGGCAACAATTGATTTTGGACTCCTCTAGGGTTGTACTTCGAGGTTCAACAATAAAACTGATGTCATACAGGGTGTCCCGCTGCATCATATGCAGCCGCCCTTCTAGTGTTTATGGATAGCTTGCGCGAACTAACACTGCGAGCTAACATCGTTCGCTTATCGCACGTTTAAATTTCTGTAAGGGATATGTCATATATGACGTAATTAATCATGATGTCATGCTATACGTCACGTAGTTCATTATGACATCATATGATATATATTGTTAAAAAATACAGTCATTGAATGGAATTGGCCACATTACATGGATACACATTCTGATAAATTTCTGGATACTCTTTGTACATCAAAATGGAATACCAATGTTTTGAGTCAATCACCCACAGCTAAAAATAATTATCCCAGATTGATTTTCAAAATGGTTGCTTAGGGCCTTTTAGATATGTTACATTTGGACTAATGTTTTATTGGGGTGCTCCTCTTACAGTATCTGACCTAAAGAATTTCCAAACAGGCCCAAGGGGGTTGTACCACTCACATGCAACATCAGTTTTGATACAGGAACATGGAATATATTTAAAACTTGATGATAATAACAACGTAATCAGATTGGTAAACCAATGTAGTAGGTGTTTTAACCTGACACTTGGTCGCTATGTGAGACCAAAAGTCTGAATGATCTGGACTGGTTTTTCGGTTCCTTTTATACCCTTCTTGGGTTTTCCTGTGGATTGGGAAGATCTTGCTTGACCATATATGGGCAGAAATTTGTAGTTTACAGGTTTCCCTGTCTGGGATTCTTACCAGCTCCTGGCAGTTTTTGTTTTTACCGGTTCAGGTTCTTGGCGGTTTGGTCAAGATTTTTACAGGTTGACCTAGCTTTTGCCGGTTGGGGTCAAGTTTACCGGTTGCGAATTTCTACCGGTTATGCCTTTTTGGCGGTTGTTGAAACTTTTTGGCGGTAAAAGTCATTTTTACCGGTTGTAATCTTTTTTGCCGGTTCTGCCATTTTTTGTGGAAGAAAAATATTTTTGCCGGTTTTGCCAAATTTGCTGGTTTGGTAAAAACTTCTTGGCGGTTGAAGTTTTTTTGCCGGTTGGGGGTCATTTTGTTGACAAGTTTATAAGTATTTCTTCTGGTCAAGAAGTTATGGGGGTATTGCTCCTTTAGTGGAGTGTTCTGGGAAGCGTGTGGTGGGTAATGATCATTGGTAGTCATCAATGATTTTGTTTGATTCAGACTTCATGGCTTTTCTTTCCTTGAGTGGAAATATTTCTGTATGAAACAGAAATCCAAGTATTAAATCTGACAATTTTGACAGGAAACATAAGCACTTAGGTCACAAAAAATGAATTTAGCTCCAAAATGTACAAACATTGGCCAGAAAAAAATTGAATTTATTATTAAAGCCAGTGACCCAAATCAACAAATCAATTTGAAATCAGATTCTTATTTAGCAAGCAACAATGCATATATACAGGAACTGCAATTTTCGCTCGCAAAATCTACCAACAAATAATAGCTATCCTTTCTCAGCCATCAACTTCCCTGCAAGATATTCGAGTGACCATTAATACCTCATTATACATGTATATATTTTCCAAGGCTCAGTCTAATCAGAAGTTCCGGAGAAATAATTTCTGTGAAAACTAGCTCATCCAAGATAGCTATTGGGCAAATCAACAAATCATATTCCCATTCAAGAGCAACCTGCGTTTAGCCATTTTGCTAGACGGCTTTTTTTTAGTTTCACATTAATCAGCCAAGTGGTTTTGGAGAAAAATGGAGTTTCTAAATAGTCGAAAATCTAGGATGGCTGCCAACCAAATTACCCAATCACGTTCATTTGGACAATCTGATCGATTAATCTCATTCAAGTGTCACATTTATATTTAGTCATCAGCAAAACCTATACTTTATGGCCATTTCTATTGTCAAAATCCATCAAACAGGTAAAGCAAAATTCTGAGTGGTCGATGGCAGCCATGTTTGTACACATATATTTTTCCTGTGAATAAACTAGAAACTCCCAATTAGTACTCCCAATTTATTTTCCCATGTTTCAGCCCATTCCTGGAAGCTGTTAAATTTTCTTAAAACTATATGTACTAGGCAATCCAAGATTGCTAATAAGCAAATTGACCAACCTGGTTTGAGCGTGTACCAGATGAAGTTTTGACCTTCTGACCTCAATGTTATCATGCTGCTTCCTAAGATTACAGGTAACCAGGTATCCAAGTTTAGTTGCACTAGGCTTAACCAATCCTGAAATATAAGCCGAGAAGTTTTGCTAAACGCAAAAACTTAATGTTGAAACAACAGTTTTGTATTAAGGTCACAGTGACTTTGACCTTGGACTTTGTGACCCCAACATCATCATGCTACTTCCTAAGATTATAGGTAACCATGTAGCCAAGTTTAGTTGCAATAGGCTTAACCAATCCTGAAATATAAGCCGAGAAGGTTTGCTAAACGCAAAAACTTAATGATGAAATAACAGTTCTGTATTAAGGTCACAGTGACTTTGACCTTTGACTTTGTGACCCCAACATCATCATGCTGCTTCCTAACATTATAGGTAACCAGGTGTTCAAGTTCACTTGCAATAGGCGTAACCAATCCTGAAATATAAGCTGAGAAGTTTTGACCCCATAACCTTGAACGCATGATGCCTGCATCAGCGTGCTGCTTCCTTTCGATGTATATCTCCATGTATCCAAGTTTGGTTCCAATTGGATCAGGCATTGCTGAGATATAAGACAATAACTTTTGTTTAACGCAAAAACTTAACGTAATATATTACCCAAGATTATACCGTGACCTTTGACCACCATAACCTTGACCTCATGATGTCTGCATCAGCATGCTGCTTCAGTTAAATGTAAATCACCATGTACCCAAGTTTCATTCCAATTGGATAAGGCATTGTTGAGATATAAGGCAATAACTTTTGTTTAACGCAAACACTTAACATAAAATATTAACAAAGATTATACCCTGAACTTTGACACCATAAACTTGACCTTGTGATGCCTGCATCAGCGTGCTGCTTCCTTTCGATGTATATCTCCAATTACCCCAGTTTGGTTCCAATTGGATCAGGCATTGTTGAGATATAAGACGATAACTTTTGTTTAACGCAAAAACTTAACGTAAAATATTAACAAAGATTATACTGTGACCTTTGACCCCATAACCTTGACGTCATGACCGCTTTATTGGTGGGGTGCTTCCATTCAATGTATATCACCATGTACCCAAGTTTGGTTCCAATTGGATCAGCCATTGCTGAGATATAAGGCAATAACTTTTGTTTAACGCAAAAACTTAACGTAAAATATTAACAAAGATTTTACTGTAACCTTTGACCCAAGTAAACTTTACCTCATGGCGTTTTTATTGGCGGGCTGCTTCCTTTTGATGTATATTACCATGCACCCAAGTTTGGTTCCAATTGGATCAGGCATTGCTGAGATATAAACCTAACTTAAAAGTTTACGGCGCCGCCGCCGGGAAAGTGATACCTATGTCTCGATCTTGCTTCGCAGGCGAGACAAAAATCAGATTAAGGACAGTTACCATGGCATAAGATCACTTGACCTTTCAGTCCAGATCAGCTAATTCATCAACGATTAACAAAGCACATTCAGTTGGCCAAGTGTTGTCAACACTAGAGTTGTGTCATTCGCATGACATAATTACAGCACAGATCATAATTACATGTAGCGTTACTACTTGACGAAGCAAAAACGAAACTAAAATGCGTCTTTTTAGTGTCCAAAGCTCGTAGCATTTACAGGTGTGGCCAAACACCAAACGCATTTAATTTATTTTATAGGCGCATCTAACGGAAAGGCAAACCCATCCTACAATATGTTAAATGTATTATGAAATATTTTAAACCCGTCACGAAAAAAGTCAAACGCGTAATCAAATGTATTCAGTAACGCGACAGAGATTCTTAGTACGCGTCATTAAACATGAAGTAGAATCGGTCTACGGTCTGTCGAGGACCCATACATGTAGATCGAAATTGCAATTGGAGCCATATACATGTATGTGTTAAGTACATGCATCACATTTAGTTGGGGTTTTTTCATGGCCGTAAATGATAATTGCCGAAATGTCATATCACTGTAGTCGTCAATCGTACTTTTGTATAAAATGGATGTGTGTGAACTCCGCATCTGGGTATTCTTTACTGTGTATAAGCCAGTGTGATGACAGTGCGTATATTTTATAAATTTTCAATCCACAATTTCTTTTGAAATCTGGATGAATATACCAAGATATTCTCTGAAAGGGGCTTATTACAATATAGTCTAATTTGAGCCGACGTAAAAGCCATAACTTTTTTGAACAATATATGCATCAGTTGCGGCTAGTGTTGTAAGGTATTACAACGAAAAGGGGAAGCGATTTACAAGATCTGCAAACCTGACATTCAGTTGTTTTCGAACTCATTATTTCATACATAATATGTAACCGAAAATCTCCACTTTTACATAGACATGCGCATGAGTACATAATTGTTTTACCCGTGCCTGATATCCAAGTATGTAAGCTCATTACCCATTTTCGGCAATGGGTATCACTGTATCACGCGAGTCTGATTGGTCGAAGATGGCGTCAACTGTTTAGAAAATAACATATTTTTGCATGTGCAATACATCAATCTATGCACATTTCATGTATGCCACAGACTAAAAAGTACGCAGATAATGCAGAACAGCGAAACTGTCAATCAGAAAGTGTGATGCCTATATATTTTACTGCTTCAGCATCTTAACTTGGCCTTATTACTGACAGTGCTTGAAGTTAGTTTTCTCAAAAATTGTAAACAAAGACACTCATCGATGATCAAGTTTATCGGATTGTTTATCTTCAACATTATTGTTTTTTTGTGACAAGTGGTAAACGAAATGGATATATATATATATCTTACGACAATCTATAACTTTCTCCTTAGCAGTGCCATCACATTTACTAAAACAAGAATGATAATGCAGGTTACTGGGCCAATATTGGCCTAGTAACCTGCACTATCAGGGAGGTGGGCCCCAAATCAAAACCAATGAATTATCACGTTTTACCCATTTGAAACTGAAATCCCAGAATTCCATTTTTACAGTCATTATATAAGTATGATGTTGAATATTTTGAAAGCAATTTGACTGGAAGCTGGCTTTCAGTCAAATTAGTTTCAAAATATTCGAAAAAATTTTGACACATTTGTAACAAATTTATTATTTTCTCTTGTCGGTTGAAAGGGTTAATTCAATAGTAGAAGTACTCCATCGGTTGAAAGGGTTAATTCAATAGTAGAAATACTCCATTGTTGGAGGAGATATTCCCACCCTGTATTATATAATGTGTTTGATTTCTGCGCTAAAGTCTGAGGGCGGTGTATGACCATAACACCCGCTATCGGGTCATAGGGCCTAACAGTAGATGTATATAGTATATTATTGGCTATATATTGTGCTGTATATTTTTAACCAAATATCACTCATGGTGGAGTTGTAAATGTGGAATCAGACACTGATAGAAATGGTGAGAGAACTAATGTGTTGGACAGTGAATCTTGTGAAGATGACATGTTTGACAGTGAGGAAGCCACCACTACTGGAAAGACTTGAAGATGAACTTGAAGTCAGTGACAAAGGGTTTGGGCTATTTTGGTGCATTCACCATGATTATTTGTGCCGTTTGCATTTAATTAACTGTTAAAGTTTGTTCTATTGAATAATTAGCTCCGAGTCTAGATATACCAATAACACGCCCAGAGTTAGTAGTTACTCGCTGTTATAAAAATTGTACATTTTAGCAATTGACCCTTTAACACTCCAGTTGGTTAAAACATGTTCTGTAGTGGCCTTGAGAAATGTCCATATGCAGAAAAAGAGAATTATTTTTTTGAAAATTGACCACTGGAATGAGTGTCTCCATAACCGAGCCACTGGTAAATTTTCACAAATTTATTTCCCTTGCTCTGCAATTGGACATTTTCTATAGGAAAATTTTAATTTTCTTAAACCAATTTTAGGATTAAAGGTCCAAGACATATGATAACGTTACCATGGCTCAGTGAGTGGTCAAAACTGGCCTCTGAAATCAAATTGTCTTGAGAAATGACCAAGAAAACTATATTTTTTTAATTTTACCACTGGAATAACTGGCTTGATAACCAAGCTAGTCATTACAGTTCGAAATCTTTAAAAATTGTCTTGGCTTGCAAGGCCATAACCAACCTCTTCAGTGTTCCAGAGAAATGCCTTTTGCTGACTAAGAGAATACTATTTTTGAAAATTTATCACTGGAATGACTGGCTCCCAGAATATTCTTGGTTAGCAAATTGACATTTTATGAGACAATTGGAATTTTCTTGACCAAATTTAACATTAAAGGGTTCAGCAGAAATTTACATTTTCTTGACAAATATTGGACAGTAAAGGGTTGTAAAGCTGAAGCTTTACTTACCTTTAACTACCGTGTTCCGTTGTTCACTTTGTGGAAAAATTCTCAATCCTTGTTCCACTGAAGATTAAAGAAATGATGAAAACACCATACAATCTTTATCTACACACAGTAAATAAGTCAAACCAGGTCATTTTGGATTTGATTAAATTGTTTATTCATTCACTTAAGTGTTTAAACGAAATCAAGGATTTCTTTTTTCACGAGAGAGTTGATACTTACCTCCCTAATACTTTTGATATTGCTAAATATCGGCTTTCACTCAATAAACACTCAGATTAAAACAGTTAGGTGCCCCTACTGGGCAGGGAGTCAGAGTGTAGTCTGGCGGATGCCAGCCCCACCACCGCGCATGCGCAGACTAGCACTTCCTCTGACTAATTTATTGGCTGATACACATGCAACTATTAAGAGCCTGAAGACCGAGCCTCTGTGGGGTGGAGAGGCCGGGTCCGTATCTAGGGAGGTAAGTATCAACTCTCTCGTGAAAAAAGAAATCCTTGATTTCGTTTATTTCACATCAAGAGTATACTTACCTTCCTAATACTTTTGATATTGCCAGAATTCGACAGTGAATTCGGCGGGAGGGAGGCGAGGTCAAAAGACCAGCTCATCCCTATACGCTTTTCTGCGTTTAAGGCACTTACACTTCTGAAAATGTATGAAAAAACAGTCAGGAATTGACTAACCATCGGATAACACCACCGATGTATGAGAGATGACTGAATGTCATATGCGCTCGCCCCCCCCCCCCCCCCCCCTCCTTCCTGGAAGGAAGAGTCGAATGACCTCAATGTCCTATACGCTCTCTACGTACAAGTGCCATGTACTACAGGACAGAGACGAAAAAGCTCCATTTTCGTATACTCTCAACAATGAACCACATAAATACACAAAACCATCATCATATTAATAACGGGTAACGTGACAAGACAATCAACAATGGACAACCCATGCACAAGACTGACCTTGTTGAAATGGCTGCTGACATCATCTTCCCATTGGTGAAGAATGATGCAGTCCCAAAAAAGTGGTTGTTTCCATAAATTAATTGTGAAATATATAAGCAATGAGGAAACCTCATCAAAAATATAAACCTAGTTATTTTTTCAAAATCGACAAGGCGAGAGGATTAGAGGTGTCACGGAGATAATGGTCTGTAAAACTTGACTCACAGTGCCACTGAGCCACCGACATAATATCATCCACAGGGACCCCATTAAATAGGGCGGTGGATGTCACTACGCCGCGGACACTGTGAGCCATGGCCACGTCAACCTGCTTCCCGGTGGCGGATTTATGACAAAACTGAATGCATTCTACAATCCACCTGGAAATGGTGTCCTTAGAAGCCCTGCCATGGGGTTCAATATATGACAACCATAACGCTGACTGGTCGGTGCGCCACTCCGATGTACGTTGTTTGTACCGGAGAAGCGCCCGGACGGGACACCATGCTTTAGAATTAGGATCATATCTAGTTAAAGCAGGCAAAACAATAGGTTGACCTGGATATTTCAACGACTGATTCTTAGCCAAGAAATTAATCCTAGGTAGAAGCTTAAGGCCTTCCCCTGAAACCACAAAACGGTCATCCTCGGCTGATAAGGCATGAATTTCACTTCTACGCCTAGCCGAGGCCGCAGCAATTAAAAACACAGTCTTAAGTGTTAATAGTTTCATAGAAATGGAACTAAGTGGTTCAAAAGGCTTATCACCTAGTACTTGAAGCACTAGCGATAAACTCCAAGACGGAATCACAGGGGGATTTCTTGGTCTTAGATTGCCCATGCCTTTAATTAATACATTTAATGTATTTACTTCATCACTTCCCCTCTTAGCCAAGCAAGGAATAACAGACATTAAAGCTGACTTATAACCAGCAATAGAGTTAGGCTTGAGGCTATAGGCATCATACAGGTGACAGAGGAAATCAGCTACTACCTGAATAGATGAATCCATTGGATCAATACATCTTTTTGAGCACCATTTTGCAAATCTGTTGATTTTATAATTATATGCTCTGGAGGTTGACCCCGTCCGGGCTTTGGCCATAAACATGGCTGCTTGCTCAGAAAAGCCCTCCTTAATTCTAGATTCCTTGACAACATCCACGCAGTCAATCTGAACATTGACGGATTGTTGTGAAGGGCCTTGCCCTGGAAGATAATGTCGTCCATCAGAGGCAGAGGAACCGGATTGCAGACCAGAAGGTCCAGCAGATCCGTATACCATGATCGGCTTGGCCAATCCGGGCGATCAGAAGCAATTGGCATTCCTCCTGTCTGATTTTCTGAAGAATTTTTGGAATCAGGATTGCTGGAGGGAATGCGTATGCATACATTCTCCCCCAGCTGATAGCTAACGCATCTGTTGCGAAAGCGCTTGGATCCGGAATCGGAGAGACGTACGTCGTCATCTTCGCATTCTTCTTCGTTGCGAACAAATCGATGTTGGGTTTCCCCCAATGGTCGAATAGACGATCCGCCACACATTGATTTAATTGCCATTCCGTGGGTAAAACACTCATCCTCCGGCTCAATGAGTCTGCTAGCAGATTTAACCTTCCCGGAATATGAACTGCTTTCAAGGTAATCTGGTGATCCAGGCACCAACAAAGCAGTCCCCATGTCATCATACAGAGACTGGGCGACTTCGTTCCGCCCTGGCGGTTTATGTAAGTCACAACTGTTGAGTTGTCTGAACGAATAAGAACAATCTTGCCCTGAACTTTCTGTAAGAAATGTTCCAGGCCCAGGACTACTGCTCTTAGCTCCAGTAGATTTATATGTTCCTTTGACTGTTCCAGATTCCAAAGCCCTGATATCGTGGATTCTTCCAGGCAAGCTCCCCAGCCCTCCATCGATGCATCTGTATACACAGTCACCTGAGGGTGGGGAGGGGTTAGCATAACCCCCACCAAGAGATTCTCTGTGTCCAACCACCATTGCAGGTGATGAATCAGAGGCGCCAACACTGACACGTTCGAGTCCAGCGAACCTGTACTCTGGGTCCATTGTGTCATGAGAAATAACTGGATCGGCCGCCTGCGTAAGGTGGCCTGAGGAATGACTGGTTCCAATGAAACCATCAACCCCAGCATTCTCAAGTAAACCCGTGCCAGGACATGACGACTGTCGCACACTGACTGAATCAATGAGATGAGTTTCTGAACTCTCTCCTGAGTAGGAAAAACATATCCTGTCTCTAGATCGAAGAACATCCCCAGGTAAACAAACTTCTGGGATGGAGTCAGCTCTGATTTTGGGAAATTGATCATCCAGCCCAAGTCTGTGAGAGTCTTCAAAACAATCTCCAGACTGGCCGATAAACTTTCCTGGGTGTGCGCTTTCAACAGCCAGTCGTCTATGTACGTGTGGACTGCTATGCTTCTCCTGCGGAGGTATGCGGTGATCGCAAGAACCACACGGGTGAAAACCCGAGGAGCCGTGGAAATTCCGAAGGGTAACACCCTGAATTCCCACTGTCTGCCCTGGAATGCAAATCTCAGGAAGCGACGGAAACTCCTGTGTATGGGGATGTGGAAATAAGCGTCCTTCAAATCTATCGACGCTGTCCACATTCCCCTCTCTAACCCCGCCAACACCGAGCGCACAGTCTCCATCTTGAAACTGGGCGTCTCTATGAACTTGTTCAATGGCTTGAGGTTGAGAATGGGTCTCCACCCTCCGGTGTTTTTTGTTACTAAGAACAGGGTTGAATAGAAGCCCGGACACCTTTGTGCCGGCTGAATAGCTCCTTTTTGTATGAGGGAATTTATTTCCTCCTCGATACACAACCTTTGCTCTGGATCTCTCGGATTTGGAGTCCAGATCGGCACTAGAGACAGTCGCGATGGCGGGCCTGTCATCCAATCGGGATGATACCCGACTGAAAGCCATCGCAAGACTAAACAGTCCTGAGTTAACCGTTCCCACTCTTGCATGTGGTCGGCTAGCCGGCCTCCCACCGGTCCACCTAGGGATAGAGGTGGACATAAGGAGTGCAAGAGCAGCACTGTCTCCTTTGCCAGAAACACCGGAGCGGTTCTCACTGCGGTAACCGTCCCATCAGGAACGATTACCACGCCCAGATCTTCGCGCGCCACGACCAGCACCGCGCGCACCTCGGTGCGTGGGCGGCTGCCTGGCTGACTGCGCCTGAGGAGCCTGCGCCCCCCTCGCTGCTGGCCGAATCGCACGCGGCCGAGGCCGACGCTGCGATGGTGGTTGGCCTCTGACCTGGCCACCACCACCTCGAGCCTGCAGGGGACGATACGCAGGGGGTGCGGCGTGAACGTTAGCACGACGAAGCACCTCAAACTGCTCAGGCAGCGCCCTCTGGTTATTTACCAGAGTAACCGTCTCCTGGAGGTGTCGACATCCCTCACCTCCAGAGACCAGGACCTGTCATAGGCGTACGCAGTAGCCTATTGTACAGGTCCTGGGACGGGCACAGATTGTCCAAGGCAAATGTGCGCCTTGCCCGGACACTCCTGGTCACCGCCCGAGTCATACAGTCCAGCGCCAGGTTGATACCATCCTGGATGGCTCGCTGGACTGTGACCGGACTTGGCTGGCGCGATGCGGATGCTGTTACTACCCCTTGTAACAGCTGGGAGACGTGGGACAGAGCGGCAATCGAAGCCCTCCCACTCTCCTCCGCATCACGCAACGCGGTATTTGCTGAACGCAACGCGTTCGAACACAAGACTCCCGTGTCAGAACGGGAGCCTGGCCGCGCATCCTCACCCAAAGCCGCGCGGTCATCCACGCTCGGCTTAGGTACCACACCGTACCGCTGGTAATCCAGGGGCACGATGCGGCAATGCCTGGCCACCTCGCGCGGGGCCTTCGCGAGACGTCCACTCGACTTAATGGACGTCCCCGCCGCCTCGAACATGTCAACGACATGCTCTGCCAGCGGCAGAGAAGGCATAGCGTTAGCAGTAGGCTTACCAGCTAACCACGGCCTGTGGTCATGCTGGCTAGCCGACTGCTCCACGGGCAGATCTGGCCTAACACTCACCAACCACTGGCAAGCGTCAGACCAATCCTCCTCCGTGGCTAGCTGCGAGCGCTCTACAAGATGGGGGCCTTCGTCTTCCTCCTGAGCGCAAGCAACAGAGCTTGACGGTGGATACGCTGATACCCCTGGCAAGCCAGGGAGAGCATGCGGGCCTGACAACACCGGCATGCTAATCTCACTGGCTTGACCAGGAGCTGGCGCCGTGGTAGAGCGCGGGGCACATACCGCCCCACCACGGCCCCGGCCAGCACCAGCGACACTCTCGGCAAGCCGAGGTATGCGGTAACGCTGGCCCTCAGCGCCCAGGGCTACAGTCTGAACCGTGGATTCTACCCCTGCGTGAGTAGAACCGTGGAATAAGTCGCCTGTATTCCCCGCGAGGGGTGCACAGACGTCATAATCCATGGCCACATCCTCAGACGGCGACCCCAACAGGTAATCCTCATCCTCCTGGCCAGACAGATTAGACTCCGGGTCAGCAAAGAGAGCTAACCCGGACTGGCCAGGGAAGGTGCCATAGGAGGTACTGGCACCCGCGGCGTGCGGATACCCCTGGACTGATAAGCAGCCCGCGGGTTCCAGCGACAACCGTCCACGGCCCCTCGGCGCGGCACTAAGCCTGCTGCCAGGGTCGTGGAATGCCCCCTCTAATGGGGCCACCTCTGAATCTTCGAACAACGGAAGCGTACTAAGGAAAGGTGATTCAGAGGTGGGGATTACCTGCTCCGAAGCAGATGATGAGGACAGCAAAGGATTTGGTCCAGGAAGCATGCCACGAAGCAACTCTGGAACCAAATCCTTTATTGTCCTCCTCATCTCTCCCAACATCTCGGTCCGGAAGGCCTCCATGTCCACCGCGGACCAGGCCTTCCTCTTACCCTTCTTACTCACACCCTCTCTTTTCTGCTTCTTCTTCTCCTCCTCCACCACCTTGTCCTTCGCCTGCAAGCACAAGAATTCGGACATTAGCTCGCCCCCCTAGTGCTTACATATCTCGCAATTAAGCAAGGGACCACAGGGGCTACACTGATAACAGAGATGAGGCACAAACTTGTCCTTCAAAAAACGTCCACAGGACGCACAACCAGGTCTCTGAAACAGGGCAAAGGACGAGGAGTATGAGCAATCTAGTTAAGCTCAGAAACTCAACCAACTCAAGAGAAGGAAAATGATCATAAAGATCAATATTCATCAGAAAACCAGCTTTGGACAAACTTTAATTGTTAATAAAGAGCAAGGCTGATTATGACGCCATTAATCCTATGACAGGAAAAAATCGATCCCCAACAAACATCCAAGTGCAAGGACGAATTGTATCTCTAACCAGAACATGTGCAGAGTGGACATTTCGACTACACAACCATCAGATATATACTGATAACAATGGCAAATACTGTTAATTATCTCCCTTTCCTCTCTAAATAATTAACATCACCTCATATCAATAATTAGATACCTGACACTTTGTATAGACAAACCATCCAACGTGATGAACTGGAGCACTCCACCAACTGAACGCCTCTTAACTCTCTCCACCTCTAGGGGAAGGAATTGGATCAAGAGGGCAAAGTGAGAAGACCTTTATACTAGGCCTCCGACTCACTGGACATAAAATTTTTGGTTAGATAACCTAACAGTATTAGTAGGAAATGGAACCATGGTGGAGAGAAACAAACCCTCTGCTGATGTGATGTCCATTACATATCGTCACACAGACCTGTGGACATAAACACAAAGAGAGATTAGTATTATATAGCACCTAGTTGAAATAAACCAACTAAACAAGGCGCTTATCACGGTAAACGCGATTCCCGGAAACACATTACACCGGGGAAAAAACTCGCTAATTTTACTAGAAGTCACCTGATTTAAAGGTCCTGGGCCCTCCTCTGGCGAAGTCATCCTTTCTGCCATCTATATCAGGGATAATCACTTCCAAATTCACACAAAAAGACTATGAATTGAGTAAAGAAAAGCTCTAGCACAAAAACATGTGTAGACTCTCTGCCAATAAATTAGCAAAGAGGAAGTGCTAGTCTGCGCATGCGCGGTGGTGGGGCTGGCATCCGCCAGACTACACTCTGACTCCCTGCCCAGTAGGGGCACCTAACTGTTTTAATCTGAGTGTTTATTGAGTGGAAGCCGATATTTAGCAATATCAAAAGTATTAGGGAGGTAAGTATACTCTTGATGTGAAAATGTCATTGTTATTGAATGCTGCCATATTGATATAATGCAGAGTTTGCTCAAACAATCACCAACACAGACAGGAGCGCAAACCACCACTGATTACCAGCATGAGCAATATTATATAGGACCAAGATATTTTACATAATTACTGTTGATTTTGAGACTTGTATTGTTATCAATGATCAATAACAATACAAGTCCAATCTCTAGAAAAACAGTAAACTATCTTGGTCCTATATAATATTGCTCATGTTGGTGATCAGTGGTGGTTTACGATTATGCTACTGTCTGTGTTGATGAATGATGTGCAGTGCTGGTTTTTACTGTAGTTTCTTCTGCTGGTCACAGGTCATATATTACTGAGTGGTCTTTCAAATTTGTGTCCACCTACTGTTCCAGATTTTATACGTTTATTTTTGATACGTGTATTTGTGGTCTGGCTATGTTTCAACAGTAGCTGAAATAGAGAGTGAAACAAATATGATTACACAGGGAGTTATAAGTATTACATAATGGACCTTTCCATTTTATCCATAAATCATATGACGGATGACAACATAATCAATGACGTAGATAAGTTCGTCAATCGTCACAGACACTTAATTGATCACGAACTATATGCATACTATTTAACCCTTTAATGGTCAAATTTGGTCAAGAAAGTTTAAATATCTGCTTATTGAATGGCCAATTAGAAGCCAAGAGAATACAATTTTTGAAATTTTATGACAGGAATTACAGTCGCAGTCATCGAGCCAGTCATTCGTGGTAAATTTACAAAAATTCTATTCTCTTGGCCTGTAAGTGTTGATTCCAAAATGCCATAACAGAGGCCCGTTTTGGTCAGCATGACCACTAAAGGGTTAATAAAAATGATGTTGAATATTTTAAAACTAATTTGTCTGGGAGCTGTTGCTGTCATATCAACAGCTTACAATACATGCATAGTTTTCTGGAATTTGAGATTCAAACAGTGCAGAGATCGATCCCAACGCAGGCAAAGCATGGGTGAAGCTTAACTAGAGATAGGCGGGACATAGCTAAAACTGGATTCCTCCATTGGGCAAAACTATAAGTAAGACTGAGCAGTGGTAGTGAACATCTGACCTAGCACTGCAACAGTAGCATGACAAAATAGCATTCTATCTGTGTTGGTACAAGTACATTATGTAATAAATTATTAAAAAGTGTACCACCACAAGTACTGATAGAATGCTATTTTGACATGATACTGGTGCACTGGCCAGTCAGGTGTTTACTACCACCACTCAGTCTCACGCCACAATAATAAATTAGCTACTATAATCTCACTCTGTCCAAGTTCAGCGTATATTGCTCATAGTGATCTTCACTATACCACCACATACCTCACTGATAATATTTGTTAGAATAAACCAGCACGATTATAATCATGCCAGTTTATTCATTCATTTTGTTGGGTGATATGCATGGTGGTACAGTGGTATCTGATAATCGTGCTGGATTATTCATTAATTTTTCTGAGTGACATGCATGGTGGTTACAACTCAGGTGATGTGAAGTTTGAAAGAAAACATTCTATGGAAAATTAGTACAAAAATATCTAAATTTGATAGACAACAAAACACCCCTTAGACCTATTTATACCTGGAAATGCCTAAGCTGCTCTCGGAGAGCATCTAGACTTCAAAGTGGAGGGTTGGGTGAGTCAACCACTCGCTTTGGTGTTTCCAGGTGAGTGACCACTGAGGACAGTGAATCGCACATTTCGGGAGAGTGAAAGACTGACTCAAATCAGACCGCCAATGACCGATATGAAAATATCCATTTGCAGAACAAGAGACTATTTTTGAAAATTTATGACTGGAATGATTGTCATTCCAGTGGGAAATTTTCAAAAATAGCCTTCTCGGTCTGCAAACAGATATGTCTCAACAACACTGCAGAAGCCGTTTTTGGATGATATGAGCTGGGTTCTGCCGATCCAGTTGCTTAGTGTGGTCAACTGGCCCACTTCATCAAGAAATAATGGGTCATTTTGACAAATGTTGGATCGAGTACATACATGGAAGATATCTATGTCCTAAAATCGACTGGGCCAATGACCCATGTGTGAAAGTAATGAGTGGACATTGTGAATTTTAGAGTGCTAAATGGTGCAAGGGCCCTGCCTCGGCAAAACCCTGCATGAGTGTTAAAGGGTTAAGTATATGATGTCATAGTGAATTACATCATATGTAGGCTGATGTAGTTAAATCTGTCATAAACATTTAAGAGTCAGTTGTATGAATTGTATGTCTTTAATATTTAGTAAACATTCTGTTGAATATTTAACAACAGTCCCTAGTCAAATTACTTGAAATTAGTTACAAAATATTCAACATGTTAGCTGTATCTATAGTTACCATGAAATAAACGAAATCTAGGATTTCTTTTTTCACAAGAGAGTTGATACTTACCTCCCTAATACTTTTGATATTGCTAAATATCGGCGTTCACTCAATAAACACTCATAATAAAAACAGTTAGGTGCCCCTACTGGGCAGGTAGACAGAGGGTAGTCCGGCGGATGCCAGCCCCAGCACCACGCATGCGCCGACTACTACTTCCTCTGACTAATTTATTGGCTGACACACATGCAACTATTAAGAGCCTGAAGACCGAGCCTCTGTGGGGTGGAGAGGCTGGGTCAGTATCTAGGGAGGTAAGTATCAACTCTCTCGTGAAAAAAGAAATCCTAGATTTCGTTTATTTCACTTCAAGAGTATACTTACCTCCCTAATACTTTTGATATTGCCAGAATTCGACAGGGAATTCGCCGGGAGGGAGGCGAGGTCAAATGACCAGCTCTTCCCAACACGCTTTCACGCGTTCAAGGCACTTAAACGTCTGAAACTGTGTGAAAACACAGTCAGGATTTGATGAACATCGGCTAACACCAACCGATGGATGAGATGACCGAATGTCATATGCGCTCCCCCCCCCCCTCCTTCCTGGGAAGAAGACTAGAATGACCTCAATGTCCCATACGCTCTCTACGTACCAGTGCCATGTACTATGGGACAGAGACGAAAAGGCTCCATTTTCGTATACTCTCAATGGTGAACCACATAAACACACAAACCATCACCATGTTAATAACAACGGGTAACGTGACAATACAATCAACAATGAACAACACATGAACAAGACTGACCTTGTTGAACTTGGCAGCTGTCATCATCTTCCCAGAGGAGAAGGCTGATGCAGTCCCAAAAAGTGGTTGTTTCCATTAATTAATTGTGAAGTATATAAGCAATGAGGAAACCCTCCTCAAAAAACATATAAGCGCTTATTTTTTTCAAAATCGACAAGGCGAGAGGATTCGAGGTGTCACGGAGATAATGGTCTGTAAAACTTGACTCACAGTGTCACTGAGCAACGGACATAATGTCATCCACAGGGACCCCATTAAATAGGGCAGTGGAAGTCACCACGCCGCGGACACTGTGAGCCTTGGCTATGTCAACCTGCTTACCAGTGGCGGATTTATGACAAAATTGGATACACTCTACAATCCACCTGGAAATGGTGTCCTTAGACGCCCTGCCATGGGATTCAATATATGACAACCATAACGCTGACTGGTCGGTCCGCCACTCCGAAGTACGCTGTTTGTACCGAAGCAGCGCCCGAATGGAACACCATGCTTTAGAATTAGGATCATATCTAGTTAAAGCAGGCAAAAAAATAGGTTGACCTGAATATTTCAAAGACTGATTCGTAGCCAAGAAATTAATCCTAGGTAGCAGCTTAAGGCCTTCCCCTGTAACCACAAAACGGTCGTCCTCGGCTGATAAGGCATGAATTTCACTCCTACGCCTAGCCGAGGCCGCAGCAATTAAAAATACAGTTTTAAGAGTTAACAGTTTCATAGAAATGGAACTAAGTGGTTAAAAAGGCTTATCACCTAGCACCTGAAGCACTAGCAATAAACTCCAAGACGGAATCACCGGGGGATTCCTTGGTCTTAGATTGCCCATGCCTTTAATTAATACATTTAATGTACTTACTTCATCACTCCCCCTATTAGCCAAGCAAGGGATAACAGTCATTAAAGCTGATCTATAACCAGCAATAGAGTTAGGCTTGAGGCTATAGGCATCATACAGGTGACAGAGGAAATCAGCTACTACCTGAATAGATGAATCCATTGGATCAATACATCTTTTTGAGCACCACTCTGCAAATCTGTTGATTTTATAATTATATGCTCTGGAGGTTGACCCCCTCCTGGCGTTGGCCATAAACATGGCTGCATGCTCAGAAAAGCCCTCCTTAATTCTAGATTCCTTGACAACATCCACGCAGTCAATCGGAACATTGACGGATTGTTGTGAAGGGCCTTGCCCTGGAAGATAATGTCGTCCATCAGAAGCAGAGGAATCGGATTGCAGAACAGAAGGTCCAGCAGATCTGTATACCATGATCGGCTTGGCCAATCCGGAGCGATCAGAAGCACTTGGCACTCCTCCTGTCTGATTTTCTGAAGAACTTTTGGAATCAGGATTGCTGGAGGGAATGCGTATGCATACATTCCCCCCCAGCTGATAGGTAACGCATCTGTTGCGAAAGCGCTTGGATCTGGAATCGGAGAGAAGTACGTCGTCATCTTCGCATTCTTCTTCGTAGCGAACAAATCGATGTTGGGTTTCCCCCAATGGTCGAACAGACGATCCGCCACACATTGATTTAGTTGCCATTCCGTCGGTAAAACACTCATCCTTCGGATCAATGAGTCTGCTAGCAGATTTAACCTTCCCGGAATATGAACTGCTTTCAACGTAATCCTGTGATCCAGGCACCAAGAAAGCAGTCTCCATGTCATCATACAGAGACTGGGCGACTTCGTTCCGCCCTGGCGGTTTATGTAAGTCACAACTGTTGAGTTGATTTACGAATAAGAACCATCTTGCCCTGAACTTTCTGTAAGAAATGTTCCAGGCCCAGGACTACTGCTCTTAGTTCCAGTAGATTGATATGTTCCTTTGACTGTTCCAGATTCCAAAGCCCTGATATCGTGGATTCTCCCAGGCAAGCTCCCCACCCCTCCATCGATGCATCTGTATACACAGTCACCTGAGGGTGGGGAGGGGTTAGCAAAACCCCCACCAAGAGATTCTCTGTACTCAACCACCATTGCAGGTGGTGAATTAGAGGCACCAACAAAGACACGTTCGAGTCCAGCGAACCTGTACTCTGGGTCCATTGTGTCATGAGAAACAACTGGATCGGCCACCTGCATAAGGCGGCCTGAGGAATGACCGGTTCCAACGAAACCATCAACCCCAGCATTCTCAAGTAAACCCGTGCCAGGACATGACGACTGTCGAACACTGACTGAATTACTGAACTCTCTCCTGAGTAGGATAAACATATCCTGTCTCTAGATCGAAGAACATCCCCAGGTAAACAAACTTCTGGGATGGAGTCAGCTCTGATTTTTGAAAATTTATCATCCAGCCCAAATCCGTGAGTTTTCAAAACAATCTCTAGATTGGTCGATAAACTTTCCTGGGTGTGTGCTTTTAACAGCCAGTCGTCTATGTACGTGTGGACTGCAATGCTTCTCCTGCGGAGGTATGCTGTGATCGCAAGAACCACACGGGTGAAAACCCGAGGAGCGGTGGAAATTCCGAAGGGTAACACCCTGAATTCCCACTGTCTGCCCTGGAATGCAAATCTCAGGAAGCGATGGAAACTCCTCGCTATGGGAATGTGGAAATAAGCATCCTTCAAATCTATTGAAGCTGTCCACATTCCCCTCTCTAACCCCGCCAACACCGAGCGCACAGTCTCCATCTTGAAACTGGGCGTCTCTATGAACTTGTTCAACGGCTTGAGGTTGAGAATCGGTCTCCACCCTCCGGTGTTTTTTGTTACTAAGAACATGGTTGAATAGAAGCCCGGACACTTTTGTGCTGGCTGAATAGCTCCTTTTTGTATGAGGGAACTTATCTCCTCCTCGATACACAACCTTTGATCTGGATCTTTCGGATTCGGAGTCCAGATTGGCACTAGAGACAGTCGCGACGGCGGGCCTGTCATCTAATCGGGACGATACCCGACTGAAAGCCACCGCAAGACTAAACGGTCCTGAGTCAACCGTTCCCACTCTTGCATGTGGTCGGCCAGCCGGCCTCCCACCGGTTCACCTAGGGATAGAGGCGGACATAAGGAGTGCAAGAGTGGCACTGTCTCCTTCGCCAGAAACACCGGAGTGGTTCTCACCGCGGTAACCGGGTCATCAGGCACAATAACCCCGACCAGATCCTCGCGCGCCACGCCCAGCACCGCGCGCACCTCGGTGCGCGGGTGGCTGCCTGGCTGACTGCGCCTGAGGAGCCTGCGCCCGCCTCACTGCCGGCCGAATCGCACGCGGCCTAGGCCGAGGCTGCGCTGGTGGGTGGCCTCTGACTTGGCCACCTCCACCTCGAGCCTGCAGGGGACGATACGCAGGGGGTGCGGCGCGAACGCGCTCCTGTTGGAGCACTTCAAACTGCTCGTGCAGTGCCCTCTGGCTGTTGACCAGAGTAACCGTCTCCTGGAGGTATCTACATCCCTCACCTCCAAAGAGACGAGGACCTGTCATAGGCATACGCAGTAGCCTATTATACAGGTCCTGGGATGGGCACAGATTGTCCAAGGCAAATGTGCGCCGCGCCCGGACACTCCTGGTCATCGCCCAAGTCATACAGTCCAGAGCCAGTTTGATACCATCCTGGATGGCTCTCTGGACTGAGACCGGGCTCGCCTGGCGCGATGCGGATGCTGTCACTACCCCCTGTAACAGCTGGGAGACGTGGGACAGACCGGCAATCGAAGCCTTCCCACTCTCCTCCGCATCATGCAACGTGGCATTGGCCGAACGCAACGTGTTCGAACACAAGACTCCCGTGTAAGAACGGGAGCCCGGCCGCGCATCTTCACCCAAAGCCGCGCGGTCATCCACGCTCGGCTTGGGCACCACACCGTACCTCTGGTAATCCAGGGGCGCGATGCGGCAACGCCTGGCCACCTCACGAGGGGCCTTCGCGAGACGCCCATTCGCCTTGATGGACGTCTCCGCCCCCTCGTACATGTCAACGACATGCTCAGCCAGCGGCAGAGATGGCATTGCACTAGCAGTAGCCTTACCAGCTAACCACGGCCTGTGATCACGCTGGCTAGTCGACTGCTCCACGGGCAGATCTGGCCTAACACTTACCAGCCATTGGCAAGCGTCAGACCAATCCTCTTCCATGGCTAGCTGCGAGCGCTCTACATGACGGGGCCCTTCGTCTTCCTCCTGAGCGCAAGCAGCAGAGCTTGACAGCGGATAAGCTGATACCCCCGGCAGGCCAGAAAAACATGCGGGCCCGAAAGAACAGCCATGTTAAATTGACTGGCCTGACCAGGAGCAGGCGCCGTGGTAGAGCTCGGGGCAGATACCGCCCCACCACAGCCCCGGCCAGCACCAGCGATACTCTCGGCAAGCCGAGGTATGCGGTATAGCTGGCCATCAGCATCGGCTAGGGCCACCTTCTGCGCCGTGAACTCTACTCCTGCGTGAGTAGAGCCATGGAATATGTCGCCTGTATTCCCCGTGAGGGGTGCACAGACATCATAATCCATGGTCACGTCCCCAGACGGCGACCCTAACAGGTAATCCTCTTCCTCCTGGCCAGAAAGATTAGACTCCGGGTCAGCAAAGAGAGCTAACCCGGACTGGCCAGGAAAGGTGCCATAGGAGGTACTGGCACCCGCGGTGTGCGGATACCCCTGGACTGATAAGCAGCCCGCGGGTTCCAGCGACAGCCGTCCACGACCCCTCGGCGCGGCACCAAGCCTGCTGCCAGGGTCGTGGATCACCCCCACTAATGGGGCCACCTCTGAATCGTCGAACAACGGAACCGGCCTATGGAAAGGTGATTCAGAGGCGGGGATTACCTGCTCGGAAGCAGACGCCGAGGACGACAAAGGATTTGGTCCAGGAAGCATGCCACGTAGCAACTCTGGAACCAAATCCTTTATCGTCCTTTCATCTCTCCCAACATCTCAGTCCGGAAAGCCTCCATGTCCACCGCGGACGAGGCCTTCCTCTTACCCTTCTTACCTACACCCTCTCTCTTCTGCTTCCTCTCCTCCTCCACTACCTTGTCCTTCGCCTGCAAACACAGAAACTCAGACATTAAGTCGCCCCCCCCCCCCAATGCTTGCATACTTCACACTTAAGCAATGGCCCACAGGGACTACAACCAAAGCAAAGGTGAGGCACAAATCGATCTTTCAAGAAACGTCCACAGGACGGACAACCAGGTCTCTGAAACAGGACAAAGGACGAGGACAATGAGCAAACTAGTTAAGGTTAGAAACTCAAAACCAAACTAAAAGAGAGGGAAACGATCATAAAGATCAATAATTGACTAAAACCAGCGTTGGACAAAACTTTAATTGTTAATAAGCGCAAGGCTGATTATGACGTCATGATCCCATGACAGAAATCAATCGATCCGACCAACAACTAGGCGTGCGGACGAATTGTATACATAACCAGAACATCTTAGAACGGTTATTCAGACTACACAACCATCAGATACACAACGATAACAATGGCAATAGCAGTTAATTTTCTTAAATAATTAACCTCACCTCATATCATTACTTAGATACCTGACACTTTGTATAGACAAACCATCCAACGTGATGAACTGGAGCACTCCACCAACTGTACGCCTCTTAACTCTCTCCACCTTATGGGGAAGGAATTGGAGCAAGAGGGCAAAGTGAGAAGACCTTTATACTAGGCCTCCGACTCACTGGACATAGAATTCTTGGTTAGATAACCTAACAGTATTAGTAGGAAATGGAACCTTGGTGGAGAGAAACAAACCCTCAGATGCTGTGATGTCCATTACATATCCTCACAGAGACCTGTGGACATAAACACAGAGAGAGATTAGACTTATATAGCACCATGTTGAAATAAAACAACTAAAACAGGCGCTTAGGAAACACATTACACCGGGGAAATCTCGCTAGAATATATTAGAAATCACCTGATATAAAGATCCTGCGCCATCCTCCGGCGAAGCCACTTTATCCGGCATATCCAGGTAGTATCCTTCTAATATATTCACACTTCTAAGACTATAAACGCGTTGAAAACAGTGAAACTTTTGAAAAAAGCACAAAAACATGTGTTCTCTCTGCCAATAAATTAGCAAAGAGGAAGTAGTAGTCGGCGCATGCGCGGTGGTGGGGCTGGCATCTGCCGGACTACCCTCTGTCTACCTGCCCAGTAGGGGCACCTAACTGTTTTTATTATGAGTGTTTATTGAGTGAACGCCGATATTTAGCAATATAAAAAGTATTAGGGAGGTAAGTATACTCCTGAAGTGAAATTTGGAATTCAGGATTCAAAGTACATACTGATCCCAACACACGCAGTCGCAAAGCATCGACAGAGCCTACCTAGAGATGGCCAGGGAATAGCTAAAAGTGGATCCATCCATTAGAAAATCTAAATTTCTGTTTTATCCCCTTGCCAATTCCAGTTTTTGCTATGTTTAATCCTTTCACCGACAGGTCCTGAAAGCAATGTGGCATGGTAAATGATGGTGGTAGCTTAATCTCTCCATCCGAAAGAAAATGACATTTTAGTATGATGACTTTGAATTAATTACCTACCCACATTTAAAATCTCCTCGAGTCCTTTCTTTATCTCCATGTTTTGAAAAAATTAGGATACATTTGTCTCCGTCCATCCATCATGCTATCTCCTCCCAAACAGTTGAGTGGAATTCAACCAAATTTGGTATGTGGGTTATCCACATGATTGCGGATTGGCTGACAACATTTATTTTATGTAGTCAGAGATTGGGGTCTTCCAGATTTATCTAGATTTGCCATAGTCCTGACCACACTCTCGCACATCATTTGACACCCTATCTATAGTTATAAATTAAACCACTACATTTAGATAGAAGGGAAGACTATTTTTTAAATTTTACCACTGGAATGACAGGCTCAGTTATCGAGCTAGTCATTCTACTGGTAAATTTTCAAAAATAGTCGTCTTGCTCTGCAAATCAACATTTCTGAAGATCACAGAAGAGGAATTGTTTGACCACCTTGACCATTAAAGGATTGACATATCAAATTGTTACCATTGGGTTGGTCAGTTACAAGTTGTACTAGCTTTCTGCTAACCTTAAGCTCATGTTAATTTTAACCCCTGCTCTCACAGATCATTTCCCCTTATGACATCCAGATTTTTCACAGCGATCCACGCCAGTCTCTGTGTAATGCAACTCCTCTGAAACCGGTGGATGAAATTCAAACAAATGTTGTAGGTTACTATGGAGTGCAAGAGGCCATTTTTATCTCAACTACGAAGTAAAACGAGCTATTGTGATACCCTGCACGTCGCCCGGCGGTGTCCAATTTGTGTTTAGCTCAACTTTTCTGTTTATATTTCATGTTTGGTTAATCATACTGGTCCAAAACTTGGACACATGCCTCCTTATAATGACACGGCATCACACAATGATGTTCTGGCCAAAAGGTCAAAGTCACTGATACGCATGGCAACCATCTGTTGTCCGCCGTCCATCCATCAACTTATGTTTAAAAACGCTACTCCACATTAACAGCTTGGCAGACTTCAAGCTAATTTGGCTGGAAGGACCATAATGCTTCCGCACATGCATACAGAATTTTGATTGGTCAATTTTTGTGTGATAATCTTTGATTTTATGAAAAATTTTGCTGAAATCGTCAAAACGCTACCCCTCATTAACCGCTTGACAAATTGCAACCCTAGTTGGCTGGACATAAATTGCCAAAATGCATATTCTTCATAACCACTTGGTGGATTATATCCAAATTTGTCTAGAAGGATTCTATTGTAGTTGGCTCCAGAACTTCTAATCAGAATTTTGTGTGGTCTTTTTTGGTGGCCATTTGGATTTTTTTTAAACTCCAGAACCATTTAAAACCCTACTCCTTAATTAGTGTCCCAATTTCAACGAAACTTGGGTCGAATGATCATATGGCTGTAAGCTTCAACATATCAAACAAGAACAATCAATATTGAATATGAAGATCAAAATGATTTTTATTTATTTATTTTTTCTGTATCTACACTTTTCGATCCTTATGGAATGCGATTCAAATATTCAGTAGTTTTTCGCATGTTATAGTATGTATTCACTATAGAATAACTAATGAAATAAAGTGAAATTATTCAACCAATTTATTTTATTCATGTTTGTTTCGGTTTTATACCGAAACTTGAACATCATAAAATTACTTTTGTTAACGCTTATCCCTATTTACAATTCTGTGTTTAGCAACAACCGTCATCAGATGAGATATTTTGACAGTTCGCCTCTATGTTCGCCTAATCTGAAAAGAAAAATAAGAAGTGGAAATTAGATAAGGATATACAGGCAACCTGCTGAATATTTTGAAAATAGTTTTGATAGATAGATAGACAGATAGGTATGTACATACTCAGTATATTATATAGGCAGCCTTTTTTGACATAGTAGCGGCCTTCTTTGCTGGTAGCCCTTATTGCCATACACCATCCAGGGTAGCGCTACAGGCCCTTGGGCCTCTTGCTGATAAGCCTTCTAAATTTATTTTATGTTTGAGGTCAATCTTCATAGTTCATTGCTGTCATGAAGTCAAGATTTATGGTTGCATTGCAGCCACATTTCTGGTATTACATTTCGCTCCTCCCCTGGGGGTGGGGTAGGCTAAAGAGGTCAAAGTAGTGAACGTGGTCAATTTGCTATAACACATCATCGACCAAACAATCTAGTTATCAGTTACATTCCATCATCAGATAGATCCAAGTTATCAGTGATTGTACCCCACAGCCTAAAATTTTATTTTGATCGCATCCAAGGTTGTTAAATTTATGACGCTTTGACAGTTGTGTACTATTAGATTGCATGGGTGTTTTGCGCGCTATACTGCATCTCAAAAACTTCTGACCAGTTTGTTTCCGATATATCCACAGATTAAAATTTGTACCCAATAGGGTTCCTCCTGGGGTTTTTTCCAGATCACAGCCGAAGTCTGGAAATCCTTGTTTAGGTTATGTTGCTTTTTTGTTTTAAAATTTGAAATCAGATCAGTAGCTTTTGAGATGCAGTATAGCACGCAAAACACCCATGCAATCTAATAGTACACAACTGTCAAAGCATCATGACATTAGTTTAACCAATCAGATTTGCCATTGATGGCTTTTTCCACCAATGTCTCTGCCAATCAAAGATAACGAGGTTAAATATATACGCGATGATGTCATCAGTTCTGTATCTGTATCTGTACGAATACTAGGCAAAATCCTATTGGACATACGCCTAGGTTCAAGACGATCGTCCATTCAGCATAAGATATATCAAGATTTTCACTATAAAAACGCAGAAATTATACGAATCCCGCGAAGAAACACTAAATTAAATACATCTTCTGATAAATCCAGCCACAAATCGATGTAGCTAGGCTAAATTATGCTGTACGAATCACTCAAAAGTTTGCAAAGCATGAGAGGAAAATGTGTACTGATAACCGTGTCTGCCTACACTACGAACCGAGTACCCATTTGCCTCTACCCATAGGACTTGGCGAAAGAACTGGAGATCCGCGGTTAGAATTGAAGGCGAGTAAAATTTTCAAACGCTATCAAACGCATAGGGCAAAAAGTTAAACCCGTCCTTCAAAATGTCAAACCCGTCGTGTTCAAATTTAAACCCGTCAAGATAAAATTCAAGATGCATCTTGAGATTTTACCAAATGTGCTATGACTACGTAGATTACTACAAGAAAATGACGAGAAAATGACAGCATTTAAACACATTTTAAATGAGCTTCAGGATGTGTTTAAGTAAAACTAACTATGATCTGTACCATATGACATCATCCGTAAAAATAATTGATTAATTATGATATGTAACTATCTCTCACTGAAAGAACAGGAATTTGCCTAATGATGTCATAATCATGTCATGCCAACAGCACACCACTAGCATTACCGCACTAATATATTTAAATGAGATTTAAGGAATCTGCTTAAATTGATGATGGTCACCTGCAGAGAGATGGACAGATTACCATTTTACAAGCTGAACTAATAACAGTCTTATAATTTTTCACAAACATATTGCATAAAATATATCTAAATAAAACCTTCGGATAGTTTAACCCTGACCACACTGATGTCAATATTCTATCTTTTACTATGTCAATAGAAGAGTTCGAAACTGGTGTACATTTTTCAACGATTTTGGTGGATGATGTTGCTGTCTACGACAGCACCATCTTCCACCAAATTTGTAGAAAAATGAAAACCAGTTCATCTTTTAATATAATTTGAAAATTTAACCCGTTAAGGCAGCAATGTCTTCCAATCCAATTATGTTCAAAATATTCAACAATTAGTTTTATTCCATTTTGGAAACATGGTTTAGTTATTTCTGAGTCGTACTGTATTGCATAATACCTATAATAACGAGTTCCGCAAGGATAACACTGACAAGTGACATCATATTAGCGACTGGACCGTTTAACAGACTGATGTTCTTTCTCAAGATAAATATATCCTGTGAAGATAAAATAATTCTGATGTAAATAAAACAATCAAGAAATACATGATAATAACTATTATTATAATTAACCCTTTAGTGGTCAAGCCGGCCATAACTGACCTCTACCATGGTCTTGGGAACTGTTCATTTGCAGGCTAAGAGAAGATAATTTTGAAAATTCTCACTTGAATCACTGGCTCGATAACCAGCCATTATAGCAGGGATTTTTTTAAGAGTCATCCTTTCGCCTGCACAGTTAACACTTTAATAAGTCTCATATTAGCCAAAACCGGCTTCTGCAGTGGTCTTGAGAAATGTTCATTGGCAAACCAAGAGAAGCATATTTTTGAAAATTTAGCACTGGAATAATTGCCTCAATAACCGAGCCAGTCATTCCAGTGGTAAATTTTCAAAAATAGTCTTCACTTGGTCTGCAAATGGACATTTTCTATGAGAAAATTGAAATTTTCTTGAACAAATCTGAGAGGTAACGGGTTAAATAGTAACGAAACAAAAATTAGAATTTCTTGTCCATAAAAGTATTAAACGACAGGCATGTCAAATTGTATCGACTAACATAAACCTACAGGCCCTCGACCATCATTTAGAAACAGTCTCACACATACCCAAAAATAAACGAAATCACAGATTTCTTTTTTCACGAGAGAGTTGATACTTACCACCATGATACTTTATGATATTTCCCAAATATCGACCTAGCTTCAATAAGACTCAGAATTAAAAAGAAACCGCCCCCACTGGGCAGGTTACTCAACTGACAGTCCAGCGGATGTGCGGTCCAAACTCGCGCATGCACGGGGCTGTCTCTTTCTATTTCAAATTATTGGCTGACCTAATTGCAACATAAAATGCCAATAGACCGAGGCTCTGTGGGGTGGAGAGGCCGGGATCATATCAGGATGGTAAGTATCAACTCTCTCGTGAAAAGAAATCCGTGATTTCATTTATTTCACATCAAGAGTACACTTACCACCCTGATACGCTATGATATAGCCAGAATTCGTAAGAGAATTCGGCGGGAAGAGGCGAAGGTCAGAAGACCAGCTCATCCCTGGAAGAGCGAGCTCTTTTGCTTTTGGAGCACAAAAAACATCTGAAATTGCCTATGTAAACACAATCAGGAAATGACTTGCACAACGGATAACATGACCGATGTTGAGAGTAATGACCATTTAACATTCACTCACCCCCTCTTTTAAAAGAGGGAGAGATGCCCTCAATGTCCTATACACTCTCTATGTACTCGTGCTAAAGAACTATAAGACATCGGATGAAAACTTCATTTCGTATACTCTCTGACGGAACCACAAAGAACACAAACCATCACCATTTTAGTGAGTAATAAAAACTCGACCAAAAATAACCATCACCAAATACAGGACTAAACTATTTTGATAAGATTCCCTTTAATCACAGCTGGCGATGATAGGTAACAGTACGGAAAAGTGGGGATTTCCCTACTAAATTGCAGTGTGTGAGTCAACAGCCTTATATACAATATTTACGAGTATATACAGATTTAACGTTTATGTAAAATCGATAAGGCAAGCGGATTTGACGTGTCACAAAGGTAATGATCTGTAAAACTAGACTCACAGTGCCATTGTGCTACTGACATAATATCATCCACCGGCACTCTGTTAAACAGAGCTGTGGATGTCACTACGCCACGGGCACTGTGAACTTTGGTCATGTCAACTTGTTTTCCCGTGGCGGCTTTGTGGCAATGCTGGATGCATTCCACAATCCTCCTAGAATGATATCTTCAGAAGATCTCCCATGGGGTTCAATGTAAGATAGTCATAAAGCACTAAGGTCCGTCCGCCATTCCTGTGTATGTTGTTTATAACGTGTTAATGCACGGACAGGACACCAAGCCTTTGAATTAGGATCAAACCTAGTCAAAGCGGGTAAAACTATAGGCTGACCACAATATTTTAAACACTGGTTTTTCGCCATAAAGTCAACTCCAGGTAGAAGCCTAAGGGCTTCCTTCCCCAGTAACCACAAAACGCATGTATTTCACTTCTTCGTCTGGCTGAAGCTGCAGCAATCAGTAAAACTGTTTTAAGTGTCCAAGATGGAATCACTGGAGGATTTCTTGGTCTTAGATTACCCATGCCTTTGATTTAAGTATTTAGATTACATACTTCATCACCCAAGCAAGGGATAACTGACATTAAAGCTGACTTGTAGTCAGCAATAGAGTTAGGCTTGAGGCTATAGGCATCAAAAAGGTGACAGAGGAAATCAGCTACTACCTGAATAGATGCATCCATTGGATTAATACATCTTTTGAGCACCTTCCAGCAAATCTGTTGATTTTATAATTATATGCTCTGGAGGTTGACCCCCTTCTGGCTTTAACTATAAACATGGCTGCTTGCTCAGAAAAGCCCTTCTTAACTGCTGATACCTTGACAACATCCGCCCAGTCAATTGGAACATTGACGCATTGTTGTGCAATGCCTTGCCCTGGAAGATTATGTTGTCCAACAGAGGCAGAGGACAGGATTGCAGACCAGAAGGTCAACCAGATCCATATACCATGATCGGCTTGGCCAATTTGGGGTGATCAGACGCACTTCGCATTCCTGCTGTCTGATTTTCTGGAGAACTTTTGGAACTAGGATTGCTGGCGGGAATGCGCATGCATACATTCCCTCCCAGCCGATAGTTAGCGCATCTGGAACTGCAGAGATGTACGTCGTCATCTTCGCATTCTTGTTCGTTGCGAATAAATCTATGTTGGGCTTGCCCCAGTGGTTGAACAGATGGTCCGCCACCCATAGATTTAGTTGCCATTCCGTGGAAGAATGCTTATTCTTCGGCTCAATGGGTCTGCTAATAGATTTAGCCTTCCCGGAATATGAACTGCTTTCGGGGAAATCCCATGATCTAGGCACGAGCAAAGCAGTTTCCATGTCATCATACAGAGACTGGGTGACATCATACAGAGACTGGGCGACTTCATTCCGCCCTGGCGGTTTATGTAAGTCACTACTGTTGTACTGGTTGATAGAACCAGAACAATCTTGCCCTTGACCTTCTCTAGGAAGTGTTCCAAGGCTAAGACTACTGCTCGCATTTCTAGCAGATTGATATGTTCTTTTGACTGATCCAGATTCCAAAGCCCTGATACTTTGTCTTCTTCCAGGCAAGCTCCCCATCCCTTCATTGATGCATCTGTGTACATCGTTAACTGAGGGTGGGGAGGTGACATCACACACACACACACCCATCCCCCCACCAGGAGATTCTCTCTTTTCATTCACCATTGAAGGTGGTGAATAAGAGGTTCCAACACTGACACCCTTGAGTCCAGGAATCCTGTACTCTGTGTCCACTGTGTCATGAGAAATAACTGGATAGGCCGCCGGCATAAGGCTGTCTGTGGAATGACTAGTTCCAAAGAAGCCATCAGCCCCAGCATTCTCAAGTAGAGCCGTGCCAGGACATGATGACTGTTGCACACTGACTGTATGACTAAGATGAGTACTTCTACTCTCTCCCGAGATGCGTAAACATACCCTATCTCTAGATCGAAGAACATGCCTAGGTAAACAAACCTCTGGGATGGAGTCAGCTCTGATTTATGAAAGTTGATTATCCAGCCCAGAGTTTTCAAAACTATCTCCAGATTTGCTGATTGATTTCTTTCTTGATTGTGTGCTTTTAACAGCCAGTCATCTATGTTTCTCCTGCCATAGCTTGGACCACTCGAGTGAAGACCTGAGGAGCTGTAACCCTGAATTCCCATTGGCAGCCCTGAAATGCAAATCTCAGGAACCGACGAAAGCTCCTTGCTATGGGAATGTGAAAATAAGCATCTTTTAGATCTATTGATGCTGTCCACATTCCCTTCCTCAACCCTGCTAACACCATTCTTACAGTTTCCATTTTGAAACTTGGTGAGAGGATAAACTTGTTGAGAGGTTTGAGGTTGAGAATTGGTCTCCACTCTCCAGTGCTTTTTGTCACTAGGAACACGGTTGAATAATAACGCAATAATTTGTGTGGGTTAAATTACATGTTTTTGTATGAGGGATTGAATTTCTTCCTCGATACAGAACCGCAGATCTGGCTCTCATAGAGTCCAGATCGGAACCAGAGACAGGCGCGATGGCTGGTTTGATATTCAGTCAGGATGGTAACCGACTGAAAACCATCGCAAGACTGAGCGGTCCTGAGTAACCCGCTCCCACTTTTGTATGTGGAAGGCCAGATGGCCTCCCACGGGTGCACCTAAGGATTGAGGTGGACCCGAGAAGTGCAAGAGTTGCCCTGTCTCTGGTGGCTGTCCTAGCAGCACTGGTGTGACCCTTGAGGGTGCTGGCCCATCAGGCTTGGTTCCCACGACCAGAACCCCGAGCACCTCTGCCAGCGCCACGCGCATCTTAGTATGCGGGCTGGCTGGCGAGTTGTGCTGGAGGAGCCTGCACTCCCCCCACTCAAACTGCTCTCCCAGCGCCCTCTGGTTATTCACTAGGTTTACGGTTTGTTGGAGGTGCAGGCATCCTTCACCTCCAAACAACCCTGGACCTGCTATTGGCGTCCGAAGAAGCCAAGTGTACAGATCCTGCAAGGGGCACAAATTGTCACGGGCAAATGTGCGCCTCGCCCGTAAACTCATGGTTATGGGTTTCGTCATACAATCCAGAGCCAGATTAATGCCATCCTGGATGGCTCTCTGGACTGTAAGAGGAGAAGCATGGCAGGCCACGGATGATGGACGGGACCCAGGCCATGTGTCTTCGCCCAAAGCCGCACGGTCATCCGTGCAAGGGTTTGGGATGACTCCATACTTCTGATAAAGATAAATGGATGTCTCTGCCACAGCGAACATATCAATGATATACTCCGCATATGGGAGAGATGGCATGGTGCTCGTCACCGGTTTCCCTCCCAACCACAGGCGCTGGTCCCGCTGGGAAGCTGGTGGATCCACCTGGAGTTCCGGCTTGATGTTCGCCAGCCATTGGCAAGCATCCAGCCAGTCCTCCTCGGTGGCCACCTGTGAATGCTCGACGAGCCTAGGGCCTTCGTCCTCAACCATATTCACTGGTGGGGTAACAGCTCAAGCTGGAGATACTCCTGGATAGCCAGGGAAGCCATACAGACCTGCAAGGGCTGGCATGGCTTGTGCCATGGCTATTCCAGGAGCTGGATCAACGGCATCATGGGAGGGGGGGGGGCTAAATGCATGACGTCAGAGCCTTCCTCACGATAACTTTTGGCAAGCCGAGGGATACGGTATGGATGGCCAATGGCTCCTAGCTGGCCTAGCCGTTGAGCCATGAAACCTACTCCTGAAGAAGTAGTTTCATGGAAATGGTCACCCATGGGCCCCTGGGGGGGGGATTTCCATTTCCGTGGCCATCGGCTCATCGGTAGGCCATAACAGAGTGTCCTCTTCTCCCTGTCCAGAAAGATTAGACACCAAGCTTGAAAAGAGATCAAACTCGGCTTGAGCAGGAGGGGCATCGCGTAAGGTGCTGATACCTTTAGCCTTAGGCTGCTCTGGAACATTCGATAAGCGAACGTTCGAGGCCATAGCTTTTGCTCCCGGGTCCACGAGCGAGGCAAGCCTCAGCGCCAGACCAGCGGGAGCCGTCTCTGGGTCTATAACGAGAACTGGCTTCCTAAGAGAACCAGACCAAAAAAGACAGGAACACTCTGTTCTGGAGCAAATGAAGAAGACAATGACAAACTTTAACTGGGAAGCAAGCTGCAAAGCAACTCCAGGACAAGATCCGTGATTGTCTTCTTCATTTCTCCCATCATCTCAAGACGGAAGGCCTCCATGTCTGGCATGGATGCTTTCCTCTTCTTATCATAAGACTCTTTGTCAAGTCACCTTTTTTCATTCGCCGCCTGGTCCTTTACCTGATGATTTATAAAATCAGTGAAAACCTCCACTGGCCACGACTCACACACATGGCAATTTAGTAAAGGCCCGCACATACTAAGTGCTGTCATGAGGGAAATAGCGGGCTTTCACGAAACGGTGGCAGGAAGGGCATTTGTTTTCAATAACCCTCTGAAATGACACAAACGGAAACAATTAGTTTTTAGTTATGACGAACCAAAAAAACAATTGCAGAAAGATAATAAATTCCTTAAGGAAAATTTAGACCACTAGATGAAACTATAAGCCAGGACCATAGAAAAAACTATGGGCCTGACTAAATGTAAACAAATCCTAAAAACTTCTTATTCTTCTACATGAAGACAAGGGACAATTAGCATTTGAACTTGAATACTTGAGAGGCGAATGCTAAACTCCACACTCAAACAAAGATTCATTAGTAGTTGAACTTTATAAACACAATGAACCTATGCAAACCATCAAGAGAGATAAATAACACACCACTCAGTCATAAAATTTCCAAAAATATTTTAGAAATAAAATGACTGAAATTTTTCTCTCCATACTTAACCTCAGAAGACAACTCCTGAAGAACGAGTGAAGTCCGCTGAACAAAAACATTCCTTCTTATGGTAATAATTCCCTCTGTAAACTCATAATAAATTATATGGACCCAGAAAACCAAGTACAAATTACTGTTCAAATAAAGAAATTTTTTATCAATAAATTTACTAAAGTATACCTGATGGCTAGGACCGGGAGCATCCTCCGGCGACTTGCAGCGTCAGATATATTAGAACAAGTTAAAATCAAGTTGTAGAATAACTTAAAGCTTCAAAAAGATCAAAAGCAAAAGCAAAACTAGAAAGCGTGTTGCAATGGCAGGTCTATAATTTGAGAAGAGAGAGAGACAGCCCCACGCATGCACGAGTTTGGGCCGCACATTCGCTGGGCTGTCAGTTGAGTAACCTGTCCAATGGGGGAGGTTTCTTTTGAATTCTGAGTCTTACTGAAGCTAGGTTGATATTTGGGAAATATTATAGAGTATCAGGGTGGTAAGTATACTCTTGATGTGAAAAGACACAAGAAGATTTAACTTTTAAGTTAAAATCTGTGCTTGTAGTCTGACCCTGCAATTTTAAATTCAATGACTTATTTGTGACATTCCATAACCAAAATTACAAAATTCCATGACCCAGAGAAGGACAAATACATGCACTTCAATTCCTGATAAGGTTTTTAACCTTTTAAACATCAAATACCAAATTTTATGAAATGTCATTTACAATTTAACAAATATACTGTTGAATATTTTGAAACTAATTTGAACAGGAAGCAGTTTTCAATCAAATTAATTTCAATGTATTCAATTGCTTACTTGCGCATGATTGTCTTGAAATTGAATATTAGGGCATCAAGCTTCAAAAGTTTAATTTTCCATGACTTTTACATGACATGAGAAAAAGTACTGATTTTACAGTCGTAATTTTAAGATTTTAGGTTTCATGACTTTCCGCGATTTTCTGAACCAGTACATCCCTTAATTATCAATGTGCCCATTAATAGGCAGCCAGAAACTGTCTCTGCAGTGATGTTCAGAAAGATGCATTTGCAACCCAAGACGGCAAGAGGATATCTTAAAATATATCACGAGAATAACATTTGTTTCTTAAATGTTACATAGGTCTTCTTTTGTCTTCAAATAAACATACACGAAGCAAAAATTGTAACTTTCTCGACCAAACTTGACCCTCGTAGGGTTAAACATACAAAGAACGTACAAAGATTAGAAAGAAAAACTCTCTATCACCTTCCCTCCCTAACCTTCCTTTCCTCCCTAACCCTTGATCACTCCTTCCAACCCTTACTCATTCACGCTGGCCCCCTTCCCTCCTCAGCCAGCAGCCTTCTCCCTCTCTCTCTCTCTCTTTCCCTGTCCCTCCCTCCCTCCATCATTACTTTCCTCCCTCTGTCCCTCTCTCATGTACATGTACACACACACAAACATGTACATGGTACACTTGCATAACAATACCTTCATAGCAGTGCGTAGATCCACAGATTTCTCCTGTATCCGTAGTGTAATTCCCTGTATGTAGAACAAGATCATCTCACAGTGTGTCACGTAGTTAATAATGACGGCTAAATTAACTGAATTCATCACCAGAATACCCAGCATTTCAATGGTCAAAAGAACAATGCGTAGCACCTCACTGGTGAAAAAGCAGATTCAAATACACAAACATAAACGGAGGAATCCTGTTTTAGCCATGCCACAACTATCTTTAGGTAACCTCCACCCATAATTTGTCCATGTTGGGATCAATCGATCCATGAACTCCTTGACTATCAATTGCCTGAAAAATATACAGGTAAGCTGTTGAATATTTCGAAACTAACTTGGGTGTTGTTGCTGTCTATGGCAGCAATGTCGCCCAGTCAAATTAGTTTCAAAGTATATCAACAGCATGTTTATTAAATAGTAAAGACATACAATTCATATTACGGTTTAAGATTGACTAAATCGGGTCATCCATCACATAATTGATTATGACATCAGCCTATACATCACGTAGTTGCTTATGACATCATATGATTGATGGATATACTAGATTCATTCATTAACCCATTAACCATTGAAATGGCATTGCCTCCATTTCAAACACAATGGACCTTTCCATTTTTAGCTATGCCCCGTCCATCACTAGCTAAGCTCCACCCACACCTCGCCGTGTTGGGATTGATCGATCCCCGAATGCCCTAGTTATCAATTTCCTGAAAACTATACAGGGAAGCTGTTGAATATTTTGAAACTAATTTGACTGGGCGCTGTTGCTGCCTATGGCCAGTCAAATTAATTTCAAAATATTCAACAGAATATTTATTAAATAGTAAAAGCAAAAAATTTGTACAACAGCGCATATACCGTCTTCAAATATGCGTTCGCCACATCTGATGGTATAAACGCTTCAACAAAGCTCTTCTTCCAGCACACATTCACCATGCCACTGAACGACGTATCTGCGAATTGCATTGACATCACACCTATAGGACGTCAGGGCTAACTCCAGCATTAGCCTACTTATACATGTCTGTCCCGACATTTGAGAAAAATATAAAATGACCTAAAACCCTTATGGTGTCTCTATCTGTAACCCACAACATGCAAACATGTATATAAATCCTCTGATGAGCTTCCCACATGGAGCGAAACGTCATAAAGTTCGATCTCAGAATGGGTTTGGAAACTCTCCCACTGCCATACTATGTATCCTAAGCTCTACGCATACCTAGGAATGATGTAGTTCGCATCTTTGCATTACAAAGATGTCCCATTAAAACTGGAGAATGTCCCATGTCCCATTAAAACTGGAGAATGTCCCATTTCCCATTAAAACTGGAGAATGTCACATGTCCCATTAAAAATGAAGAAGCTACTGTTGACTAATAATGTCAATAAAAAACTCACGTAAAACATAGGAAAAATTCAGAGTACAAAAATATGAAAAAAGGAGAATCTAAAATTTCATCCCAGTAATGATGCAATTTGCATCCCTGCATGAGGCCAAACCAGTCAGTAAAGTGTCATCAAAATCCATTAAATGTGCATATTCACACCAGAATGCTTGAAAATAAAATTGTTAAAATTGTATTCCTTCATAGGCTTAAATTATGTGTCTAGATGTAATGAAACGAAATAAATGTTAACATATGATGATTTCATTTCATATAAATTAATATAAATTTTTAAGTTGTGAAATTGAAATAGAGGCTCATGCCTCTATTTCAATTTTGCAACTTAAAATTTTTTATTAATTTATATGGAATGAAATCATCATATGTTAAGATTTATTTCGTTTCATTACACATAGGCTCACAGTTTAAGCCTCTAAAAGTATATAATTTAAACAATTTTATTTTCAGTAATATTGCTGTGAATATGCACCTTTAAGCCAATGTTGACTAATAAGGATAATGAAAAACCTTAACGCAGATATCATCCAAAATATTCTATGACCATAAACCATGAAAAAACAGGAGAAATTCCCACAGAATCTGTTTAGTAAGATGATAATATCCCTGCTTAGGTTTTAAATCAGTAAGTAGGTCATGACAGGTCAAAATCTCACAGATTTTCAATAGCTTACCTGTATAATTACCTTCAAATTTGGATTTTGGGAATTCACGTTTCAAAGTGTATTTAAAATTAAATCGATTCAAACGCATACAAAGTGGGTGGAGCTTAGTGAGATACGGACGGGTCATAGCTAGACATGGATCTTGCCATTGAGAAAATTAAATTTCAAGGGTTAAAGGGTTAATGTCTCTAATCATGTGACAAACACTGCATGCATCAGACTGTATTATTAGCTGCAAGATACGCAACTCATAGAAGTCCATCTCTCAGTGTGTCTGTCTGTCTTTCGGTCAGTCACATTTTTGACATTTCTGACAAAGCTCCTTAATTAGTCACAGTCTATCACATGTTGCACTCGTTTTTCTTTCATGCACAGATATTAGGTAACTAAAGATGAGCTTCTCTGCAATGGCACAAGCATAATGATTTACCCTGTAAGTACAAAGAAAGCCAATGATGGAAAGTTGAAGGCCCACATATAGATCCCCTGTAGACCGAGCGTCATAAGTACCCACAATCCACCACCAAACAGAAATAATCTGAAAGTAAATAAAACAAGAGGTCAGTTGGAAGCTCACATAAAATCCCCAACATGAGTACGTCCCCAGCATGAGTACGTCCCCAACATGAGTACGTCCCCAGCATGAGTACGTCCCCAACATGAGTACGTCCCCAACATGAGTACGTCCCCAACATGAGTACGTCCCCAGCATGAGTACGTCTCCAACATGAGTACGTCCCCAGCATGAGTACGTCCCCAACATGAGTACGTCCCCAGCATGAGTACGTCTCCAACATGAGTACGTCCCCAACATGAGTACGTCCCCAACATGAGTACGTCCCCAGCATGAGTACATCCCCAGCATGAGTACGTCCCCAGCATGAGTACGTCCCCAGCATGAGTACGTCCCCAACATGAGTACGTCCCCGGCATGAGTACGTCCCCATCATGAGTACGTCCCCAGCATGAGTACGTCCCCAACATGAGTACGTCCCCAGCATGAGTGTTTCCCAATATTAGAATGTGAATCAGTCATGCATGACCGATGCAAAAATTTTAAGATTAGGCTCATCTTTTCGCGGTATACAATCATCCTAGCAAGTTTCCTCCAAATCGCTCTCAAACTGTAGGAGTTGCAGCAACACAATAGAACTTTCCACTCTATCCAGCCATCATAATCAACTATGTGACGTACAGAATGACATCATAATCAATGACGTCATGAATGACATAGATAAGTAAGTCAGAACGCATAATTGAAGACGGATTTACGAATTGTATGTCTTTACTATTTAATAAAGATTCTGCTGAATATTTTGAAACTAATTTGACTGGCACCAGCAAGCACCCAGTCAAATTAGTTTCAAAATATTTAACAGCTTATCTGACTGTATAGTTTTCTGGAAATTGATAGTCCGAGAGGTCAGAGATCGATCCCAACATGAGCGAGGTGTGGGTGCAGCTTAGCTAGACGTAGGAGGGGCTTAGCAAAAACTGGAAAGGGCCATTATCAGAACATATACATGTACAAAAATTCTATATTTCTCACCCCCACCCACCGCCATATATCATGCATGACTCAATCTCAGTAGGAGGTGCGGCGATAAGATTTTTGGGATGGATAGACACAGACCTATCTATGAATGTATGAATGTATGTATGTATGGAGGGACAGGATAAAAACATACATAGCGGGTGGTATGATTAATCAGTTAGAAATGACTTAACCTCTAGGGCCCTAAAACATTCAATTCCTAAATTTAATTCACGTTCTGTTCTTTTTAGAAACAATGTGGCAGCTGCTGTATATAACTGTCACAGGTCTCAGAAATAACTTTATGTATCCAAAATAAAATGCACTGTTGAATAATTTTGGACTTCAATTCTCTGGAAGCCATTGCTGTCTAACTTCCTAAGGGCAGCAATGGCTTCCAATCAAATTACATCCAAGATATTCAACAAATGATTTCTTACATCCTGTTCAAAATTGTACTAATAACATGGTTCTGTTTTGATTTTGAAAACATGTGAACTTATTTATGCACTGTACTGTACACCAATCTTTCTTCTACAAACATCGCTGACAGTAATAGTTACCTTTTATAAATTGCTAAACTGAAGTGGTTAACAATTTTAACAGCATATACCAAATATAGCAAGAGCAGTAAAGAGACGCACACCCTGCAGTTTTTTTGTTGTGCACTGCAAATATTTCTGATTTTCCAGATTTTATTTTGATTTCCAGGTTTTTTAATCATCATGGATGTGGAATCCTAGTGTGTGGTGTCATACAATTTCTTGTCTTACAATATGACCCATATCGATCCAGTAATTTCTGCGTGATCCATAGATATAGAACTTGATCTGATCCAAGTTCAGGAGCCTGTTCCAAAGGGAAAACTTTGCAGAGCGCTCTGCAAGCTTCGCAGAGCAGAAAATAGACTCTCCTTTGGAACATTATATGTACATTTTGTTATAACGCTCTGCTGTTTCGAAAAACAATTGTTTGGCGGTGACTAATGAAAATAAAACATTGTTTTTAGTTTGTGACGTAATTGCATGTGAAGCAATGTCATACGTCACATAGGCATATATTAGGTCATAAACATATCCTGCAAAGGATGCGGGGGAAAATACTTTTTTAAAAGATTTTCGTTCCGAATACAATATTTTAGAGACCGATCTAAAATATAGATCTTTTGAAACAATTTTATTCATCTCCTTTGGAAGGTAAGGGTACAGATACAGTACCAGATGGACAGGCAAACAGGCAGGCAGGCAGGCAGGCAGGCAGGCAGGCAGGCAGGCAGGCAGGCAGGCAGGCAGGCAGACAGACAGACAGACAGACAGACAGACAGACAGACAGACAGACAGACAGACAGACAGACAGACAGAGACAGGCAGGCAGGCAGGCAGGCAGGCAGGCAGGCAGGCAGGCAGGCAGGCAGGCAGGCAGACAGGCAGGCAGGCAGGCAGGCAGGCAGGCAGACAGGCAGACAGACAGACAGACAGACAGAGACAGACAGACAGACAGACAGACAGACAGGCAGGCAGACAGACAGACAGGCAGGCAGACAGACAGACAGACAGACAGACAGACAAACAGGCAGGCAGGCAGGCAGGCAGGCAGGCAGGCAGGCAGGCAGAGACCAGAAAGAAACACCCTCCTCCCATCAAGGGGTGAAAGTAATAAATTATAAATAATATAATAAAATTTAAAAATTAATATGACTGGAAAACAGCGCTGCCAAAGGAATGATTGTTCATTGAAGTATCACCTTAGTTTCCGTATGACCTTTTGTTGTGATGCAACACGGCCTTGCAATGGTGAAGCCTGGAGAAATACCTACAAATGAAACATTGTGCATGAATGAAGTGAACTATTCAAACAAGAGCTTTCAGAGATTGCAAACTCTTACCCTCCTGCTTGTCACATTATATCTATCTTTTTGGATTTTCAGTATTTTCTTAAATTTGGAACCAGATTTGTTTGTTTTTTCGGGATTTTTCAGATCACTGCCAACTTGTGGGATCCTATATATATTGTCGCTATAATTCCGAAGTACATATTCCAATATAGTTCTCTCTTGGCCTAAAATTAAAGTTCAGTCATGATAATGTTACGTACATACTTGTAACTCTTTATCCCTCATATCAGCCCAAAACGACTTGTGCAGGTGCTCTTGAAAATTAACCATTTGCAGACCAAGAGAAGACTATTTTTGAAAATTTACGACTCAAATGTTAACCGCCTTCTTCTCCTGGTCTGCAAATGGATATTTCATGAGAAAATTGAAACTATCTTGAACAAATTTGAGTGTTAAAGGGTTAACATACTGGGGCTACAGTTTTCTCAGATTTTTTTAGAAATTTAAGCATTTTCATAAGACAAAGCACCTTGAAGGTCTAATTGAAACAAAATCTGACTTCAAACACATTTAAGGGTCACTAAGAACACTAGAAGCTTTCATGGAGGCACATATGTGTGTACACAGCATGCATGTATCATTTATCACCAATAGCTAGATCATTTACAGCTATGCCACACCCATTTCTAGCTAAGCTCCGCCCACATTTTACACTAGCTGGAATCAATTTGAAGCTTTGTAACCTGAATTTTCAGAATTTAAATTTCAAGGTAACTGGTAAGATACAAGTTGTTGAATATTTTGAAACTAATTTGACTTGGGGCTATTTGGGTTGCCTATGGCAGCAACAGTTCAGAGTCAAATTAGTGTCAAAATATTCATCAGAAAGCTTATTAAATTAAAAATTCATCAAAGACATACAATTCGTACACTACTGACAGACTTTTCAATGTTCATGACAGAGCTAGATAGGTCATTATGATTATGACATCAGCTAACTAGTGACATAATTGACTATGATGTCATATGCTTGAGTGGCAGATTCCTTCTCTATTCACCTTAATAAGTTGCACCAGATTTGATGGGTTATACATAAATCAAAACTAGAATGCGTATTCAATGGTATGGCATCCCAAATTCATCTACTTTTGTTAACTTTGACCTTTTCCACCATCACCTTAAACCAACCCCACCTTGGGGGCAGAGCTTAATGTAAAGTAAACATCGTCTGACAATCTGCAATCATATGAGTACCTCACATAACAAATTTGGTTGAATTGTGCCACTTTTGCCGTTCAGCCGCCACACGCACACCCACATGTTTGCACTACCTCACCAATGTTTAGCATTGGCCAGAGCCTAAAGTAAACATTGTCTCACAATCCAAAATCAGATGTGTAACTAACATACCAAATTTGGTTGAATTCTGCTAACATTTTACCCCCCCCCCCCACCTCTACCCTGCCCCCGCCCCAACCCTGGGAAGGGAGCCTAATGTAAATGGCATCATGCAGTCCACAATCATACATGTATGGGCAACTCACATAAGAAATTTGATTGAGTTCCACAAAATGGTTTCGGAGGAGATAGCTGTAAGAACGGATCGACACAGATGGAGGCGACTGCAATATCCTCTGTTTTTTTCAAAAAATATGTGGATCTTACCTTTTCCATTAGTGCATACAGGTGTTCTGTATCACGTATGCGGAAATACACCAGGCCCATGATGTAAGCAGCAAAGTGCAGTATGTTTGGGATGACGTATGTTGTAATGATATGCTTACAGGCTTCCTGCGGTGGATCAGGAGGGAACTGTGATGTGTTCTTAGGTGGAACAAAATGAGCTGGCTCCAATGTCCATGTATCATCTATCCAAACTAAAGTTACTGTTGCATTTGAATGGTTTGCCATTGTCGTATGCGGTGCAGTTGTTGTAACTGGAATAATCTGCAAGTAACACAGGAAATATTAGGTACAACATGTATGACTCTTATTGCTTGGCATCTAATGCAACAAGCCGCTCAAGGGATCTGTATAACTCATATGTGACGTCAGTATTTGAACCAAGAGCATGAATCGTATGAAAGTTTTAGTTGGTGATACAAATACATTCCTGTAGGAAATCTGGAAATCTATGTTTCAAATGTGAAAACCCTGTCAGGAAAGACGAGCATTCAGGCAGTGAATGCAAGAATTTGGATTGAAAATATCCAAATTTTGGTTCAGGAAAGAAATGTTCATTACGGTTACATATACATGTACCACTGACCTGACTTACCAATAAGATTGGAAACTACCAACCTACCAACTACAGCATGCCATTAAACCTATATATGGTCATTTTCAGTATCAGAATAGAGGAATCCCTGAGGTTTAGCTATGCCCCACCCATCTCTAGCTAAGCTCCACCCACACTTTTCCCATGTTGGGATCAATCAATCCCTGACCTCCCTAACTATCAAGTTCCAGAAAACTATACATGTAAGCTTTTGAATATTTGGAAACTAATTTGACTGGGTGATGGTGCCACCTATGTTAAAATAGTTTCAAAATATTCAACATCTTTATTAAATAGTAGTCTAAAGACATACAATTCGTACAACACCGCTTAGTACGTCATCAATTAGGCAATAGTGATGAACTTATCTCCGTCATTCATGACATATTTGATTAATTATGGCATCATCCTATACATTAAACGAAATCACGGATTTCTTTTTTCACGAGAGAGTTGATACTTACCTCCCTAATACTCTTTGATATTGCTAAATATAGGCTTTCACTTAATAAAAACTCAGATTAAAAAAGTTAGGTGCTCCTACTGGGCAGGTAGTCAGATGACAGTCTGGCGGATGCTAGCCCCAACCACCGCGCATGCGCAGACTAGTACATCCTCTGACTAATTTATTGGCTGACACTATGCAACTTTACGAGAGCCTGAAGACCGAGCCTCTGTGGGGCGGAAAGGTCGGGTCCATATTAGGGAGGTAAGTATCAAACCTCTCGTGAAAAAAGAAATCCTCGAATCTGGCGGGAGGGAGGCGAGGTCAAATGGCCAGCTCTTCCCTATGCGCTTTTCTGCGTTTAAGGCACTTAAACTTCTGAAATTGCATGGAAACACAACCAGAGATAGAATTGAACATCGGGTAACACAACCGATGGCTGAGAGATGACCATATGTCACATGCATTCTCCCCTCCCCCTCCACACACCCCCACCCCCCTCTTCTTGGGAGGAGGACTGAATGACCTCAATGTCCCATACGCTCTCTATGTACAAGTGCCATGTACTATACATGTAGGACATTAAAGGAAAAAGCTTCATTTTCGTGTACTCTCAATAATGAACCACATAAAACATGTACCATCACCATATTAATAACGAAGGGTCACGTGACATTACAATTAACCATGGACAACACATACACAAGACTGACCTTGTGGAAGTTGGCTGCTGTCATCATCTCCCCATTGGTGAAGACTGATGCAGTCCTAAAAAGTGGCTGTTCCCATTGATTAAATGTGAAATATATAAAAAATGAGGATACCTCATCAAAATATGTACACCTAGATTAGCTTTTCAAAATCGATAAGGCGAGAGGATTCGAGGTGTCACTGAGATAATGGTTGGTAAAACTTGACTCACAGTGCCACTGAGCTACTGACATAATGTCATCCACAGGTACCCCATTAAATAGGGCAGTGGAAGCCACTACGCCCCGGACACTGTGAGCCTTGGCCATGTCAACTTGTTTACCTGTGGTGGATTTATGGCAAAATTGAATACACTCTACAATCCACCTGGAAATGGTGTCCTTTGACGCCCTGCCATGGGGTTCAATATATGACAACCATAATGCTGTTGGGTCCGTCCGCCATTCCTGAGTACGTTGTATGTACCGGTTTAATGCTCGGACTGGAGACCATGTTTTTGAATCAGGATCAAATCTAGTCAAAGCTGGTAAAAATATAGGTTGACCTGGATATTTCAAAGACTGGTTTTTAGCCATGAAATTTATCCTAGGTAGAAGCCTAAGGCCTTCCCCTGTAACCACAAAATGGTCTGCCTCGGCTGATAAGGCATGAATCTCACTTCTACGCCTAGCCGAGGCCGCAGCAATTAAAAATACAGTTTTAAGTGTCAACATTTTCATAGAAATGGAACTTAGTGGTTCAAATGGCTTATCAGCTAGAACCTAAATCACTAGTGATAAAATCCAAGACAGAATCACTGGGGGATTCCTTGGTATTAGATTGCCCATGCCTTTGATTAAAGTATTTAATGTATTTACTTCATCACTTCCCCTATTAGCCAAGCAAGGGATAACTGTCATTAAAGCTGACTTATAGCCAGCAATAGAGTTAGGCTTGAGGCTATAGGCATCATACAGGTGACAGAGGAAATCGGCTACTACCTGAATAGATGAATCCATTGGATTAATACATCTTTTTGAGCACCATTCTGCAAATCTGTTGATTTTATAATTATATGCTCTGGAGGTTGACCCCCTTCTGGCTTTTGCCATGAACATGGCTGCTTGCTCAGAAAAGCCCTCCTTAATTCTAGATTCCTTGACAACATCCACGCAATCAATTGGAACATTGATGGATTGTTGTGAAGGGTCTTGCCCTGGAAGATAATATTGTCCAACAGAGGCAGAGGAACTGGATTGCAGACAAGAAGGTCCAGCAGATCCGTGATCGGCTTGGCCAATTTGGGGTGATCAGAAGCACTTGGCATTCCTTCTGTCTGATTTTCTGAAGAATTTTTGGAATCAGGATTGCTGGAGGGAATGCATATGCATACATTCCCACCCAGCTGATACATGTAGCTAACGCATCTGTTGCGATAACGCTCGGATCTGGAATCGGAGAGACGTACGTCGTCATCTTCGCATTCTTCTTCGTTGCGAATAAATCTATGTTGGGTTTCCCCGAGTGGTTGAACAGACAATCCGCCACACATTGATTTAGTTGTCATTCCATAGGTAAAACACTCATCCTTCGGCTCAATGAGTCTGCTAGCAGATTTAACCTTCCCAGAATATGAACTGCTTTCAAGGTAATCCTGTGATTCAGGCACCAGCAAAGCAGTTTCCGTGTCATCATACAGAGACTGGGCGAGTTCGTTCCACCATGGCGGTTTATGTAAGTCACTACTGTTGAGTTGTCTGATCGAATTAGAACACTCTTGCCCTGAACTTTCTGTAAGAAATGTTCTAGGCCCAGGACTACTGCTCCTAATTCCAGTAGATTCATATGTTCTTTTGACTGTTCCAGATTCCTAAGCGCTGATATCGTGGATTCTTCCAGGCCAGCTCCACACCCCTCCATCGATGCATCTGTATACATCGTTAACTGAGGGTGAGGAGTGGTTAGCATCAACCCCACCAGGAGATTCTCTGTCTTCAACCACCATTGTAGGTGGTGAATTAGAGGCTCCAGCACTGACAAGTTTGAGTCCAATGAACCCGTACTCTGGGTCCATTGGGTCATGAGAAATAACTGAATCGGCCGCCTGTGTAAGGCCATCTGAAGAATGACTGGTTCTAGAGAAACCATCAACCCCAGCATTCACAGGTAAACCCGTGCCAGGACATGATGACTGTTGCACACTGACTGTATTACTGAGATGAGTATTTGTACCCTCTCCTGAGTGGGATAAACATACCATATCTCCAGATCGAAGAACATTCCCAGGTAGACAAACATCTGGGATGGAGTCAGCTCTGATCTTTGAAAATTGATGATCCAGCCTAAGCCTGTGAGAGTTTTCAAAACTATCTTCAGATTTGCTGATAAACTTTTCTGGTTGTGTGCTTTTAACAGCCAGTCATCTATGTACATGTGGACTGCTATGCTTCTCCTGCGGAGGTATGCTGTTATCGCAAGAACCACCCTGGTGAAGACCTGAGGAGCCGTAGAAATTCTGAAGGGTAATACCCTGAATTCCCACTGTCTGCCCTGGAATGCGAATCTCAGGAAGCGATGGAAACTCCTCGCTATTGGAATGTGGAAATAAGCATCCTTCAAATCTATTGAAGCTGTCCACATTCCCTTCGCCAACCCTGCCAACACCGATTTCACTGTCTCCATTTTGAAACTGGGCGTGTCTATGAACTTGTTCAATGGCTTGAGGTTGAGAATTGGTCTCCAGTGCTTTTCGTTACTAGGAACACGGTTGAATAGAAGCCCATGCAATTTTGTGCCGGTTGAAATGCTCCTTTTTGTATGAGAGAATTTATTTCCTTCTCTATACACGACCGCTGATCTGCATCTCTTGGAATTTTAGTCCAGACTGGCACCAGAGACAGTCATGATGGTGGGCCTGTTATCCAGTCAGGATGATACCCAACTGAAAGCCATCACAAGACTAAACGGTCCTGTGTCAACCGTCCCCACTCTTGCATGTGGTTGGCCATCGGCCTCCCACTGGTCCACCTAGGGACAGAGGTGGACATAAGGAGCGCAAGAGTGGCGCTGTCTCTTGGTGCAGATGCACTGGAGTGGCTCTTACTGTGGTAATCGGCCCATCAGGTACGATTACCACGACCAGATCCTCGCGCACCATGGCCCGCACCGCGCACACCTTGGTGCGTGGGTGGGTGCCTGGCCGGCTGCGCCAGAGGAGCCTGTGCTCCCCTCACTGCTGGCCGAAGAGTGCACGTTCATGGCCCGCGATGCGGTAGTGGCTGGCCTCTGACCTGGCCACCACCACCTCGAGCCTGCAGGGGATGATACGCAGGGGGAGCTGTGCGAATGCGCTCTCTGCGGAACACTTCAAATTGCTCATGCAATGCCCTCTGGTTATTGACTATGGTAACCGTCTCCTGGAGGTGCCTACATCCCTCACCTCCAAAGAGACCAGGACCTGGCATAGGCGTATGCAGCAGCCTATTATACAAATCCTGGGACAGGCACAAGTTATCAAGAGCCTCGCCCGGACACTCCTGGTTACAGCAAGTTAATTCCATCTTGGATGGCTCTCTGGACAGTCACCGGACTAGGCTGGCGCAATGTGGATGCCGTTACTACCCCCTGTAACAGCTGTGAGACGTGCAAAAGCGCTGAAATAGACGCCCTCTAACTCTCCTCCGCATCACACAATGCGGTGTTAGACGAACGCAAAGCATTCGAGCACAGCGCTTCCATGTCAGACCGGGAGCCTGGCCGCGTATCTTCGCCTAGCGCAGCGCGATCATCTGCGCTTGGCTTAGGCACCACACCATATAACCGATATTAATCAGCTACAATACGGCATCGCTTTGGCACCTCGCGAGGGGCCTTTGCTAGACGTCCATGCGCCTTAATTGACGTTTCCGCCGCAGTGAACATATCAGCAATATGATCAGCCAATGGCAAAGATGGCATAGCTGTATCAGTCGGTTTACCTGCCAACCACAGGCGCTGGTCCCATTGACTGGCCGACTGATCCACAGCAAGACCTGGCCTGACGTTGATTAGCCACTGACAAGCATCAGACCAGTCTTCCTCTGTGGCCACCTGTGAATGCTCTACAAGACGAGGGCCTTCATCATCCTCCTGAGCAATCACAGCCATGTAAGTGGCTGGAAGATCTGATACTCCTGGAAAGCCAGAGAAAGCATGCAGGTCTGAAAGAACAGGCATGCTAAACTGACTAGCTTGACCAGGAGCAGGCGCTGTGGTATTGTGTGGGGAAATTTTCACAACACCACGGCCCTGGCCAGCACCAGCTACACCATCGACAAGCCGAGGTATGCGGTAATACTGGTCATCAGATCCAGCCCAGGCTACCTGCTGCGCCATGAACAGTACTCCTGCGTGAGTAGTACCATGGACAATGTCACCCCGTATTCCCCCGAGGGGTGCCCGTGCATCGAGAACCCAGCAGATAATCCTCTTCTTCCTGGCCAGAAAGATGGTCAGCGAAGAATGCTAACCCGGACTGGCCAGGAAAGGTACCATAGGAGGAATCGGTACCTAGGGTGTGCGGCTAATCCTGGCCTGATATGCAGGCACCAGGCTCCAGCGACACCTGTCCACGAACAACCGGCATGGCAAGCCTGCTGCCAGTGTCCTTATAGTGGACTTTACCTTCTATTAGGGTCACCTCTGAATCATGGACGAAAACTGGCAAGTCCTTAGGAAACACAGATTCATAGGTGGGGATCATCTGCTCCGAAGCAGATGAAGAGGGCAACGAAGGATTTGACCCAGGAAGCATGCCATGAAGCAACTCTAGGACCAAATCCTTAATTGTCCTCTTCATCTCTCCCATCATCTCAATACGGAAACCCTTCATATACACAGAGGACGAAGTCTTCCTCTTACCCTTCTTAACAGAACCCTCCTTCTTAACTTTCCTCTCCTCCTCTAGAGCCTTCTCTTTGGTCTGCAAACATAGAAATTCAGACATTAGCTCTCACATACCCCCAACCTTTTACAGATCTCACATTTAAGCAATGGCCCACATTTATCCTTGATAAAACTTCCACATGAAGGACAGCCAGGTCTCTGAAACAAGCCAGAGGACGAAGACAATGAGTATTTCAGTTATTGAATTAGAAACTTAAAACCAAAATAAACAAGGCTGGGGGCCATAAAGACCCAAGCTAATAATAAACCAGCATTAGACAAACTTTTAAAAGATAGAAAGGTGCTAGGCTGATTATGACGTCATAACTTCAAAAATAGGAAGTTAAATCGATCCAAAACAAACATCCAGGTGTAAGGACGAATTGTATTCATATCCAGAACATCCTAACTGGAAAGAATAGTGTATACAGACTAGACAAACAACAGATAAACAATGATAAAATGGCAGCAGATTTCATAAATATTTTCATATATAATTGAAGTGTCTTATATCATAACTAGAATACCTGAGTCTTTGCAATGGAAACTCCACCAACACTATGACCTCTTAACTCGCTCCACCTATAAGGGGAAGGAAGTGGACTAAGAGGGCAAAGTGAGAAGACCTTCTTCCGAGGCCTCCAACTCACTGGGCATAGTACCTCTGGTTAGATAACCTAACAATGTTAGTAGGAAAAGGAACCTTGGTGGAGAGAAAAACAAACCCTCTGATGATGTGCTGCCCTAATCAATCATAGGTAGATACCTGTGGACAAAACACAGAGAGATTAGTATTTCATAGCGCCATAATAGAAATAAACCAGTTTTTTAGGCACTTATCACGTTAAACGTAAGTCCCGGAAACACATTACAACGGAACAAAACTCGCTAAAGTGTAGTTGAATTCACCTGATGATTAGGTCCTGGGCACTCCTCTGGTGACATAGCGCGTTCAACATAATTCTCAGGTATTTAATTCTTGAATTGATTGAAAAAAACAGCAGAAAACTTTATAGAAAGAATTTGCATATGGTCTCTTAGCAAAGAGGAAGTACTAGTCTGCGCATGCGCGGTGGTTGGGGCTAGCATCCGCCAGACTGTCATCTGACTACCTGCCCAGTAGGGGCACCTAACTTTTTTAATCTGAGTTTTTATTGAGTGAAAGCCGATATTTAGCAATATCAAAGAGTATTAGGGAGGTAAGTATACTCTTGAAGTGAAACACATAGTTAATTATGACGTCATATGATTGATGGATAAATTGGAAAGGGCCATTGATCAACTAGCAATAGCAATTTTGATTGGTTGATCATGGGTGGTAATGTTTTTCACATATCCACATCATTATGGGAGATATACTAGATTACATACATGTAGTACTAAATTCACACAATCACTTTGGTAGTTTTTTGTGACACCTCGGTCATTCAAGATGGCTACCAGGTAAATCAACCCAGCTAAATCAACCAATAAGATTCTCTCAAACAAACTTATATCAAGTCTTAGCCTAGATGAAGTTTCTTGATTTTCAAATCAATCGACCAAGCGGTGGTGTTGTAGAAGATGTTTAAAGGTGGGAATAAACATAGGTCAAAATTTAAGTGGCCATGTACGGGATACATTGATCAATCAGCTTCCTATGAAAAATCATGTATAGCTTGGCCAAAGAATGCTTTCTGACAAATTAGCTTCAAATCAGCCAAGTGATTCTTGAGATGTGTAACGGAAAGTTGATGACAGACTGACAAGTCTTTGCCGCGGCATAAGCTCATTCAGATGAACTAAAAATAGATGTTGTTGTTGTTGCTAAGTCATTTATGAAACCCTCTGGTTCTACTGGAAGGATCTTCGATCGCCAAACTTGGGTGGAAGAATGGCCATGGGATCTCCAGCAGATATGCCAATTTTGGTGTCTAAAACGCAACAGCTTTTAGCAACAGTTTTCAGAATAGACATGTTTACGCATTCTTCAGTCACTCTGGTTGTGCTGGCGTAATCTTCACAAAACTTGGGTGGAAGCTTGTCCATGTGGTCCCCAGGGCATACGCCAATTTTGTGGTTTAAAACGCAACAGCAACAGCTTTTACCAACAGTTTACAAAATAGACATTTTACGCATTCTACTGGTACAATCGTCTCAAAACTTGGGTGGAAGCTTGCTTATGTGGCCCCAAACATATATGCCACAAAGGCAGAAAGGCAATAGCAACAGCTTTCAGCAACATTGTTTTTAAAAGATATTTTGAAGCATTTTTCAAAATCCCTAATGGAGTTATCTTTTCCGAACTTGGGTTGATGTGTGACTGCGGGGGTCCTGAAGATGTATGCCAATTTTACGGTTCAAAACTAAAATACAACAGCAACAGCTTTCACCAACATTGTTACCAAAATAGACACTTTTGATCATACGGCGGCCCGACTGAAAAATATATCAATGACGTTGGTATTGGACACATTTTTCCTTGTTTATTTTCACTTCATAGTAAAGTCGAGTTGGATGCATTTAATAACCAATCCTGAACTATATGGTGAGAGGTTTTGTACCAAGATCACAGTGACATCGACCTTTGACAGTGTGGCCTCACTGTCATCACTCTGAATTCAAACATTCTAGGCAACCATGTATCCGAGATACGCTCCAACAAGCTTAACAATTCCTGGTATATACATTCATAAGCCAACAAGATTTTCGTGTAAACGCAAAGCTTACATGTAACTTTGCTGTCATCACCATTGTCCTCGGAAAAGTGATACCTACCGGTATGTCTCATAAATTCTGATTCACATGCAAAATAAATACATGTACGCTCAAGAGATGATCTGCATTTTGGGTCCATGCACATGCTTTAATACAGATGAGTCAGATCATACAGCATTTTAACATGCTCTCCGTTCTCTGTTCTCCGTTTTCAACAGGCTCCTTCACAAAGATAAAGGACGAAATACCTTACCACAGCACAGCAATTCAGTTGAGCTAGCTGGCAATTTTGGACAGTTTTTCACTGAAAAAATCGAACTCATTCGTGCAAACATTTTGAGACATCCAGATTATTCAGTACAGATTCTGAACGATGTACCAGTATCAGAATGTCCTCTGATAGAGTTTCGACCAGCTTCCATCAGTGAGGTGTCAACTAATCAGGAAATCACCACAAAAGTCCTGTATTCTAGACCCAATACCCACACACTTGGTTAAAGACTGTATCGCCGACCTTGCACCAGTCATTACAAATATGATAAATATGTCCATGGAGAGTGGCTCTGTGCCTACTATCTTTAAATCAGCAAACGTGATACCACTGCTAAAAAACCCATCTCTGGACTCTAAACTTCTTAACAACTACCGACCGGTATCGAATCTAACATATCTATCAAAACTGTTAGAAAAAGTGATTGCAGAACGACTTCAGAACATCGTCGTGTCGTG